>OY744520.1:143712210-143807210 GCA_963556195.1 Sepiola atlantica
GTGTGTTGCTGAAATATACATTCTTAAATAATTGTTTTTTTTTACCGGCAGTTTTTTCGGGGATATTGAATTATGTGACTTAGATGTGTCTCTGTTAAAAATATACATTAAATTGGCCATGCCTCTACCCCCCCCCCCGTTCCCCAATAAATATTTGGCTATTATGTCTTTAAAATCATTTTGCATTAAATTTGAATGTGAAAGTGATTCCTTACTGTTTCGGGCTATTTAGATATAGTCGCCTAAAAAAGTAGAATCTCATCAGATGTAGGTCTACAGCTTTACCAAAATTAAAATAAAATAACAAGAAAACATAAAATGGAAAACTAACAATACCAAAAAAATTTGTAAAAAAAAAAAGTAGGTCATCATTTAATGTTAAATTTATACAAAACTGATCCTTCACTCTAAATTCTAAAATAAGGGTTTTTTAAAAAAAAATGTATTTTTACTGCCAAGTTTTCCAGGCTGTTTACATATTATTGCCTAAAATAAATGAATTAAAAAAATTTTTTTTTAGTGAATTAGCTACTTGTCAAAGTAACATTTAGTGGAGTTTCGGAATAGATGTCACATTTTTTTTTGTACTTTAAAAAAACTGCAGATCATTGTCTATTATTCGTTACATTTAGAGCACAGTTACAGAAAAGAAAATTGACGCGATGATGATTAATAAGAAATTTTCTTTTTAATTTGTGAAATTAGTAAATATTGTAATTTATTTGACATTGATAACATTGAAACCCCTGAACATTAAGCTCGTCTGGAGTGGTGATTGAGAATTGGGGTTGAGATCCTAAATTCAGTTTCGACTTATGTTACAGAGGTGATGGTCGAGATTCTAACGATGCCTAATGGTTACCAAATAATTTTGATTGAAAAATAAGCTTGGGGTTCACTTAGACGACATCATCATCATCATCAGCTTAATGTCCGTTATACATGCTGGCATGTGTTGAACGGCTTTTTGAAATTGACTTCCAAATAAAACTATCTCTGGCGTATCTTTCTGTATACTGGCTGAAAATGTGTAATCTTCCCTTCATTCCTCCAGATAGATATACATAATGTCTGGAAGGTGCCTTCACTGTCCAAAGGAGTCATAATGCCTTTGCCACAATTTCTTGTGACCAAATGGTGGAACAAACTGCTAACTGAGACTCTAAATCAAAAGGTAGTATGAAAGGTTTCAGCACGAGCAACGGTGCAGTTAACAGATGGATATGGTCCCATCATGTTAGAAGATCCATGGCTGGCAAAGGAGAGCAGAGTGACACTCGATCAGTTCTCCTACCAAGTCATATGAAACGTGACAAAGCTGATGTTGAAAAGATTGTTCACACAGTAAAGAGTGTGGTAAACCCATTCGACTACGAACAAGATAAGCTGATGTATATTGCATCAGTTGTTGCAACTCAATTTGTTCAAATTGATCTTCAGTCTGCAAATGTGAGAGGTGAATATGAGTTCAAAGGTTTGTGGAGAGCGTCTACAAACAGAAACAGTAGCTTTTTTGCCAACATAAAAAAAAACGCATTTCAAAACATTCACAAGTATGTCTAAGATATACAGACATGATGTACATGGAAAGGATATAACTTTGAAAGCTGACAGAAACCTCCTAGCAAGATTGGTTGTGATAAGTAAATATAAAAAATAAATTTACAAGAGCTACTGTCCTATTCATTGGGTCCATTGCCACTGTCACTTGCAGATTCTCAAGGATTCCTAGTTAAGACCAACCAGGTTAACTTACGTCATGCATTTGAAAGTCTACATAAAAATACCAATCCAAGACCCCAATTATAGGTGGCATATATGTAGTGGATGGCATGGCATTGCTAAATCAGCTTAATGTCAACAATATACCTGGAGAGAACATTTTTCAACCTCTCTTGTAATCTTGAAGTGACTTGTAAACTGGGAAAAACACCATAGTTCACAAGAAATTCACTTTGTGATTGACACGTACCAGCAGATATCCATCAAGAATCCTGAACGGGTCAAAATAGTAGCTAGTGATGCTAAGGTGTTGTGAATTCATGGCCAATCCCTTCCCCAACAGTGGAATAAGTTTTTCTCAGTTGGAGAGAACAAGGAGTCGCTGGTAAAATACCGTTTTAAGACATGGTCTGATGTTTCAACATCATCATTAATAGGTGTTCTTTCTCATGCAAATCATAAGGTCACCACAATAGAAGCGACAAGACTTTGCTCTTCATAGAAAGAAGCAGGTACATGCATATTTTTTTTTACATGTCTCTTTTGCAGCCATTTTTTTTTTATCTCCCTCCCACAGCGTTAAAATGTGACACAATGTCAAAAGTGGGAATGAAAAACCAGCGCCCGAGAAGAAACGCACTCTGGCCTAAAAAAATGCCTGGCAGCCTCGTCAGGCGATTAGCAATAAACTAACCCCTTCTTAAACCGTGAGAAGGCAAAGTCTGGGAGGGTGGGCCTCCTAGAACTGCACAGGGCAATCACTAAGACGAGCAGAATCAAGGCCCGAAGGTCAAGACGGTACCGATCTAAGGGGTGTAGCATCCATCGGAACAGATACTCTTTTGCAGCAAGTTACAGTGCTATCATTGTAAATCCACATACTGATGTCTTCGTCAATGGAATCGCTTTGCAATCCCTCATTCCTGTACGCTTATATTTCCATAAAAGAAACACAACAAATTTGAGGACAACAGACTTGAAAACAATAGATGATTGCATTGGATATGATATCAGCCAAGCATTGATCAGCCTACATTGCTTCACTGGGTGTGATAGTGTCAGGGCCTTTATGGAAAAGGAAAAAAAAAATTAATTTCCTTTTTAAAGAGAAAGAGTTTTGTCACACCTTCAAAAATCTTGGGGAACAATTTAATGTGCAATCAGATACCGCAGAAGCTTTTGAAGTGGTTGTTTGTAGGTTATATGAGTACTTATATCAAACACTAATTGGTTTTCTTAATAAACTGGTATTTATTTTCAATTTTATTTTAGCAATAAATTGTGGAATAAAATCATGGAGGAAAATTGGCTGATTTACTTTTGAAGAGATGATGACAATTGTATACTCATAAAATGATGCGATTTTTAGCTTCCTGTTTCTGGCAATAACTATATATAACAGATATAAATATACTTTTTTTGGGAAGCTGATAAAATATTTTAATGATCCATAAAAGTTTATTTTCACTAAGAATTAAATCTACACTAAACAGACAGAAACAATACAGCACACATACTTGCAAAATGCTTGAGTATCTATCACCAAGTTTTGGGCTTTAAGTCGACATGTCTGACATACACAAATATATAACTTATCCTGTTAGAAACAGGATATTTCCTACCAAAAAGTTTCCAGGAATTTAGAATTCTGTGGGTTTTTGTAACACGGTTTACACTTTTACTCATGTTGTGATAAAGTAAACTTCTAAAGAATATAAAATTGCAGACACCACAGTGGAAAAATATTTGCCTGGTGACAAAAATGCAATAATAAATTGATGTAATTCATTTTATTGTATCTACATAATCAAAATAAAAAATGCTAAAAGAATGTGTGTTTATTCTGATAAAAAACTATAATATATGAATCTAAAAATAACGTCCTAAAATGTGCTTCTCCCCTACACACTTTCTCAATCCTGGCTATAAATTGTAATATAGCTTAGATCACAGGATGCAGAATTTAACTAGGAATAAAATGAACTAATTTATGTTTCTATGCCTCTTGATATTACTACTAGTTAGGTTTAAGTAAGCTGTCATATTTCATTTAAAGATGGCTGCCATTCTCACAACTGAACAACATTTAGGCTTGGGAAAAATAGTATGATATTCTTGGGTGTATAGGCTTCCATTTGCTACCTTTATATTTCAGTGCTCTGACCAAGCTGACAAAATAAAAACTCTAGAGGGCTTTTTGGGTCTGGGACCACAGTCTATAAAGTCTATAACTAAAAGCCACCATAAATGGCTTAAACAGATTGACAAAACAATTTCTTTTCCAATTCTGTAAGTGCAAAAGTCTTGCAGGAATGGCGAAAATGTTAAGGTACAGCTTGAATGTCTAAAGTCAAGGAAATTAATCTGATATTTAAGAAAAAAAAGGGTCCAACTAAAAACCTCCGAAAGGTGAGACTACTATGAAAATAAATAAATAATAATTATCTGTTTTTTTTTTTTTTTTTTTTTTCTTCTTTTTTTGAACAACCATTTTGACAATTCCCAGTTATGTACGAATGTCCTTGACATAAATCATAAAAACTTGCAATCCTACAAGTATTCTCATTTCAAGTCGCCTGTCATCAGACATGGCGGTGAAAATGCATTGCTTTAGGAGTCAGAATGAATGAAAATTGGCTGTCTCATCATCATATTCAGTTTCATATGCTGGCATCTGTTGGACGACTTTGGGAAATTGACTTTCAAACTAACCTATCTCTGACCAGGTTTTTATTTAT
The DNA here is from genome assembly GCA_963556195.1 of Sepiola atlantica. Lineage (NCBI taxonomy): Eukaryota > Metazoa > Mollusca > Cephalopoda > Sepiida > Sepiolidae > Sepiola > Sepiola atlantica. Next base: position 143,716,671 of record OY744520.1, read on the forward strand.
CCCTCTTTCTCTCAAGTCCATTCTTATCACTTCCTCCCATGTTTTCCTTAGCCTTCTCCTATGAACTGAACTGCTACCTTAACTGTTCTATGTCTACTAACCCAAGAACGCTCCTCTATTCTTTCAACATGGCCATACCATCAAAGTCTCCTGCTTTACACACATCTCCTTATACTGTCCTGATTTAATCTTCCTCTGCGGTCATCAGATCTAAGCCTGCTTTTAAGACTCCCATCGTATATTTGTCATATCATTTCTCTCCATGCAACACGTCCTCAACTGGCCAGTTTTCAGACTAAAAAATGGGAGTGGTGCACCATTGAAAATGCCCCAAACAAATAAATATAAAAATATTTGCATCATTATTCAGTGAGGTGAGGAGGTGAGTATGTTTTTTTTTAAAGACAAAAATTGATATTTTCTTTTAGTTTAGATATTTTTCATCTTATATCTTTTTTTTTTAATTAAATAGTTTAGATTTTCTTCATGAATAAAGAAGTTGAATTAAAAGAGACATAAAACATGTCCATCCTCTTTAAAATCAAAATACATACTATATATATATATATATATATATATATATATATATATAGAGAGAGAGAGAGAGAGAGAGAGATAAATCGATGTGTTAACAGAACATTCAATTAAGTTTACATTTTCCTTCGATTCCATCTGTGGTCACTAGGGGCAATTATCGGTTAGGTCCATAAAATAACTGAAATATATTAGAACGTAAAGAAACGAAATTGATTTTTTAAAATAGATTTTCTTTGTTTCATACAACAAAAATAAAATTAAACAAAGAATATCTCAGTGAACAATGCCTTTAAAAAAATGTTTAAACATTTAAATAATTATTATAATTGGTATTTTTAAGATTTAAAATTTATTTTTGTTCGTTAAAGCCATTTGACGTTTTACAGCTGTCATTTTTAAAAATGTGCTAACAGTTTTTTATTTTTTTTATTTTTTATTACTTGACCTCATATTACAAATGTTATTTTGAACTTTTCTTTTAAGGCAAAAATTGTAAACATGCCTATATTTGAAATTATTTACAACCAGCAATATATCTCCCCATGGACAATGCCGGATGAATACTGCTAGTATATATATATATATATATATATATATATATATTACTATTTCATGTACATAAATATATATTATACAATAATATAATATATTACATACATATATATTATATTCCCGGCAGAAATCATCAGGCTAATATATAAGTTATTACTAATGAAAGAAGAAGCTTTCTTAAGTTGGCGTCAAATGTTTTAAAATGTCAGGAGTTGTAATCTGAGTTGAACGTTTGAGTTATCAACTCTACAGATCCAATTGAATACGAAGCACCCAATCTTCCAAACTTTGATTTTGCCAATTGCAGCATCATGACTCAGAATAATGACACAAAATGCAGTGAAACTGATACACCAATTCCCAGATAATTGCATCAATAGACTGACACCTATAAACCCTCAGTGCGATGGATATATGCTTTCAGGCCAGGTTAAAATTTCAAGTTCCCAGCGCTCACACAGAAAACATTCGTAAATAGAACTGTGGGTTACTATAGTAAAATGAAAACAATTATCGAATAAAACAATAAAAAACAATAATCAATTAATAAGATGTCTTTTTGCAAAGTATACGCAAATAGTTAACCTTTGGACGCCGATCGCGTAGATATGACTAAGTATATTAGAAAGTTGTTCTTCTATCGTGAAAATGAAGTTGGCATTTTAATCTCACTGTCAGTGTGACAAATAGCTCAACTCTATAAATGTAGAGATCAACAATGGAATATATATATATGTTATATATTGGAATAAGAAAATAAATCAGGGAAAACTATAACAATTTTTCTTTTGTCAACATGACTATATTTTGAATAATGTTTCTCTAAGCCCTCCACCCGTGCAATGCCGGACAAATACATCGATTTTCTAATAATCTCTATTGAACTCTAAAAGCATACATGACCCAAGTAATAAGTAATGTTATGTTAAAGCCCTAAATAATAGAATGGCCATTGATTTGGGGGAAACACTAAGTAAGCCAAACAGCCAGGGTATCTTAAAAGAAAGCAAACCATGTACGCAAAAAAATATACAAACAAAAACCAAATGTTACTAATCCATATGACCACCCAATCTCATTATCATCATCATATTTGGTTTAACGTCCTTTTTACTTGCTGACATGCGTTAGACGGGTTTAAGAAATTGACTTCCAAACTAACTTATCTCTGACCAGGTCTTTATCTCTAATCCAAAATAAATTTGGTGTTTTGCAAAGATCTATGTACCTACATTAAATTTTTTTTTTAGATATAATGAAAATACAATTTTTATTTTGGATAGCTACTATAACACAACTATGCTTCCAAGTTTGGTTTTTGAGGGGCAAAAATGGCCCTACTTATTCATGACACAAAGATTTTTACATTTTTTGAGCAAGGGGGGGGGGTAATTTTATCATGTATTAATTCTTTTTCTTATGAGTTTGACAATCTTCAACTTAAACCGCAATAAATTTGATTTGATCTCTTGATTCCATGGCTCTGATTAGGATGATGGCAATTTTTTTTCATCTTTCTTTTCTTAACCTTGAAAATTATCTTGTACATGTTATCATTAAACAAACATTTCTTGTGCAACACTAAACAAAATATATTTGCTTTCTTTGTATACAAACACTTTTTAAAATGTTTTCTTGGCCTCCATGTTTTTTTTCTCTTCAACATGCTGAAAATGAATTTGCCTTGGAAGATGTTCTGAGACAGCTGGGATTTAAAAAATGTCTGATGTATATTTGTTTATGATAATGGCCTAAACTGTACATCCTTCGAGAATTTTGATTATTTATTTAATCTCTGTACATTGGATGCATATTTATTTAATAAGACCTTTGAAAATATTGCTGACATTATAATGGAGATTTAGTATCTAATCTAAACTACGTCATATTTCTCAAACATGTATTTTTATTCTAAAATAGGGAATTAAATTTTCCTATCTATATATTAATATGCTAAAGCAATTTCATGTTCGTACATACATTATCACTCTTCACTCTTTTTTAAAAGATGGGATTGCCCGATCGCCGAAGATGCAATACAAAAAAGCGTAATTAAAAAAATTTCATCTGATGTTGCTGTTGTGTCAATGTGAAACTCAAACTAAAATACACTTTCTTGGTTTTCAGGCTCAGATCAAAATGTAGTATCTGTTCTCTCCAAAGATCGTACAATAATATCGTGGGGTCAGACGTCCATAGCATGGAAATATGTCAAACTTCTACAAGGGTTTTGGAGATAAACCACCGTAGCTAGACCTTCAGAAACTACATTAATCAGAGTATTAGATAAATATGTTTCAGTTTGAAGTTAACAGGTTATATTAACATGCAATGTTCATTTATAGACTAGTAGAGGCAAATAACATTGTCTGGAAATGAAATTGCTATTAAAATACAAACACAAAATATGCAGTATAGAAATTTGTTATTTTTAATAGTTTAAGTGCAAAAGGTAAGAACATTTTTACTTATTGGTTTAGAATTATGGGAGTTATCTCCCTTGCATTTTTATATCCGAGTTATCTCTCTTGAATTATTCTGAGCAAGTTTAGAAGAATGCGCTCTTCTGTCTAAGAAATTAAGAAAATTTGATCCATGCATGTGCAAAAATTAAGAGCGAGACTCTTCCTTTCTGGAGACTTTTAATTTCAAAGCCATTGGACGTGGTCGGACTGGCTGTCATCTTTGTATGGCTTTTTCAAACCTTGACACTGCATCCGCCAGACATATTTTCTTTGTAGCAGTCGCATGAACTCCCAGAATACTACAACAAAGTAAGTGACATTTACTTATCTATTGCTCATGCATATTTTCTCTATCTACGACCCTGGTAATATATGTGTCTTTCTACTTGTATTGGAACTGTAGGGCATTCTCTCTTTAGTAATTATATCTCTGGTTTTATTCGTTTGTGTATCCCTTGATGTACCTCATTACATGTTTCTGTAATATAAATGTGTATGCATATGAACCAAACTGTTTTTTCACTTGGTTCTTTTCTTTTTCTTCCGACACACGAATGTGTTATCCAGGATAACACAACACATAAAATGGTGACAGACTATATGAGAAAGATATACCTGAAAACATGGTCGCTAAAAACGTAAAACCTCAAATATTCATTAACATAACTCCATTATTCTTTTAGATTTTATCGCAGATTCCTGAAAATCAAGTAGTCGGATTGAATAATCATCAGATTGCTTGTAATATTTTACCCTAGAAAAGTGGTGACTAATCTTGTTACACAACTTTGCTATAAATAAAGTAAAATAAATACATAAGTAAAAAGATACTTACACAATTTCAGCAAAGTTCCATTGATTTAATACTGTGTGGGTGGATATATTTTTTTTAATCCTGCAAAAATTTAAAATAAATAAACGTCAACAAAATTTTAAAAACTGTTCCATTTAGTAGGATGATTCTTTCAATTTAAAAATGTTTGTTTGAAATACAAAAATATCTTTAAAATGAAGTAAAGAAGAAATTGAGGGAGATATTTATGCATATTTATATTTTGTCTGTAATAAGAAAATTATGAAATTTTTAAGCTCTGATTGTTGTTGAGTTATTAAACTGGGTTAGTGTTCAGGAGAGATGAAGAAAATTGATGGGTTCAACTGGCCATCTGTGACTCGAAAAATCTAATGTACATAAATAAATCGTTGCCATAATAATGAACCGATTTTAAATATATTCCCAGTCCCATCTTTGGTTTCCATCTGACATATTTCAATAGGACACTCATTTCGGTCTAACATAGGAGTTTTTTTTTTCCGGGTTGGAACCAGAGTTTGAGAATCACCATTAAAATAGATCTGTCCTTTGTTTTCTGGCAACCTTGTGACTATCCAACATGTCTTCACCTCACCTCTTTATCTCCACAGGCATGATTATTAAATGAGAGAGGTGATAGGGAGGGAGAGAGATGAAGAGAGAGAGAGAGAGAGAGAGAGAGAGAGAGAGAGAGAGAGAGAGAGAGAGAGAGAGAGAGAGAGAGAGAGAGAGAGAGAGAGAGAGAGATAGAGAGATAGATAGAGATAGTTGTTCTGTCTACCCCACCTCCTTACCGATTTTATATTTTGTTTTCCTCCCACCATTACCACTCACAACTCGTTTGTCTGACAGATTGGTTCCCAGACCGAAAATGTCAGCCACAGTTGATTATAGTCTATCAACAAGATCTGATTTTTCAACCAAAAGAGTACACACATTATCTCTCACTCTATTAAATTAACAAGTTGTTTTCTTTATAAGAGGTTAAAGCGCTCGATATCAGGAGTAGAACATGAATACGAGGACTGTTTTAGACATGGAATTACTAGTCACAATGTAACTTCAAATTAAAAATCCAACCATGTGTCATATATATATATATATATATATATATATATATATATATATATATATATATATATACTAATTGTACCGATCATTTACGTTCAAATTTGATTTTGTAAATATTTCCATGTTAAAAGCGTGTTAATAACTAAGGAGAATGATTTGTATTCTTTTAGTAAATGTCAGTACCTTTAACTGAGTTTTCTTTTAAGGTGATTATTTAACGATGTCTATATATTACTACACTGCCGGACCGAATTAAGTATTTTAAAAAATAAATTGTAGAAAAGTATGTTAGTCTATAGCAAATAACATAGTACACCAATAACAAATGAAAATTGGCTAGTCAGAATCAAAAGTTTGATTTTCCAGCTTAAATGCTATTTAGGTCTAACTTTTAAAATCCGGCTAACATAATTTTATAGATTAATTTTTTTTCATTACTAAATGTAATGTTTACTTTACATCTGTTAATGAATGAACAATAGATTTGCATTCATAAATAAATAACATCAAACACAAAATTAAATTCTAAGGGATCGAATATTCAGTGGATGTTTCGTTTTAGATTCTTCAGAATACGATTAGGCGCCACATTTTTAGATTTTATACCCCCCCCCCCACCTCCTTTACTTAATTATTTTTAGCAGAGGGAGATGAGTAGTTTGCCATGTATATTTACAAGTAAACAGCTCTTTCTAGTTTTGATACTTCATGGCCCCGTTTTTATATTTAACATTTTAGAGGAGGGAGAGGGCTGTAGGAGTCGCAAACATCCTACAAATATTGTTTTTAGACAGTGTGAAAATTAAATTGGAAAAATAAAACACAAAAAAGAATATAATGAATTGAAGAATCTATAATCACTATTTTTAAATTAAACCTCAAGTTTTTGACCCGGTTTTACAAATACTCATTATCATATTTAGTTTAAAGTTTGTTTTGCATGTTGGCATGCGTTGGACGGTTTTAGAAATTGACTCCTAAACTAATTTATCTTTGGTTAGGTCTTTATCTCTCTTACCATTAGATCCATTCTTATCACTTCTCCCATGTTTTCCTTCGCCTTATGTGAACTTGCAACCTCAACTGTTCTACATCTACTAAGCAATGAACTCTCATCCATTCTTTCAATGTGGCCATACTATCTAAGTCTCCTGTTCTGCACACATCTCTCTATACAGTCCAGATTTAATCTTTTTCTGAGGTCAGCAGATCTAAGCTTGTCTTTGCAAATATCGTGCGGTATAGAGGGAAAGCGGTAGTTTTTTTTGTTTCTTTTTAAACAATCTTAGGATTTCGTCTTCTATAGATAATTAAAAAAAATTTTTCAAAGAATTTACAGAGTGTTGAAGAAAATAACTCAAATCAAATTACATTAAACTGAACTGAACCACCTGCTAAAAATTCAACAATTTTTTTTAAAAACATTTTTTATAATCAAATATTTGGTAGTTAATATTATTTGATAGTTAATATTATTCATCAGAATTAAAAAGAATTCACTAATAAATACTCGAAAGTATTTAAGGGATTTATATTTCAACATTTCATAAAATGCTCTATCGATTGTATTGCAAAACCGATTTTTTAATGACATTTCGTCATTGAATTATCTTTCCAAAAATGTCAATATTTTCTCCAGAGTTCAAATCGTTCGACCGGCGGTACAACTACTTAATTTCCATACTGACGAGCATAAAAACGCGAAACATATGTCTATAGATATAAAAATATTTATTTATTTATTAAATAATAATTTATATATATATATATATATATATATATAGTAGTATTACCACAGCCATCACTGTGGAGTAAATGCAATGTTCCTTTCAAAAGTCGAACTCTCTCGACAGCTGCCTTTAATATAGGATTAATCTCTCACGGATTTACCGAGTTGTTGACAACAGCCACGCTGTAAAGACGTTAGAATTTGAGTTTGAAATATAACTCGTGTTCCGGGGTTTGAGTCCGGTGTGAATAATTTCTCTAATCACTGACGATTCCCGTATACATATGTAGATAAAAAACAAATATTACTTACTATATATATATATAAGTTATGAAAATATATTTATGGCAATTAAGCTACACAGAGGCTTCCACGTTTCATCCCCGGAGGGAATCGTCAGGCCATATATATATATTATATATATACACACACATATATATTTGGTTGGCAATTAAGTTTCTGTCGTTATTTTTGATAATTTTAGAATCTATTGTATTTTCAAATTTTGGAATCTATTTTTTTCTTTCTTGAGAATTCTATTTTGCCATTTTTTTTTCGAGTTAATTTAAGTTAAATTCTGTTTATTTTCAGATCATTATAATGGAATGTCAAAGAAAAATGAACATATTCGACACCTCTTTTTTGCTTTTATTTTTTTTTTCATTTTGCGGTTTGATTTCTACCAACAAGTTATTGAAAATCTTGTTGAACGTTGGGAAGAAGTTGTAAACAAAAAGAGAGAATATATTATTAATTAGTTTTTTTATTTTATTAAAAAAATTTTTTTTTTAATTAACCTTTTAAATTTAAAAGAAAAAAACGTCAGAAACTTAGTTGCCAAACCCAAAATGTCTTTATAGACATCTTAGATTAAAATGTTCAGAGAAGGAGGAGGGGGGGGGGGAGGTCATAAAATTCAGCAAAGAGACTAAACAAAAGACATCTATTACAGGAATAATAAACTTCCTGTAATCCCCACCCTCTTCGGGTGGGGGTGGGGGGAGGAAGGACGTGTGATTGTTTATGAGCAAAAAAAAACAAAAACAAGAATCAATTCAGGTTAACAAGGAATATTTGGGGAGGGGGGTAAACAGTAAGTCATTAATCTTTCAGTTGACTTAATGAAAAACATAAGACAGGCCTGGAAAAATCCGGATGTATATCAAACTCAAAGAAACTAACAGAAATAAAAAGTCTCAGAAAACTCTAACAGGAAATAAGAATAATATAGTATACTATATATATATATATATATATATATATATATATATATGGAAAGAAGAATTATAATATCACGGTATAAGAAAAGTTTAACTTAGCTGCTAGGTGTAAGCGGTCCAAATGTGAGTTATATTTAGTTTTAAGCAAAGGGGGTAAAAAACGGGTGAACGCCCTTTGTTAAAATTTAGATACCTCCGATTTTTATGAAATTTTAACAATAGGTATTAGACATCAATTAATATTCCCAAAATTTATGTTTCTTTGTAGTATTTTAAAGGGCTTTTAGGGGGCATAATAATGACACAACCTCCCATTTAAAAGTTCAGATATATCAGATTTGTATTGAATTTGACCCAGAGCCATTAGACACTAATGAAGTAAGATTCTCTAGATTTAAAATTTCATCTTAAGACCCCTTAAGTTGAAGCCTTAAATTTTAGACATTTTCTAGAATCAAAATCATGTAATGGATTTATATCAACATTAGAATATCAATTCTAAACATGATGTTTTGTAGAGGAGAGCAGGAGAGGCAGCCGACTGCTGTGAGCCAAGACGTTTGTCTGCGGCGATCGAAGAAGACGTTTGGTTTGCTGCTTGTGCAGAAGAGAGTTGCGGACGTGAACCTGGAAACGCCCATTCTACAAAAAGTTTAATTTAATTTTTTTTAAAGAGGAAATGGCATGAGATGTTGCTACTATAAGACGCACGAAAAAACGTGATTTTGGGAGATGTGTTGGGAGGTGGACGTGAACAGAGGAAGAAGAGAGTGCCGCATTTATTTTGGTGAAGCGTTACATTGACTCGTTCAGGTTTAGTATTATTATATCTTGATTTTAATCTACGTAAGGGGGCCTAAATGTGATGCAGAACTGTTTTGTTCAGGAAATGAACATTACCCGAACTGGGACGGGTATTTTATATATATATATATATATATATATATATATATATATATATATATATAAAGTAAGTTTTTCACCTACATTAGTACTCGATAGCTTTCATAACAAATTCTTCTCTATTAGTGACAAGTCTTTTTGGGCACATATTGATCCATGTTGTTAAAAATTACTGGATTGTTAACATCCGAATTTCCATGAATTTTCTTAGAATCATTTCTTAGCACCCCACCCTCTGGTTTCAAATTGAAGATAATTCAACAATGTGTTTTTTAGGTGAAAAAAAAAATCCCCCCAAAAAAGTCATTTTTTTTTTTCAAAATAACCCACTTATTTTGAAAAAAAAAATGACATTTTGGGGGAGGGGGGAATTTTTCTGTGGAAATTCCATAGTTAATTAAGAAAATAAAGAGTAGGTTCATTTTATATTCCAACAATATTTTATTATTTTTATTTTTTCACATTTCCAAAAAACACATTTCTGTGAGATGTATTTTTTATGGTCCGTTTCATTTGTCGTGGGCCAAACAACATTTTTATGTCAATATCGTCTTTGCAACACTACAAAATCATCAGAAAAATTCACAAAGAGTAAAAAGTTATTGGATTAAAGTGTCTTGAAAAAACCTATACTATACAGTGGTTCATTTTAGGGTAAAACCAAATAAAAAAAACAAAGAAAAGAGCAAACTCACATGTTGGGGAACTCACTAGTACATTATTTTGACTTTTTCAGTTCAGAGAAGTACATCCTAAAAGTTGTGTGGACATTTATAAATTTTAATTCAGTAATATTTCTTAAAATAGTTCATAAGTTCTATAATTTATTTATAAAAATTCGAATTCACTTGAGGGTAATTTTTTACTTTCCTAAAGTCACATCAATTATCTTTCAAATGCCTATTTAGGTCATTTGGATAAGAAGCTAACTTCAGAGCTGATCTCTTTTAAGTTCATCAGTTGAGAGCTAGCTATATACATTCAGCCATCCATTCAAGCAACTATTAAGATTGTTATACTTCGGTGTTTTCGTGGAAGATGTTTAGTATTTATTTATAAATCGTTTAAATTAACACTAAGATAAGATTAATTGACCAGATTTCTTCACTTAAGTAGTAAGTTTCTATTTAATGCGAAACTAAGAGGGGTGTTTATCCCTTACAACGAAGATAGTTTATAGTTACCTAGACATGAATTAAAACTCCGAAGGGAGCTATTAAATATTGTTTTTTTTTATTAAATGATGTTAATTACCTCATTATAAAGTATTATGAGGATTCAAAAGTACTTTTAAGGACATTTATACCTAAAGTTAATTGTGATTACGTTTTATACTTAACTCGTGTTGTGAGGGAAATAACGTGGCATTAATGTTCATATACCTCCCTACTTTAATTGTATGCCTATATCTATATTAGATTGAGTGCATTCTTTTACCAATTAATATATATATATATATATATATATACACATACATATATACATTTTTTATTCCACTATATTTAGGATTTATTTGGCATTATATTTTGAATGATTATTGTATTATTGGTTCTTACTCCTTCCTTAAATTATCTTATTTTCTAGTTACCATTAATCAATACAGATGAAAACTAAGAAATTGTCTGCTGATGATTCCATGATCCGGCTCACTGACCATTTCTTTTTCTATAGGCTAGGTTTAAGCATAGTCGCTTCGGTTATTTTTGTTGTGTGTGATGTGTTTTAGATTTAAATGTTTTATTTTGGGGTATTACTATTCCGTCATCTACTATTAGGTTTACAGTTTCTATTGCCTACATAGTCTTATAATATTCTTATACCTTAGATATTTTCATATTTATGTTGATGAAAGGGTTACTGCCACAGGTGTTTATATGGGTCTGTAACGGGATAGGACATATGTGGTTCTATGTAGACAGATCTGAACCACTTCATGTCTTTTATTTAATAAATTTTCTTTAGGCATAACTATATTGTAGGATTCCAGAATACAGAGGTTACATCCCTTAGATTTGTTTGGTTTATATTTCCCTGCTCTACCTAGTATAGACCATTTTAGGCTGTATTGTATATTTTTACTATATATGCTCTGTTACTGATTGACAATCATCGAGCTGAATCTTTTAAAGAGACTGCAAAGTAAAAAAAGGCACTAATAGTATATACCAATACATATATTGTCATTAATAATTATTTATTTATATATATATATATATATATATATATATATATATATATATATATACATATACATATACTGACTGCCTGCTCACTATTGCTTCCCAAAGTTCGTTATTTGAAATACTTAAAATATTAAGTAAAAATAAACATTTCATTCATAACCTTTTTGTAAACACAAAAAAATCTTTCTCATTTATTAATGTAGATAGATACACATTAACATTTTGTTAATTGCAATACAAAATTTATTTATCTTTTAAATGTGACAAAAGAAAAGCAAAAAACGAAATCAATTGGTCTTTTCAATGGCAATTTAGAAGTAGATCGCAACTTGTTGAATATCAAGTCAGTCCCTCTAAAGTAAGGAACATTTGAATACAAATGCTAAATATTTGTCCAAGAAATAAAACAATATTGCGAAGCAGAATCATTTCTTATAATAAAATAAAAAGCAATCATTGAATTCAAAACAACAACAAATAGTTAATTAATAACATGTCCTTTTTGAAAACCAATATGCAAATTAGTAAACTTTGCAGCTGATATCGCATATACATAAGCAGTATATAAAAAGATGGCACATCTATTGTGTAAAGTTGAATTAACTTTAAATGATGGAGGGGGGAGAGAAATGGAGCCAACTTTTGCATATTTATATAATTGCTCACAAAAAACAAACACAAATATAAAAATCCTTGTGCCATTATTAAATAGTGATCGTCTTTTTTATTCTGGACATTTTTTCTCATGTATCACTTTCTCTTTTTTTTGTAGTCAGTGTCAAACAATTTTCATCAACTCTGACTCCTGAAGCAATGAATTTGCTGTTCATGATTACTAATTGAAAATAATTGTAACATGAATAAATCCATTTTATTTTTATCCTTCAAAAATGCTCAAAACTTTCCAGAAGCCTAGATGAATTATCGAACAATAAACGTTCTGTTTGTTTTATGGCATATCAACATTTTTGGGAGTTGGCGCACCGAAACACAAGACATTATAAATGATTTATTGTAATTGAACAGTTATTTTTATAATACCATTCCAAACAAAAGTTTTTGATATATTTTTTTTATATATGTGAAAAGTTTAACACGTTAGCTAACAAATTTGATTGCTTGAGTAAAAGTCAAATGGTCGACCATAGTCAAGGGCGCTCGAAGGCTTCCCTTTTCATTGGCTACTACACTAAGATGATGTAGGTCAGAGCATCATTCCTTTCCCGGATTACTCCACTTACTCTTAATCTTCACCTTATAATACTGAGTGTTTAGCAAGGGGCATCAAGTACCAATTTTTGACTCGAACGAGGATTGAACCCTGATCTCCCGGGTCATTAGCAAACATTAAGCATTATGCCAAATGAGATGGTTTAAATTTGATCACTTATCCGAAATAAACTTCAGGATACTGCGAGGATAAATGGCCAGAGCATTTAAAGGCGTAACTGGTGTAAATAATTTTTTTAATTGATTGATTTCTTTGTGAGTCTATTATGAAGAATAATGGATTGTTTTGATCGTGCTTTCAGATGAGACTTTTAAAAACACCTGAACTTATGAGAAGTTTTACAGTTTTAAAATAGTATGTGTTAAAAAAATTTTTTTTATTTTAATAATGAAAAAAAATATATTTTTGTGAAAACGAAATTGTGTACCTTATTGTTTTTTTTTCAGTGTTTTTATCAAAATTGCAATGGAGGCAGAAAATTTTTTTTTTTTGTCAAGAACTATTTTGGAATTGACAGAAGAATAATTTTTGTTGTTTTTTCTTAAAAGAAATGATAAATCAGACTCTGGTTGTTATAAAACCGACTCCAGTTAGGATTAACATTTTCTCAAACCAACTTAACACCTGATTGTTGGAAGTAATTTTTATAGGAGTCCATATTCACTTGCCTCCTCAGAGAGTAGAGTTAGACACAAAGTCGGTTCTTAGTGTGGAGAAAATCCAGCTCGTCAAAAGGGTCACTCTGGATGGGGGAAAAATCTTTTTAAATTGCCTCAGTCTAGAAGGATTTATCCTTTACTGACCTAAGACAGAACAGTAGAAGTGTATTATCAGAACATATACTACACTTTGAATTATTTATTTGCAGAAAATATTTAAAAAATATATTTAAAACAAATTAGGCACAAGGCTATCAAAAGTGTAGAGAAAATGGGTGTCTTTGGTCATCCTTGGTCTAAAGTGATAAAAATGTCTATACTACTTTTAACTAGAATCATCTCAGTCACCACAATACCACATTTACACAACGGGCTGTCCTACTTAAGATAACCCCAAATTTGTTGGAAATTTTATTTTTTCATAAATATATTTATATACGAAGCTTTCATTGGAATAAAACAGATACTACATTTTGATATGGATGGAATCAGGTTTGGTAAAAACAACTTTTGCAGCCATCTCCTCACCTCTGGTATAATTAAATCTTCCAATCATCGTAATAAACGACACAAAAGAAACAGAGTAATTTGTGCAGTAGAGAGAAGTGTAGGCTGTGGGAGTTAATCCCTAGTCTTCTGGGGCAATAATAGGCTTAGGTTGAAGTGCTCTTTGGGACAAATTAAAGAGCTAAGATGGTTTCTGAAGCAAACAACAATAACAAAAAGAATAGAATGACCAGAAGTGTGAACCTCTTACTATGACATTTATTTCTCACAATCATCTGAAATGCATGTGAGACTAATGCATCTCCACCAACATGAGACACTAAAACAATAGAGAGACTGATGGGGTGATAGAAAAGCCGAGTGGGTGGGAGGAATATTCAAGCTTAGGGCAGGTTTCAACAATGGAGAATCAACACATCTAGAGTTTATTTTTAATACTGATTGAGTGAGGAGTGCATTGGATATCCCTTCTGTGATCAACTGCATGGCTTCAGTCACATTACCTACGTATTGACCCTGTCACCATCGTAGATTTTATTATTTAGAATGTCTGGACCAAAGGGTTGAATTGATGACAATGAAAACTGTAGAACATTTTAAATATTAATTTATTAATTCAGCTATGATCACCGGCTGGTTAGCGGATTGGTGGCATAAGTTCCTATAATGTTTTAACTATTCTCTTATCTAGACAACCATGAGGACATCATAACCCCAAGTGGCAATCCACAGGCCAGCACTATCACTCACCTACTGCTTTTATGATACACTGTGTAATAAGAAATTAATAACTAAAATATACAAAACATAGAAAATGATAGTTGAAATATAAATGAGAAAATATTTAAAGATATGAATGGAAGATTGTGAGAGACTTAGCGGGCATTGACCAGAAAATTTTTATTAAAAAAACCAAGGGAAATTATGATAACTCGGGTATCTTTCTTACACACCCCTTTTTTCTCATGCTGTCACTGGACAAGCGTGATTAATGCACATTATCTGCAACGGCCAGTTCTGAAGGAATAAAATCTATCCGAGAAATGTTAAAAGGAGACCAGTGAAGTCAGCTGGTTTAGCTAGGGGCAAAAATAAAAAATAATAGATACAGAATTGTCGTGTTAAACTGTCCAAGAATCGTCTATGGTGTTGCCACAAGACAAATCGTTTATCTAAAAGAAAAATATAAGTTAGCATCTGGTATGTCACAAGAATAGCCATAGTGACTTTTGATAAGAGAAATAGACTGCTGCTGTTTTACCAGATTTTCCTACAAAAATAGGATAAAGAAAAATTAATTATTAAAATGCAGGATTCCACAGATAAAATAAAAAGTAGAACTGTCAAAATGACAAGACACCTGCCATTGTGTGAGGGAGGAAGCACACCTGCAGAGAATGGGAAAATGGTTGACCAATGATGAGCATTCAATGGGGGAAAGAACTAAGTTTTGTCTTTCAACGATGGCGGCTGGGTAAAATCCAAAATAGGAAGAAGCTAATAGGTCAGTTTGGAGACATACCCCAGATTAGCGGTTGACTGATAGTGGAGAATTGACCAGCCCCCCCCCCCCCCACACACACACACACACAATTCATGTTAAACCTCGACTCTAGTTTGGGGTCGGTTTCCATATAAACAGAAGAATTCTGTCTCTCAGAAAATGCACTCCAGTACAACTGGAACCCACGATGCCAAGAAAAAAAGGAAAATTTTTTTTTCATTTCATCATATAGATTGTATCTACTTTTTGTACATAAACTGATCGACTATTATATTACAACTGAGTTGATACTTTTTCTTTTGATACATTATTACTGGCATCCAACTTGAGCCATAACATTGTTCAATGACTAGCAGTCTTTCGTAATCAAACACAACATGGAATAGTGGGGAGAGGCAGCCATGTGTATCATCAACCAGATGCAAAGGTTGACAATATACAGAGAAATGATCAGGAATGAAAAATATAAAAATAGTAACGCATTCAGAACACAAAAAATAAAAGTATTAGCTCTAATATAAATTGTGTAATCTCAAAATTATCTTCCCCTGGCAATATAAATTGTAGAAACGATAAATTATGCTTAGAGAGGACAAAGACCAAATCATAAACTTTAAAAACCAAATTAATTTATTAAATAAACAAGAATTGATAGTCAAATACAAACACATTAACACTTGAGTTATTATTGAAGCCTAGATTAAGTAACTAGCAGATCACCTCTGAAAACCTACTTGGTGTGATGGATGGTAGAGCGAAACGGCGTGAGAGAGTCAGAAGGATACATGACACTACCACAACGAAATGATTATATTAAGTAAACAAAATATTTATTTGTGCAATCGAACTAGTTGCTTAGCTTTTGTGGCAAAAAGAGAAAACGCATGACAGGTATAAGGCGAATGGTGGAAATAATTAAAAAAGAAAGGACAGAGAAGGGGAAAGAGGAGATAATGGGAAAGGAAAAGAAAAAGAGAGAGGGGGGGGATAACAAATACTGTACAATGTGTCACAGGTCATTTAGTATGGATATATATATATATATATATATATATATATGAATAAATATTATTTATAAATTACAACATTTATTGATATTAATAATATATGATATTAAAAAAAACGTAACGGTTTGTTTGCTATTCGGTAGAGGGATTTTACACGACACGACTTGTATGTTGAGACAAAGAATGAGCATTTCACAGACCTGAACATGTCCAGTGTTTTATAAAGGTTTCATATTTAAGTTTTATCAAAAAATACATATTGTTTTTTATAAAGAAGAGAAAATTAAAATTATAATAACGCCTATAATTGATATTCTTTTATGCTTTCCATAAGGCTGATTTTATTTGTCAAATATGAAAGAATTCATAATTTTTAGCCAAGAAAGACTTATACATTCGAGAGAACTTGAATGCCTACTAGACAGGAGAGAACTTGAATGCCTACTAGACAGGAGAGAACTTGAATGCCTACTAGACAGGAGAGAACTTGAATGCCTACTAGACAGGAGAGAACTTGAATGCCTACTAGACAGGAGAGAACTTGAATGCCTACTAGACAGGAGAGAACTTGAATGCCTACTAGACAGGAGAGAACTTGAATGCCTACTAGACAGGAGAGAACTTGAATGCCTACTAGACAGGAGAGAACTTGAATGCCTACTAGACAGGAGAGAACTTGAATGCCTACTAGACAGGAGAGAACTTGAATGCCTACTAGACAGGAGAGAACTTGAATGCCTACTAGACAGGAGAGAACTTGAATGCCTACTAGACAGGAGAGAACTTGAATGCCTACTAGACAGGAGAGAACTTGAATGCCTACTAGACAGGAGAGAACTTGAATGCCTACTAGACAGGAGAGAACTTGAATGCCTACTAGACAGGAGAGAACTTGAATGCCTACTAGACAGGAGAGAACTTGAATGCCTACTAGACAGGAGAGAACTTGAATGCCTACTAGACAGGAGAGAACTTGAATGCCTACTAGACACTTACCGTGAGTGTTTAAGATGAATATACTAACAGAAGGGAGAAGAGAAAGAGAGAGATAGCGAAAAAGCAAGCAAGCAAGCAGTCAGTCAGTCAGTCACTTTTTTCCCTCCTTTTCTCTACATTCTCTTCTTACTTCTTGTTGGTATATCTTTTTTTTTAGCAAGTGATGTAAAAAAGGTTTTAGTAAATTATCACTTTAATTACTGTTTATGTCGACAAAACTATTACATATATATAGGAAAAATGGGACAATAAAATTACAAATTAACACCAAACATTAAATTATTATAAACTATTTTTTAAAAAATAGTTATGCAAATTAAGCATTCATTCTTAGGTCTTCATCTGTACTATTTTGGTTTCAAGTAGCAAACTTTGCGAAGTGATAGCGAGCTGACAAAGCCAGCTAGTATATATATATATATATATATATATATATATATATTATACACACACACACCACACACTCAAATCTGATTTCCCTCTTCTCTATTGTAACATTGATAAAAATTGCTGAGATTCTTTTTGGTAATCAGTAAACATAAAAGAAAAATCCTAATTAATCACCAGTAAGTATAAGAACAAAAAATTGTTTGTGAAGATAGATGTTTGTATTTGTATCTTTCAGTCTATTATCCTCATATTGTTGCCATTTTCACAACGTTTCGGCTGTGGAACTCTCCACCCTTCTTCAGGTTCATTTGGTTCTAGTCAGTAACTGTCTCAAAAGTCCGAAACACGTAAATGATATAAATAATAATACCAAATCTCAGAAATATTGTCCAATGTATAAGTTGAGTGTACATGTAGATATGTATTAGCCCATTTAAATATATGTGTGAGCATGATGTGTATGTAAATTTGGTTTTTTTATCTTATATCATATTGACACTTTTTGAGTTATTTAATGTTGAAAAATGCTGATTGTAAACGATTCATTTAACCCATATCAGGTTCATACTTTTCCCAATGGTATTGTAATATAAGTGAATGTGATAGATACAATTGGATTTGAACTCGACTTAGCCGATTTCATAGTCTGCAGTTGTATCCATTACACAACTTGTGTTTACTCATCTTATATATATATATATATATATACACACACACATAACATTATTTATGCAAACATGTAGATACATGTTTCAGCTAAAACCGATATGCATCCAAAACATGTATGCTTATATGTAGCCAGAAATGTTTGTATAAATAAAAAATATTATGAAATATACCACTTGGCTTACTATTGAGCACTATTATATAAACACAGTAAGAATTATAGGATTGTTTATTCGATCTCTATAAACAAAATTAAATCGGATATTGTGAGTGTGTGTGAATCGTAGATTGGACTGTACAGTTATATGAGGACTTATTGGTATTGGAGGCAGACCTGTCATATTCGGACAGGAGTAAAGACAGACGGACAAACAGGAAACAAAATATATATAGTTGTACTAGTTTCTATGGAGAGATTGCTCAATATTTATGGTAGAGATCAGACAGGACAGGAGTAAGGACGGACAGACGAATGGACAGACAAACAAAAAAGAAACAAAAAATATATAGTTGCACTATAGGTACGTGCAAAATCAATGGCCGATTCCCAAAATGTAAAAACATTTTGACCCTCTCTTCACTTAAAAATTCACCAAAATTACGGAAATCAACCAATTTTAATGAAATTTTCAGCACTTATTAATAAACGGTCACGGAACATAATGAAACCATTATTTTTCTTAAAATCCTAGTGAAAATGTATTTGTTGAAAATAAAATACACCTTTACTAAAGTTATATTTTTAAGTATTAATAAAAAAAATGCATGATTTTTGTTTAATTTTTTAATGAAAATAAATCACTGTAGATGTTAACAATTAAAAAGTTTGTTTTAAATATTTCATATATATTGCAAAAACAGACCCTAAATTTTGTGTTAATAAAATGACTACAACTCTAAGAAAAATTAATTTCTTGAATTAGCGATGTTATCATTGAACAAAGCATTGTTTAATCAATATTTTCACCAAAAATAATATAAAAGGGTTGAAAAGACCAACACAGCCAGGAGTACCATTTGATACCAATGATATAAAGAAGAAGGAATTAGATGATTTTGTAAAGAAGGCTAGAGCAAAGAGTTCCCCTGGAAATGATGGGGTTAGCTACAAAGTATACAAATATTGTCCACGACTTTGCTTCCGGCTCTTTTTATTCATAATAGGCATGTGGCAAAGATGTAGCAGATCGTTGGTGTGTTGCAGAAGGCATCTATCTACCGAAAGAAGAAAGATCAGAAAAACTAGAAGAATTCCGTCCGATATCATTGCTGAATATTGATGGAAAGAATGTTTGGTATCATAGCAAATTGGATAATTATCTATGTGCAGAAAAACGGATTTATCAATGAATCGGTACAGAAGGCTGGTATCCCAGGGTGCATTAAACATGCTTATGCAATATGGGAAAATATACAGAATGCAAAAAAAGAAAATGGAGATGTGGTTATGGTATGGTTAGATCTTGCCAATGTATCGGCTCAGTACAACACATGATAATACAGAAAACTATGGATTTCTTTTGGATTCCTAAAGCAGTGCATGCAAAGGATGATAATGAAATACTATGATCAATTCAAAATGAGATTTACAACCGGAAGTTTTACAACAAATTGGCAAAGTTTAGAAGTGGGAATAGCTGCAGATTGCACAATTTCTGTCATGTTATTTGTTATGGAAATGATATTAAGAGTACCAGATTGCAGAAATACAATAGTGGATACACTGCTTAGAGCATTTATGGATGATGAGACAGTTAAATCAGAAAGTGTTGAAGGAATGGAAGTTCGTCTTTGATTGGATGAATTGATTCTGTGGTCAAGAATGAAATTCAAAGCGAAGAAATCCAGAAGTGTTACATATGTGAAAGGCAAACAGAAAAAAGTTTGGTATAGATAGGTGATATGATATCAACTGTTAAAGAAGAACCAGTTAAGAGTTTAGGAAGATCGTATAAGGGTGCATTAAATGACAGAAGTAAGGGAGCGGAAGCAGGAGAGGAACTACAAACTATCGAAAAGACTGATCTACCTGGGAAATTAAAATTGTTGGTGCTTACAGTATGCGTTGTACCCCAAGTTAATGTGGTCTTTACAGATTCATGAGATACCATTGACCCGAGTTGAAAGAATAGAAGAGCGATGCAGCCTGTATATAAGAAAATGGCTGGGATTGCCAAAGATGCTGGGATTGCCAAATATGCTCAATAATCCTGCAATATTTGGCAGAAATAATCAACTACAACTGCTGATTGCGTCTATTGTAGAAGAATATAAGGCTTCTAAAGTGTGTACAGTGATGATGCTTCGCTTTTCTAGTGATGGAAAAATCAAAGACACTCCACCTGAAGTAAGAACTGGGATGAAATGGAGAGCAGAAACTGCAGTCGATCATGCAATAGCAAAGTTGGAACATGCAGATATTGTTGGAGCAGTGCAAGATGATACAAATGTATTTGGAAACTTTAGACCATTTTCCAGGAGTAATGCAAGGGAAAAGAGGGATGCTGTAGTGAAAGAAATTAGGAAAGAAGTTCAAGAGAACCAATATTTACATCTTGTTAAATGTGTTATTTAAGGACAGTGCTTACGGTGGGAGGAGTGTCTTGTTGAGCAAAAAATCGATGGAAAGAAATATGGTCCTGGGAACGTTTTTGATTAGATCAACATATGATGCAATGCCATCACCTGCCAATCTTGTTTGGTGTGATAATGATAAATGCTGATGCGGGCAAAAAGGGAACGCTAAGGCATATTCTCTCAAACTGTGAGCTGGCAACAGAAAGGTAGACGTGGCGTCACAATCAGATGCTTGCAATAATTGAAGAACAAATCAGGCAAAAAAATAAAGCAATTCTATGATGAAGAATTACCCAAGATTAAACAAATAAAGAAGATGGAATTCCACAAAGCAGTTACAGAAAGTAATCTGAGTAGTCATCCAACGACTATAAAAATAGATGACAGATGAACTGGAAACTGGAAGTTAAGTGTAGATCTGGAAAACTTTTTGGTGTTCCTGTTGATATTATCTGAACAACGACCAGATATTGTTGTGTGGTGTGAATAAAAGAAAGACGGAATAATAGTGGAATTAACAATATCATGAGAAGAACACTTTGCTGCTGCAGAAAATAGGAAAGAAATCTGATATGAAGAGTTGGTACAGGAGTGTCAAGATAAAAGTTGGAAGATTAAATTCCGTCATTTGGCCATTGAGGCAAGAGGAAATGTAGAGCGAATGGTTGTAAACCTATTTCGACATCGCTTTTATTGTAACAACTCAAAATTGAGAAAATTGATTAAAGATCTTCAGGAAACGGCAGAGAAAACATCTTATTGAATATGGCTGAAGAGGGGTGATATGAACTAGAAGGAAAGGTGAATTTTGGAAAGCGAAAGAAGGGAGATGAAGGAGTTAGTGCTGACGCAATATGCAGGGTAGTTGATGACGTCACATTGCAATCAAAATCAATTGTTGATGATGGCTGAAAGGCGTATCTGACTTGATGGCATTTATGGGCAGATGACATCAGTGCTACATAACCACCTACTGACAGAGGGGCCCCGCCACTTTAGAAAAGCAGTTGAGGAATAGGGACCGAAACTGCGAAGTGGTTCCTCCTGATGATGATACAGTTCTGGATCCGGTAGTGGAGCTGTCAGCTGCGAAGCACAAAAAGACTGTCATTCAAATCAAAAAAATATTTCCTGTGATTTTAATGATTAGAGTTTCTGGGAAAATTAAAAATGCGATATAATTATATTTCCCTTTCGCATATGAATGTGTTATCATCAACGTAAGAAAATTTTATAATCTTGAGAATAAACAAATTTAAAAAAATGAGGACCAGGATCATTACGAAAAAATTTTTTTTTTAAATATGATAATTTCTACTAACGATGGACTTGAATAGGTATAGTGGCCCTGTTCTGTAATAAACAGGTGGAATTTGCCCTCTAACCACCACTCACTCCCACACCGCCCTCAAAATTTTATTTTTAAAGATTCAACAATTTTGTTAATTTCACAATTCATCGTCAATTATTTGGAAAGATAACGTAAGTTTGTATTTGTTTTGTCATTTTCTCATTAATAAATATTTAAAAAGTTAAAAAATTATTTAATAAATAAATAGAATTCAAATGACATTTTCTTTCAAAATTGAATTCTATTTATTTATTAATAAATAATTGTTTTAACCTTTTTTTTTCAATGAATGAATTGTCAGTGTAGTCATTGACTTTAATTTACTTTTTCACACTTAAGATTAAAAAAATACACTTTTAGCTTTATTTTAAAAGAATTAATGTAATTTATTGTTATGACATATTATGAATAAATCGAGTAACTAAAGTTTTTAATCATTATCTAAAAATAATTGATAAAATTGACGAAGTGTGTAACATAAAAATAATTTTTAACAATATTTCTAAGAAGTTTTATTTCAAATCCTAAGGAAAAACATTGGTAAACAGACGTCATCAATAATTTCAGAGTATTACTGAATTAAAAACTAATACCAAGTTAAATATGAATTTTTTAAAAATAAAAATAAATAAAATCTTAATTGCGTACATTCACAAATATTTAAATGAAATAAGCATTTCCTTTTTTATTACAACAAAATAAGGGTACTTAAATTAATTTCTTTATAACCTTAAAAAGAATAAAGAAATTAATGGATAATAATTTTTCAATTACTATAAACTATTACGAAACCATTTTTATATATAAAGTTAAAAATTATAAATTATTACATTTTTGTCTTCCATATATTCTCCATAGCGATAGTCAATCGGTAAACAAAGTCATTTACCGATTGACTGAATGCCGGATTTTACTAAACTATAACTTTTGGGGGGATAATTTTGCTAATTTTTAGTAAAACAGGAATTTTTTTGTTATAATTCAGTATCTTATGAATTTAATTTAATAATTATCTTTGAAATAGTTCCAGAAAAACTTATATTTATCTTACAAGGGGTTTTTACAAGTAATTTCTTCAAAGTCTAAAATTCACTGAAATTTTTATTTTCTGTAGCCGTTGTGATAATATTTTTCATTATAATTTTTTTTCACACGTAAATAAACATTTTTTTTCCTTTTAGAGATTAAGTTTAGGCTTTTATCTTTCAAACACAAAGTTTACATGTAAACTAATAAAAAAATTAATAAGTGCTTTTTAATCATGGTCTGTACAAGAAACGGTCATTTTTGCACATACCTATTGTACTGCTTTCTATGGAGAGATTGCTCAATATTTATGGTAGAGCTCTTCAAACTTAGATCAATATGAGTATGTAATTGCACGCATGCTTGTATATTTTTGTATGTGCTGTGTTAGTCATTGCCCTGTAGTTTCAATGAATTTATGAAGAAAGAAACTGCCAACAGTTTTGTAATAAGAGGGGAGGGATATTCAGGGTTAGGGTTTACAAACAAGTGAATAAAGGAGAGGGGGAAGCTAATCAACAATGTTATTGGGAGGGTGAAATGATTGTGACCGAGCAAGGTTTTCAAACCCTGATGAGTCACCCACTACAAGGGAAAGAAAAAGGGTGGAGTTAGGGGGGGAGGTCAAATCGTGTCTCTAGGCTGGAAACCTAAAGAAGAACACATCCTTCTTACAAATCAATATTCCACCAGACTCACGCGCAAGCAGATTTGCAACTGGTGGAATCCTCTCTTCTTCATTGACCATTAAAAAGCCCATACATAAAATCATGCTTAAAAGAATTAAATTTACCAGGTTATCGCTCAGTATTTAAACCCTCTTCAAGCCAGTAAATCGGTTTGACCCAGAGCTGGCACTACCTACAACCGAACCCTCTGACTTCACCCACCCTCACCCCACACACAAGTGATTGTTTCAGCAGAGCTTTGGAGGCTCCTTTAGTTGTATTTTTGTTCCCTTACTTATGTATATACAAAATAAGTATACAGTTGCATTTAACAGTAGCACATTAAAAAAAATACTATGCATGTGGGTTAATCTGTTCCAAACATAAATTCCATCTAACTTCGATGCTTTTTCAAAATATTTATTTGAACATCTGTATTCCTTATAAAATACATAATCAATCCTATATATATATATATATATATATATATATATATATATATATATATATATATATGCTGCTAAAATTTTAACTATTATCTTGCTTGCTTGTCACTGTGTACACTTGTTCGTCTGTACATGAATGTTTTAGATGATGAAACGAAACGGGTAAATAACGTAAATAAAGGGCTAATGATAACACAAGTAGGAGGAATGGAATGATGTAAATAATTAAAAGAGAGAGAGTTGTCGTTTCATTCTACAATGCATGATCCTCTTAAGACAAATGCAAGCGTGGAAGGGCGTCTGATAAAGAGTCGGACTAAAGCAAACCTAGCACTATACTTTGTACTGTTCTGACTACTGTTCTCATCTTGGATGTTATTCTCATAATGTTTCTGCCGATGTAACCTCCAACCTTTTTCAGGTGCGTCGTGTTGAACTCAGGAATCCTTATGCCAAACTCAGGAATCCTTATGCCAAACTCAGGAATCCTTATGCCAAACTCAGGAATCCTTATGCCAAACTCAGGAATCCTTATGCCAAACTCAGGAATCCTTATGCCAAACTCAGGAATCCTTATGCCAAACTCAGGAATTTCAAATAAAACCCTTTATTTAATCCATGAGGGTAGCTTCATCTCGTTCTGTCAGCCATGACCGGGTAGAAGTCTTAAGTAATTTGTAATTGTATTCGTAGTATCGCCCGTACTGAGGATTGAACCATCAACCTCCAGAAGACTGTCATTTAGAACTGATTATTATTTAGTACTTTCATCCTTTGTGTCACGATATCCATGGAATAAATAAAGAGTATCGTTCGAAATTCTGTACAGATTTCCGAGTTCAACATAAAGATACCTGAGTTTGACAAGACACACCTGAAGAAGGTCGGAGTTTACATCGTCCGAAACGTTGTGAGAATAACATCCAAGATGAGAACAGTAGTTCGAATAATCCAAATTGTCAATCCGCATCTAAATAATGACGAAACATAATGGCATCATACATTGCATTCTCTTGAGTAATGTAACAATAAACTCGACAGATTATTTTTATTGAAATTCCCATCATCCAAAGTTAATGGATTTAAAACTCCAATGGGAAGAGAGATGTGATCAGATATTAGTCAGTCAAGCCACAGATGTGGGGAGGGCGGCTTAAAAACACATGACTCCGACCAAGACTTCCCATCATAGAGTTTGTAAAAACCCTACTCCAACAAATTGGTAACTCTTGACTCCAAATCCCCATCTCTGATTCAGTCCCTCGATTGAGGATGAATCCAAAATAATTGTATGATCCTCCACACATGAATTTTGTTTTTAAGTGAATTTTACATTGTGGAAATGAAACACGACCCACTCTCTCCACCAAGTGATGATTGTCCAGCGAAACAATGTGCACCACATGACAGTCTGGTGACAGATGTAATGTAGGAGTTTTCCTTCTCAGAGATGAATTACTCAACTGAGGCTTGAAAGTTTAGTATACAATATTATTTCATCCATGTTGGAGAGATAGGAAACATGGATTCATTCATGCATTTACCAATGTTATTAATAAAATTGATGCAATAGTCCAGACAAAACTTTAAGTACATGTCATTACTTAACTTTAAAAATGTTAAGATATCTCACAGAATTCCTTGAAAATAACCATGGTAGTTCGAATTATTGTGGCAAACAATTAGGGAACACCTCCCCCACAACCCGATATAGTAAATTATTTAACTTTTAATGAATTTCAAAGTTCATACATAAACTATTCCTGCAATTTAACTTATTAACCTTTTACATTTAGCAAGTATACTCATCACCATGGAAAAAAATATCTCAAACCAGTACTAAAATTGGAATAGTCCATTATAAACAATATGGAATATCACAAGTTGTAATATTTAACTTGCAGATGGAAGAGAGAGAAGGGGGGTGGGAAGAGAGAGAGAAGGGGGGGGGAGAGAGAGAAGGGGGGGGGAGAGAGAGAAGGGGGGGGGAGAGAGAGAAGGGGGGGGAGAGAGAGAGAGAAGGGGGGAAGAGAGAGATAAGGGGGGAGAGAGAGAGAGAGAGAGAGATAAAGGGGGGAGAGAGAGATAAGGGGGGAGAGAGAGCAGAAATAGACTAATTGCAGCAAAAATTAAAACTTAATACTGAGAGCAATGGAGTCAGTAGACCAAACATTACACTCCAACTCGAGCTGAAGAAAACTGCTTCTACTAGTAATAAAATATATGTTATACAAAAGCTGAGTTAATTGTGATAATGCCTTGTCACCACTCATATTGTTTTTATTTTTACAATAAAGGTCACTGCTTATCAAGGCCCAAAGGCCACTCAAAGATGAGGGTTAAAGACTGACTGGTGGACAGTGAGACAACATTACGATCACCAGCACGATGGTTGTAGCAGGGCAGAAAATGATTATTTACGGAGACGGTTCAACAAGAACTTGTTTACATTGGACTTGAAAACGATCATATTGTAGTCGGCTGAGAAACAGGCTCGCAGAATTGTGTTCCACAGACGGACAGTTCTAGGAAAGAAACTCTGCCCATGGAAGTTTAGTGTAACAATAAAGAGGAATGATTGACAGTGTCTACCCTCAGTTATTTCTCATAGTACTGTGCTCATTTAATTTGCTTTGGTGACAATATCTGTTATTTGAGATGGCATTAGCAATCAAGTTGTCAATTGAGTTATTTCCCCTTTGCAGATTGGCTGTTTAGAGTTTCTTAAAGCTAGATGGCCCTGGCTGGTAGTTAATTTGCATAGGTGGTGGTGTTATTAGTATACAAAGTGTACTTTTTGGATTGAAAAGTCGATTGACTTTCAGAGAGCAGAGATGCAAAGTGGATGAAAGACGGATTGCCTTTGAAATCTTTTTACCTGGATTGCCTTTGAAATCTTTGTTATTTTTACTTACGGATAGATTACATTAATCAAAATTTGTTTCTTTAATATATATTTTATATATTTTAATCACACAAAATACATATTATTTACCTCCTTGCTAGGTTAGACACAAGGTCAGGTGTGGTTTAGCACACTAGGATAAGCCTACAAAAGAATTTGAGCATCCCTGTCAGCATTCCTGGGTAAGAACGCCTCAGGCGATGAGCAAAAAAAACTAACCCCTTTGCAGAGAGAAGGTAAAACCTGGAAGAGTAGACCTAGGACCGAACAAAACCATATCTAAGTTTCTGTCTATCACTCTCACCCTCTCTCACTGCATCTTTTTTGACCGCTTCAGTGATAGACGACATATAATATAATAGTGCACTGTTCTTATATTACTCTGTCTCTCCCAGAAGATTGGAATAGTCCATTATAAACAATATGGAATATCACCACAAGTAGTAATATTGAATTTGAAGATGGGAGAAAGAGCAAAAAGAAACTAATTTTTATTTTGTTTTAACTGGCTTTGCAAACACTTTTTACAAAGTTAACTCTAACCCTAGCTTAATGAGAATATAGTGTTATGGGTCGAGGGCAAAAAAAACATGGTTCCTCATTCAATCCCGAGTAACGATGGGTTTTCCTGCTAGGACTATATATTATTAATAGCATTTTGATTTTAGAGAAAATGGTCATGTGGAATTTTTTTTTAATGTTCAAATTCTAAAAAAAAATTAAAAAAAAAAAATTTTTTTTTTTTATATATGATAAAAAAACAGCAAACAAAAATAATATAAACAAATCTTAGCCATTCTTAAGCAGTGGGTGTCTTTTTAAAAATTTTATTTCCGACATTTGTCATCATGCATGATTTTTTGTTGTTGTTGGAAGAGGCCAATTTTCATTGACTCGGACTCCGAAAGCAATGAATTTGCTCCGACTCCACAGCTTTGAATACAACAACAATCATATGTTCCCATCGATCCTGCCATTTCTTTTTGCTAATTCATTCTGCGAGTCAGCCGATTTATTCAAAGACAAACGGATCAAAGAATCTGCCATTATTTTCTTCCATATACAAGACATATATATCGTATGCTGCAGAATAGTCAACACTTAAAAATCTATTTTTCCCCACAATTGGATCAGAGTAGGTGGTTCAGAGCAGCCAGCATATAAGTAAAAGATATGCACGCGCATGCACACACAGTCATGCAATAAGCGTGGTGGTATTAGTCATCGTGGCAGCTACTATGTATTTTAAACTGAAGAGATGTCCTATTGAAAAAATAAAAAGATTACATATGCTTTACCTACAACTATGAAGAGTTACATTCATGTCATGCTTTCATTTTTTATGAATGGAATTCAAACCGATGATAAAAAGATCTGGATATTTTAAAAAAATTAATAATTATTTTCAAAAAAGAAAAAAAAAAAGAAAAAAAAAGGAAACAGAAAAAAAACCTTTTTTTTTCACTAGCAATTCTATTCTAGTATCAATCTTTGGTGTGTCTGTTTTACAACATATCAACCCTTTTTGAATTATTTAATTTAAAAAATTCATTGTAAAAGATTTGTTGAATAGAGGTTGCTATTTTCCAATAGATGAAGTAGAGGGTTCATACCTTTCCCAACAGTATTAAAGTGAACACAATACATTGAACTGGAGCTGAAATTAACAGAGCCAATTCCAGAAACGGTGCCAGTATCCATTAAACCACTCATGCTTTTTCTAATTCTATTTTTAATCCTTGATGAAAAGAAAATGTTAAAATTAGATGACACAATTAGAATTTACTCTTCTGAATTTTTCAAAGCGATCAAAATCACAAAGAAATACAATCTAGGTAGAAAATATTTGATTTTCAAAGCCAACGAAAAATATTAAATCCAAGTCATTTTCTCACTCAAAATCAAGACCCACTTCACTGAAAACTGTCCTTAAAAAATTACAAGTGATATAAATGATAAAAGATGTCTAATCAAGTTTGCAATCACATTGTCAGTAATAGTAAAATTAACCAAACTCATTTTATACAAAGTCTTTAAGATTTCTGAATGTTGTGTGAAAATAACATGTTTGGCAGAGACAACAGAGTGGCGATAGTGGCAGTAACAACGAAATGGCAATAACGTGGTGTTGATCGAATGGTTTTAGTGGTATTGATGTGGTACTGGGAAGAAATATAGTAAAGCGAGTCATATCGACTATATTATGGTAGTTGTCTGTTTTACTTTTACGGCATATCACTTCTTTTTAGTTGTTGAGAAGTTTTGTTACCTTGGTGATACCATTCGAGCACAGGGTGGATCAGGTGTTAGTTTGATTGCAAGAATTAGGAGTGAATAGACTAAGTTCAAGGAACTTCTGCCATGACTAACCAGCAGAGCATTACCACTGTCAACCACAGTGTGATGATGTATGGAAGTGAAACCTGGAAACATGGAGAGAAATGATATGAGAATGATACGATTGATGTGTAATGTGAGTTTTTAAGACAGGCTTAGTTCTGATGACCTTAGCGGAAGATTAAATCTGAACAGTATAGGGAGGTGGATGGATGGGAGTTCTTGGGTTAGTAGATGTAAAACAGTTGAGGTAGCAGGTTAAGTTCACAGGGAAAGGCCAAGGAAAACATGGGAGGAAGTGATAACAATGGACTTGAGGGAAAGAGGGATAAATAAAGATCTTGCCAGAGACGTTTACTTTGGAAATCAATTTCTTAAAGCCATCCAACACATGCCACCATGTAAAACGGACATTAAACCGAATATGATGATGATTTAGGTTATTTAATGTTGAAACATATTCTCACAAAATGCTGTATAAATGAGGAATGGAGGAAAGTGAATGATATTGCTGCATGAGTTAACAAAATAGATCTAAATCTGTGAACTGGTTGCCAATTTCAAGGTGTCAGTAACCACGAGGCCACCTGGAATCCCTCTGGTGATGGCAATCCTAATGATAGAGTGCTGGTGTTGGTGACATTGATAGACAATGTAGTAGTATTTCTGATGATGATCATCATCATCTCATCAAATAGTTTACTTTGTCCGTTGCTATTCAAGCGCAAGAAAAATAACAAAATGATATTCATATGTCGTCCATTATGCATTTTTGTCTTTTTGAAAAATGAAGGAAAAAAAAATCAGAGGACATTATTTGCCTGTTGGCCTTCCTCACATACATACTTATTTCTCACCCTTGACATTCTTGATGACGGCCACTAAAGAAAATACTCAGTTCAAAAATAATGACAGAAACCATTATTGTAAATAAATTATACAATACACACACACATAATTGATGTAGTTGGAATTCTAATTGATCAAGTCTATATGCTAATGAGAAAAATCATAAGTTTAAGCTGTACTCTGATGTAAATCTGATAAAATGACTTTTTGAAATGCACGTACATATGGACAACAATTGTTAAGTGTTGATTAATAATTTTATTTGAACGCCTTTTTTTGAACAACTGATGACTTAATATATATTTTAATGTTGATTATATTTAAAACTTTAATTATTTCATAATTTTTATATGTACACTATCAGTTTAAAGTATTTTGCCATCCTGAAAAATGTTTATTTCTAATCCTAACAGTGTTATTTTTAATGAATCAAGTTAAACACGGCAATGGTTTTATTCATTATACTAAATACAAGTCTCTCTCAGTAACTTTGACTTTAGTATAACCATCTTTTGAAAAATTAATTTGAAGGCATTTTTCTACTTTAGTATTTACTGATCATGAACAAAACTTTTTCCAAAAGTTAGTCTACCATCATTTGAACTCACATTAGAATATATTGTGTTGAATTACTACTACCTATTTTAGCTTTGCAGCCAATTTACCTTGCCCAGTAGTGAAATCTGTTATTCTTAGCTTGTTTAAGACATAAGTTTTGCAACTTTCTTCTGGATCAAAACATTTTATCTCCCAAAACATATGAACTTATACTTGAACAAAAGAGTTTATTCATTTAAAACAAAAAAAAAAAATGCAATCAGAAATTAAAAAAAAAAAATTCACAGAAGTACAGTGGATTATACTGTCAGTAGACATCAGAAAACGAGACAAAACAAGACCAAAATTAGGGTTGGTAGACAAAAAGCAAGAACCAGAGCAGAGGAGAAATTTCATCAGAGTAACCAACTTGCACGAAAGAAGGCAGACTGTTCCAAATATTATTGCATAACTCGACCAATGTTGTGAAAAAATATCTCAACATCCATTGTGTGAAAAAGACTGGAAAGCTGGCCTATATGGAAGAATTGCTGTCAAAAAAGCAAAGCAAGGTAAAAAACGGTCCAGTGAGGAGACAAGTTGCATAAAGACTGGATAATAGAGCAGTGAAATGAAATCAGTTGGACCAACGAACCAAAGTTCAAAACATATGGATCAAATAGGAAGGTCTGTGCAGCAAACAGTTGGAGAAAGTAAGAGCTAAACAACCCACTCTTGCAGGAAAGCTGGGCAGCAAAATTATCTTCAGTCTTTGGTGGAAAGAATGCAGATAATCTGTTAAAGCCGATGCAATTCATACGAAACAAGAAACATTTCCCATGACAATGTGTGTGTGTGCTGACAATTCTATTTGACTTTTGTCAGAGTTTCAAAATTTTTACTAAGTTCTTAGTAAAAATAAAAAATAAAAACTAGCTAAATTCTTGAGTCAGGATTTCAGTTCTAAGTTTAATAAACTTGACAGAGGGTTCAAGGTCTTAAGGGGCTGTCTGGATGACGTATATTCAAATAACACTGGAGGGATCTGTCAGGGGTAAGGATGTCTCAATTATATTGAAATCAACCCTAGGCAGGGGTGGCGTCACCAAAGATGACGTTTACTTAATTCTCACCACTAGTTCCCTTACTTAAATCTCATTAACTCTTTGCAATTCAGCATTTACTATTTTATGAAAAACCGTCTCAACCCCCTTTTTAGTAGTGATCCTTCTAATCAAACTCACTTGAAGTTGTACCTCTCACCTACACCAAACTTGAATGGGTCCCAAAGCTGCTTTGTTCCTCCCACTTTCTATATGTTTAATCTGGCCACATTCTAAGAGGTTGATTCAACTGTCCAGCATGCAAAATCTAGCTCTAAAAACAAGAAGGTTAAAAGGGAGTTCTAAAAATTCCAACAATGTTTCCTGAATCAAATCCCCTAGCTGGTTTATTTCTTATAACCTCTCTCCAAAAATATATGTCATCTTGAATATTTAATTTACCAACCTGATGTCATCTCCCTTAAAAATAATTTTTCGAGACGTCCCAGTTTTCCAATCACCATCACAAATCAGATTATTATATATATATATATATATATATATATATATATATATAGATAGATAGATAGATAGATAGATAGATAGATAGATAGATATAATATATATATATATTAATTCTACTGTCAAAATAATTGCTGATCAAAATTCAGATTTTAGCACTGGGGTTCTTAATCGGGGACAAATTTTCCCTGTCTCATTTTTTTAAATTTTTAATTCTGACATTAGAACTATTTCCACGGCTTGGAAAAAAAACAAAAAAACAAACATCTGACTTTCCTGTTTTTTCTCTTCCTTTCGTTTGTTCTAATAAAATTTGTGATGTCAAAGTTTTGGGTTCGATTTCTGCTCAAGCTCTCACAATTCCTTCAATATCTTTACAACTGTTATTTTCTCTCATTCATATTTTAATTATTAAATTTTTAAACTAAGATTGCTATGGATCACACATTGTCATACATATATAGGGTGAGGCAGAGATGACGGAGATTTTTGAAGTGCCTTATTATTCAGAAAAAGAAACAGAAATGTGAAACAAAAAATGAAACTCCCGGGCAATGCCGGGTAGATACACCTAGTATAACACAAAACCTTTTTTTTTTTTTAATATCAAATTTCTAAAACTCAACATGTATTTGGATGCATATTTTTAAAATCCTTTTTATGGATAATAAGTAAGACTAATAACAATAACCCCCCTCCCAACAGAAATAGACTCGACTTACGTACCCCCCTCCATCACCAAAGAAAAAAAAGTTTAAAAAAGTAAAGAAAAAAAGGTACAAGATTCATTCATCTAAAAACCAATTTAAAATGTTTTCATCAAACTGACAAGAATATATTTATGAAACAAAGCAAGAGAAAAACAGCTGACAAGAAATTTGAATTTCTTTGTTTTTCAAGTAATTAATAGAACGGCCGATGAATTCAGTATGATCACGTTTGTGTATATTTGTTGTCCCGAGTTTAACCAGAATCAATATAGTCGTTAATTATAAAATGCATTATTTTTAGTTCTTACAGATTCAACCCACCCCATTGTACAGCAGCAGCATGCCCCTCCCCCCCAAAGTCCAATCCTTGCCCACCATGGTAGTGTCAGAGATACCCAGCTAACTGGGTTCCTCTGAAAATTCAGGAGTAGTCAACATCAGCATCCGTCATCCTCTGATCGTCGTCTCTGCCTGGAACTGCAGAGAGTGAGAATAACAACATTGCTTCTATGCATGTGTAAGCACTATTCCTTTGTGTATTCTGGGTCAAACCTTCCCCAACTTCATATGCAATAGCTGGACCTTGCTGCTCAGGTTGTCGGGGGGGGGGGCAAAATCCAACAATCCTGCATGAATAACGAATACCTACAGCTAATGAGGACTTCATGCAGACCAGACAATCCTAAGGCACGATCTTTGGCAGCTCTGTGTCAAGTCTGATTCGCTCAATAACAAGCAGCAGCAACAGTACACCTTTTGAATTCCAATTTTATGATGTAAAAGATTAGTATAAAAAAAACATAACAAAAAAAAAAATCAGAATGTATTCTCGCTGATCCTCCTTTTAATGAGACAACAAGATAAATGAGATGAATACTGAGTTGAAAAGGCTCAAAATGTTTTGGTCAAAGCCAAACAATTACGAATCAAAAGACCGAAGTAGAATAAAAGTCCATTTATATGTTGAGGAACAATTCAAGAGAAGATGACGGTTCTGGCGGGAATGGGAGTATGGCAGCGTAAACAAGAGAAAATTGTGCTGTGTTTGGTGGTCAAAGCTGTCAATGGCACAATGTATTCTTTAGCCACCTAAACTGTCCTACCAGCCACGATTAGTGGCCTATGAGGAAAGGGTTTAAACACACGTAATCGTATTCGCATGTTTTACCTAGAAAGAAAAAGGGGGGGGGGGTATTTATAGGCCGAATGCAATCTCGCTGTTCATTTTCATGCATGCATATTTCTTCAGATGGACAAAACGTGGACAGAGAAACAGAGCTATTATA
This sequence comes from Sepiola atlantica, assembly GCA_963556195.1. NCBI lineage: Eukaryota > Metazoa > Mollusca > Cephalopoda > Sepiida > Sepiolidae > Sepiola > Sepiola atlantica. Next base: position 143,751,362 of record OY744520.1, read on the forward strand.
TTATTATTAATTCTCTCTAAGAAGAAATATTGAGCACTATTTTACTGTCTCCATAAAATTTGTATTGTTAATTTTTTTCTTTCTTACCAATTCTTTGGAATACTATCCATTCATCACACAACCTTTTTTTTTCGATTATGAAAAGTGATATTATTCAAAACCATTCCCATTTAAGGTTTAGATGAGGGAAGGGAGGATCTATTTGCCTTAAAAAATGTGTTTACTTTCTTAACTTACAGACATTGCCATTCCAAAAGGTTATTTTAAAAAATTACTCCTCATCCTGCTCCTATTGACAAACTACAAAATAAAAATGGCCACTGGAAAAAAAAAACCCATCCCAATTTAGAATTCACATTCAGTCATGCTCTGGTAAAAAAAAAACTGAAGATTACACAACTTAAGTTATGGGGCCTAGCAAAGTTTTAATTTTGTGAAGTTTTGATCGAATTTCGATTAGATTTTTAGAATCTATAAAATTACTTACATTTTAAATCTCATTAAAATCTGAGAAAAGTAAATTTCAGTGAAGAAGAAAGGTAAGTCCTGCTCCCTTAGGGATCCTCTTTAAGAAATACAAAAAGAGGTCAGGACTCAATACTTGAGCTTACATTACTTAAGAGTTTGGAAAAATGTTAATTTTGTAGAGTTATGTCGTAATGATGTTATGATGGAAATGTCCTCAAATTTTAAGAATCTGTTTAATTTTCTATAATCTGACTAGGGTTTGAATCTCATTAAAATGAGGGAGGAATAAAAATATTTATTGGCAAGTTTAATGCTTCCGATAAGACCTTTTATAAGAAAAAACAAAAATGACTCTGCAAAGTTAGGGGACCATTCCTCTAAAATTTCATTTTCACAGATCTAATAACCTCAAATTAGCTAACTGATAAACAGACATAATGCATACATGGATAAGAGCAAAGTGTAGCATCTGTTCTGATAGTACACTTAATCTGTTCTCGGTCAGGGAAGGAGACATCCTTCTAGACTGAAGCAATTTTCATTTTTGTTCCAATCCAGTGTGCCCTTTTGGGGGGATCTAGGGTTTCCTAACATTAAAAACCGACCTTGTGTCTAACTCTGCTGGGCGCGATGGGGGGGGGGGGGGGTGTAGACAAGTAAATATGAATATACACGTCTCCTATTAGTATAGATCAGCGTTTCTCAATCTATTTCTCTTTCAAGACCCTTAAAATAAATTACGTTTCACGGAGCCCCTGCGCCAAAACAAAATTATATACCATATCTTTCTAATTTTATTTCCATTGTAGTTCACGTATTAATATTATAGTGTACATATTTGAAAATAACTGGTTTAAGGAAAAATTAATACATTTTTTTTTTGTCAAATTTTTCAGTAATGCTAAATAAAATTCATACTGTTTGTTTATTAATCAGAGAGTTTTCATTTAGACACAAAAATTTTCTAAACTCAAACATCGAAAATAAACATAACTAACTATTATCATATAAAACCTATAAATGTAAAGAGAACGAAAACCGATAATTGCTGCTCAATTTATTATTTATTTATCCTTTGCTGACAATGTTGAAAAGACAGAAGGTAAATAAACGCAGTGAAAATGGTTTCACACATACATGTCCGGTTCACTGAGTAGGCACTGACTAGCGAAGGCAGTTTCACACTGGCTCTGTACGCACAACTAAATATATTGCTAATGATCGTTATATTTTTTAATAACATAATAGGCTAGATATGATGGGGTCAATATTACAATAACAACGAATATATTGTGTGTGTTTAGTAATATTAGGTCTATGAAATTAAATAAACGTAGTCAAAAGTGCATTAGTTTATCTTCTTGCGCAACCTTAGGGTTTCAGGGAAACGATGGTATAGACACTGCTTCATTGTTCATGAACACACCACACATTTGAAGAAAACAAACATTAGTTATTTCTATCTAAGTATTTCATAAATTCAGGTCGTACACTCATCAAATGAAAAACGAGGCCTTTGAAGTCTTCTGTTCGTATTAGAAAGACTCAAATTAATTACCCAAACACAAGTGGAAATCTTGTTTAAAAAAATTAAATAGAAAACACCCTCAGGTGAAAGATTTTACTTCTTTCAAATAAAATGTAGAGAGAGAGAAAGAGGGTGGGGGATCGTGGGGGGGGGGGTGGCAGGGCAATTAAGCTTTGTAAATTCCCAACTCAATTCAATCAATAAACCTGATTTTCTTTACTTTTCTCTGACCAATAAAAGAAAATGTCAGCCGATTTATTTGAACCAGATTCAAAACAAGTCTTCTCTTCCATAAAACTTACTGTTCTGTGTTATCTCCTCCTCTGACCGAGGACAGAACAGGTACTACACTTTAATCTTTAGAATTAAATAAAAACTGATCACTTACTCATCACTAAATAACATACTTTTTGTTAGATAAAAGTTCAAGACAAAAGTAGATTTCATTTCCTTGCACAACAAACAGACAAATTATATTAGCAACAACAAAGGTCGTGTATATCATTTGTTAAGTTTAGTTTGTCTTGTTTTTTAAACTAGCTAAATAAAATAAAAAGAAACTATTTGTTATGTAGAGTTTAAAAAAAGAATTATCTCTTTTACTTTTAATTGGTCCTAAAGTCAGGAAGCAGTGTTTATATTGAAAATTAATCAATGTCACAATGGGGTACATGTTAGTTCAAATGCTTTTATCTGCTTTAAGCCAAGGAGACAGTGACTTACAATTGATATGTGTTTTACGTTTGCACTTGAGGAAAATGTGAAACATGGACAGAAAATTCTGGCCTTTTCATATATACATATGTCTTTCTGGATAATTGCACAATGACAAGCAAACAAGATGAGATAACAAGGTTTGGTTTACGGCATATCAACCATCTATGGGGTATTTAATGCCGAATAAAGTTGTCAAATATAATTCTAGAGGAAGGATAATTATTTATATTCCTAGAATACATTGCTCTACTCTTGGAAAACATTGCATTACTCTTAGAAAGAAAATTTGACAGAGGGTGCTATCATTACTCAAGAACAGGAAAATAGAGCATCCCAAGGAAATACCCCACCAGTGACACTACTCTCAGAATACATTGCTCTTAGAAAACATTACTCGTAGAAGGAAATTTCATAGTGAGAGTTGGAATATTATTCTTAGAAGAAAATCTTACAGAGAGGGTAGGGGCATTACTCTTTGAAAATATTACTCTTTAAAAATGACTCCTTGGTATTGGTAATCTTCCTCTCAACATGATTGACCCTCAGCCACCGCCTTCTAGTATCTATTTGGGGAGAAAATAAAAAGGAGAAATAAGGCTTTGATTTAAAAAAAAAAAATCAGATTGAATAATATGGTTGGGGGATGAACTTATAGATACTAGGGCATGACGTGATCATCCGATTGATCGGATCGGGCCTATCCGATCTCCCGTCTAGCCGAAGTAAGGGCCAAAATGAAAGAATGGCTCAGCCACCAGGATCCCATCCTACAGCTGGCCCAGTTTTCAGGGAAGGGGTACCCCTCTGCATGAAGTTGCAGTCAGCAGAGAGCTAAGATAAGACTTTTAGTAGTATACTAAACTTCTAGGGGTCTAGAAGGTTTGTCTAGTAAGCAACCTGTGACCGGAAGGGTCACTGTTCGTTTAAATAAAATGTCATAAAAGATTCCCCCCAACCTCTCTCTGTCTCTCTGGTTTAATGGATTGCATCATTTTTTGACGTCATCTACTGTGTATGATTATCTTGTTTTAGGGATAATTGCACAAAACGATGACGTCATCCAGTGTGCACAGGGACAAACAAACAAGATCCCCAGTTTTAGTAGTATATAGATATATATTAAGCCCTCTTTTTAGTTTTGAGAGAATGGATAGCTCTCTTGAACCAGCAGAGAAAAGTCCAGGAAGACTGGAAACAATGCCAGGATGAGCAGAAAAAGACTGCTGTTATTGTGGAGTTTACTTTTTTTTTTATTAGACTAGTTGAACAACTAAGGCTTGAGAGTCTGGTCTACCCTGCTATTTAATTTATGGTTGGAGGGAGCATGTATGGATTCATACCTTTTCCAAAGTTATTAGTGAAAATTATATATATGAATGATATAAACAATTTTTGGGAAGAATAATTACCCGGGTTAAGAGCCTAAAATGTTGCAGCACGAAACCATTTGTATGGCATAATTCAACATGTAAATATCTTATTTAATAAATAAATATACAGGGTGTCCATAAAGTGTCATTACAATTTTTTAAAAAATGATTACGAGGACAGTTGATGAGATACCATGACCAGATTTTTTTGTTTTAATCAGTGTTAATAATTGAAGTTTTATTAACTTCAAGATTTTGTATTTCAGATATTTTTTGTTAATGGAAGGACAGCAACTAAGTGTACTCCTACCAAGAGAAAGTACAAATTTAAAAAAAATGTTAATAAGATATTTTATGGACACCCTGTATATCTCAATAATGAAAAACGAGAGACGAAAATCGTCTTTGAAATGCTGACAATCTTAATCGGAAGGATAACGGCAACAACATGTTCATAGGAAGAAGAAGAATCTTACATTTATAAATCATGCAAGAAACAAATGGCCGCACTAAATTCATGACAATCGGAACCATTGTTCACTACTAATAATACTAGTATTATTATATCTATATATGAAAGTATAATCAACTTTATATGTAAACAATAACAAAACGTACTATCATAAAGATTTAATATTTTAACTTGGGTGGCTTTTGAGGACGGGAGGGGAGGGAGTAGTTGGATGGAGAAGAGAACGAGAAGAGAGAAGAAGAGAGTAACATCCCTCCCCTTTCATGTCATCCTTATGGAACCTAAAGTTGCCAAATGTAAACAGGTCTGCCTTTGTCAAAGAGAGATGTTGAAGACAAGATACAACTCACAAATAAACAAAACGGACCCGCTTAATCAACCTGCCCACCTCTTTGCAGTATTTGGAGGAGTTTTTTGACACGGTGATACTTAGTTTATCACTACATTCTTTTGTGCATTGGGAGGAAGCTGGTCTTTCATTCTTCTCATACTTAGCTTCAGATACAGATCATCATTATCATCAGATTCAGTTTACATGCTGGCATGCGTTGGATAGCTGGTCGAAATTGACTTGCAAACCAACCTATCCCTGGCCTGGTCTTTATTCATTATTCTTTCTCTCAAGTCCATTTTTATCACTTTCTCTCATGTTTTTCTTGGCTTTTCCCTGCAAACTAAATCTGCTATCTCAACTGTTCCTAAGTCACAAATCGGAGGGAGGCGATGATACTGTCCGGGATCAATATCGCAAATCCAATTTAAAAAGTTTTAAAGGCATGGCTTCAAATGTAAACTTAACTATGTAATTAGCAATGCACACTTACAATCTTAACTTGCCAATGAATCGAGTTGAAAAAAAGAAAAATTTTCCCCATTCGAAAAAGGGCACAAATTAGCATATTTCGAGGTTTACTAAAATTGCCTCATACTTAATTATACATCAGTCCCAGCACATGGCAGATATATCCTTTTCCTACATAAGATATTACTACCTCGTCCGCTGCAAGTCATACGAATTACTGCCCACAAAATTCAAATGAACTGGTTTTAGATGCATTAATTGCATGTCTATAATCAGCTTTATCTGTCAGTCCCACTTAAGATAGAAATCAATTTTTAAAAAAGTTGACATGTTTATATAAATACAACACCACATTAAACAATCATTGGGAAACCAGAAAAATATTTCAGACCAACTGGGAATTGAAACTCAATCCCGAGATTGAATGACCGAGATTTATAGCTTCATTTCAATCTAATAAACGTTAAGAAAAGTGTTTTAAAATTTCTCTTATAAATACATAACAGAAAAGAGGGGAGGGGGGGGGCATGTTGTGATTCGACTAGCACCTATTTAAAAAAAAAAAATTACCAATAATTAAGAAATCCTCTTAATTTGATAAAACTTCCATCATTTATGTATAAAACTATTAATCTTATTATGGAAATTTTATTCGATAGATATTATGAATAATCAACTCGGAATCAGAACAGAGCCGAATGAAGACAGCAGATCATGCACAAACAAAGAGCTCGATATCCTTTCAGAAATAGCTTCATAACAATAATAAATAAAAGAAGCTTATCTGAACACTTATATTTAAAGTATTAAGATAATCCTCTTTTAATTATTTATTGTTGATATATCTATCCTTATGAAGTTAGGTATGTTTATATGTTTGTATATTTGTATGTATAAGATTCACTCCTAAACTAATTAACAGCTTATTATGAATTTTAAGACACAGCTGCTCGGTTTAAGGAGGTGCAAATGTGGGTTATATTTAGTTTTATGCAAAGGGAATATAAAGGGGGTGGGAGCCCTTCGTGAAATTCAGATACCTCTGATTTTTGTGAAATTTTAATAGACATTAGACATAAATTACTAAATATTCCCCAAATTTCAATTTCTTTGGAGTATTTTAAAATAATTTTTAGGAGGCATAATATGGGAACAACCTCCCATTTGAAAATTCAAATATATCAGATTTGCATAAAATTTGATCCATAGTCATTAGTTACCAACTAAGTAAGATTCCTTGATTTTCAATTTCTTCTGAAAACTCCCATAAGCTTTAAATTTTAGACATTTTCTAGAATCAAAATCATGTAATGGATTTTGATCGAAATTGGAATAAGGATTCTAGACATAGGGTTTAGTAGCACTATATATTGATTTTAATCTTTGTAAATGGACATAAAAGTGATATAAAACTGTTTTGGGAATTAATTTTACCCGTCCTGGGATGGGTATTCTTCTAGTGTATATATAAACAAAACAGCACATCAAATAAACACTCCATGACAAGCTGACAAGTGAATACAGCTTTATTAATAGCCTTGTTTGTCCTCAAATCTATGAAGCTTTTGTTATCGTCTGTTGGTCAGTCTGTCACACTTCAGTTTAAAATAGCCTTTTCATTGCTAAAAGGCGGAGGGGAAGGGGAGATATACAAAGGAAGAGGAAAGAGACGGGGTAGAATGGCAATGCAAAAAAAAAACAATCATATTTGTTCTGCTGATGATGACATATACTGCATAATTACATTAACACACTGGTTCCCCGTTCAATCATCGAAGTTAAGCGACGTTGAACCTGGTCAGTACTAAAATGGGTAAATATTTGGGAATACCAGGTGCTGTATGTAGGAGAGTTCTCTGCCGAATCAGATTGTGCAACCCTTGCTTCAGAATTGACTCCCTGCACAGGCACACTTAAGGGGGTATTCATTGTCACTAGAGATGGAATTGAGGCCTGCTGCTGGGGATCATAGTTGTCAATAGAATAATAAAATAGATTTTAAAAAGCTGGTAAAGTTTTTTTTCAAAATGTGGCCCTATTTTTGTTGGAAAACACTGAGTCAAGCAACGTTAACAAGCGTGTCTTCAATGGAAGTTTTTGTTCAGTTCAGTGCACCGTGTATGGTGCTTAAAACTGTACAATAGTCATTTCTTTATGAATGAATAACTCCGAAAGAACTAAACTTTATTGTTTAAGTGAAGCCAACCACAGAAACAATTAAGAACGAAAATAATGTAAAGGTCAACATTAAGCCGGTGGAGTGAGAGTCAGAGTCAGCAAAAATCTGTTACTTTAGGAGTTGGAGCCGGACATTTTAAAATTTCCAAAATGATGTACTTTGGCGAGAATCGGCAAGCAGTAGTATGTAAAGAAATTTTTAAAATTATTTTTAGAATTTCATATAATAACGTGTAGTGTGTGTGTGTTTGCAGCAAACACTAATTTAGTAGAGACAACATTTAAATATATATATATATATATATATATATATATATATACTACTACTACTAAAACTCGGTAAATCTTGCTAGCTTGTTTATTATCTTATCTGTTTGTCCCATGCACATTAAATGACGTCATCCATCAAAACAAAGGTGAGGATAACCTTGCACAGTGGCTACCGTCACAAAAGACGTCATCCATCAAACCAGAGAGAAGGGAAGATCCTGTATAACATTTTATCTAGATGAACCAGCTCAACCCTTCGGGGTAGAGTATACTACTGAAACTCCATAGATTTTGCTTGTTTGTTATTTGCTTGTTTATTTTTTTGTATCTTGTCACCATACACACTGGATGACACTTCAAAAAGCGAATGACTGAAGTACACGGTAAATTATAATAGAAGTAGTGGGAACATGTAAATGACTTAAATAATTAAAAGCGGGAGAAAGAGGAGAGAAATGGGATCAAGAGCTGATAAAAACAGATGATTATTATTAAGAAAGAAATATATATTTACTTGAAAAGGTAGATATAATAAATACTGACCCAACAGGTCACGAGTGAGTTCTATATATAACCCAGCATTAATAAAATAGGATTTAATACCGGTACTAATATATTAAATATTTTCAATAAGTAACCCTACTATCTCCCTAGATCTTAATGAACTATTCCTAAAAAAAAAGTCCCAAATTAAGCATAAAAAGGAAAGAAAAAAAAATGAAAATAGAAAGTCACCTGGTCACCATCGTAATATGTCTACCGTGAATATGACAAAAGAAAATCGAAAGCGTTCGACAGAAAACTACACAAAACTTGGGTCTTTTCTTCATCAGCTAAAGCCAAATATATGAAAACTTGCACTGCAACAAGAAAAAAAAGTACAAAAAGATAAAAAGACAAAGTTCTGTGGTGTTTAACAAGACTTATATTAATATATAATAATAATAATTATTATTATTTGTTAGTAATAACAATAATCGTAGAAGTTATGAAAATTGTTAGGAATTGTAAAGATTATAAGTAAGATCTCTGATCGCTGCCTGACATAGGTGCTTCAGATAGTATTTACGTTCATTTAATGAGAATAAAAAGGTCTGCTGTTTGGTAAGAGTTAGCACAATTCTAACCTTGTATTTTGAAAACATAAAATGCCAAATAAAACAGTCGGTCATTCGATTCGTTGTCATCAGAGTTTTCTCATGATAGTTCTTCAAAGGTTAATGCCAGACTGAGACAATATAAGATTGGTTCGAAAATGACCATTTGCTTCTTTAACTAATTTGGAAAGATTTCAAACAAATTTGGCACAGAGTTCTTTTACTTCCATTGACCCAAGACGAAATTAAAATCGCCAGAAGATTAGACACACCACAAATAATAAAATGAAAAGGGAAAATTACAAATGGAAAGGGAGACAAAGAGAAAGTTATTTTCAATTTGGGAATTGGAGTTGAAGAGTCATAAATTGTCTTACTCTCACTAAAAATAAAAAGAAAGCTATGCATGATGGAAAATCTTTTAGGCATTTTTAATCTTGTAACGCTCATTTAAAAATTTTATTTTTTACATTTTGTTCATTAAAAAAAATAAAAACAAAAGAAACATTGAATTCCGTGAGCCTTGAAAAAGATGCCCATCATTTTATATGATATTAGCACTCTGCAACTGTAAATGTTTTAGATGGTGAGAGGAATGATAAGTGACAAGAGTAATGATGAGAAGAATTGAATGATGTAAGTAATTGAAAGAGAGGGAGACAAAGAAAAGGAGGAATAGAGAAGAGAAAGTGGGTGGGAAGAGAAGTGAAAGACAAGGGAGGGGAGGAGAAGAGAGAGGGGGGAGAGAGAGAGGAAGAGGGAGAAAAGAGAGAAGGGGGAAGAGAGAAAGAGAGAAGGGGGAAGAGAGAAAGAGAGAAGGGGAAGAGAGAGAGAGAGAAGGGGAAGAGAGAGAGAGAGAAAGGGGAGAGAGAGGGGAAGAGAGAAGGGGGGAGGGGAAGAGAGAAGGGGGGGAGGGGAAGAGAGAAGGGGGGGAGGGGAAGAGAGAAGGGGGGAGAGGGGAAGAGAGAAGGGGGGGAGGGGAAGAGAGAAGGGGGGGGAGGGGAAGAGAGAAGGGGGAGAGAGAGGGGAAGAGAGAAGGGGGAGAGAGAGGGGAAGAGAGAAGGGGGAGAGAGAGGGGAAGAGAGAAGGGGGAGAGAGAGGGGAAGAGAAAAGGGGGAGAGAGAGGGGAAGAGAGAAAGGGGGAGAGAGAGAAGAGAGAAGGGGGAGAGAGAGAAGAGAGAAGGGGGAGAGAGAGGGGAAGAGAGAAGGGGGAGAGAGAGGGGAAGAGAGAAGGGGGAGAGAGTGGAGAAGAGAGAAGGGGGAGAGAGGGAGGGAAGATAGAGGGAGGGAAGATAGAGGGAGGGAAGAGAGAGGGAGGGAAGAGAGAGGGAGGGAAGAGAGAGGGAGGGAAGAGAGAGGGAGGGAAGAGAGAGGGAGGGAGGGAAGAGAGAGAGAGGGAGGGAAGAGAGAGAGAGGGAGGGAAGAGAGAGAGAGGGAGGGAAGAGAGAGAGAGGGAGGGAAGAGAGAGAGGGAGGAAAGAGAGAGAGGGAAGAGAGAGAGGGAAGAGAGAGAGGGAAGAGAGAGAGGGAAGAGAGAGAGGGAAGAGAGAGAGGGAAGAGAGAGAGAGGGAAGAGAGAGAGAGGGAAGAGAGAGAGAGGGAAGAGAGAGAGAGGGAAGAGAGAGAGAGGGAAGAGAGAGAGGGAAGAGAGAGAGAGGGAAGAGAGAGAGAGGGAAGAGAGAGAGAGGGAAGAGAGAGAGAGGGAAGAGAGAGAGAGGGAAGAGAGAGAGAGGGAAGAGAGAGAGAGGGAAGAGAGAGAGAGGGAAGAGAGAGAGAGGGAAGAGAGAGAGAGGGAAGAGAGAGAGAGGGAAGAGAGAGAGAAGGAAGAGAGAGAGGGGGGGAAGAGAGAGAGAGAGGGAAGAGAGAGAGAGAGGGAAGAGAGAGAGAGGGAAGAGAGAGAGAGGGAAGAGAGAGAGAGAGAAGAGAGAGAGAGAGGGAAGAGAGAGAGGGAAGAGAGAGGAAAGAGAGAGGAAAGAGAGAGAGGGAAGAGAGAGAGAGAGGGAAGAGAGAGAGAGAGGGAAGAGAGAGAGAGAGAGAGGGAAGAGAGAGAGAGAGAGAGGGGGAAGAGAGAGGGAAGAGAGAGGGGGAAGGAAGAGAGTGTGCAAGAAGAGAAAGGGTTAATAGAGAAGAGAAAGAACCTATTATGACATCACAATGTATTCTAAAATCTTTTGACTGAAAATTAGATGTGTCAAAAAGTGGAGTTTTCTCTGTTGATTACGTTAGTTGCTTAAAACATTGATACTGTAGAACCTGTCAATCCTTTTACTTTTTTTTTTATCTCGCTTCTTATCTAATGTATACTGTACCAAAAGCTGGACCACCAAATTCTTCTTAGAATCAAAACGATATAAATAATACATAGTGTATATAAATTATTACTAGTGGAAAACGAATATTCCTTCAGTCAGAATCAGACCGTTTCAAATTTCAAAAGTTGAAGTCGACTGTTTTGAGCTAACGACACTACAGCCCTGGTAACAGATGACTATAAATATTTATCAATTTGTCTGTCCTTCCAGTTTTTATTGATTTTTATTTTTAGAAAACACAAAATAATATTCTGATTGTGGCATGGTAATCAATTTCTGAGTTTAAATACTCCCGAAAGTCTAAATTTGCATATAACGTAAGTAGAGTTAGACATATGTAAAATGTAGATTTCCACATTGCTAAAACAGTATAAAACTTGTAAAAAGTGTAATTACTTACATATTGATCAGTACTTCTACTTCAGGTGTATCTACCTGTGCATAACATGTAGATAACATGTTAACAATGATCACTGACAATACAGCACAAATGTATTCATTTGTCTGTATCTCTATATATAAAGCAAAGTTGTCCGTCTGCGCCTATGTGTACTGTGGCATCACAGCTAAACAGTTGATCTAAGAGCTAAACTAACCTAGATTTGGAATCAGCACCTTTGATCTGATAACCTTATCTGATGTCAGAAGTTATCACTCAAAATTAAAAGTATGTAAATATAGCATTAGAAACAAATATTTGTACATTATTAGCAATATGAAAGGCTGCTTGCAACATTGCTTGAAAGCACCATTAAGTGTTCTAAGTCTAATTAGTTTACCTACGTTTATGATGTTCAAGTAACTTTAAAAAATAAATAGCCTATTTATTTTTTTAAATATAATTGTTTATCTGAACTAGGACACTGGTAGAAGCATGTAGAAATTTCTGTTCATTAAGTTTGTTCAGCAGCTGGTGATGTTTAGGTCATACATGAAAAATGCGTCCAGTCTAACAATCTTCCTAGGTGGAATAAGTATTTTCTGAAAGAAATTAAAGTGAAATACATTATTTTTTTGCGAAGACTATTGTAGAAGGAAAAAGACAAATTGGTTAGTTAGAATTAAATATTGATGTCAGATGCAATGCTATTTAGATCTAAAGTAAAAAATCAGACTGACTTTTCTTATATATATAAACGATAGTCCACAATAAACACATAAGACAACACAGACAGACATTGTATACACTGGACTTGTTGGACACCGATGTGTGTATGTGTCTCATTAGGGTCTTGTCGCTAGTGTCTCTAAATCTGGGCTAAACCTCCCATCTCTCAAATTGAGGATCTCAGCTAAGACTGACTACCACAATCCTTCTCGTTTTCTCTTTAATGTGTTTTTACTGTCATTCATTTTCTAGCAAACCTCTTCCAGTGTATAGTATAGTATAGTATAGTATAACACCCCTTCCATGCCCAACCTTGACATTTATTACATAAATTACAAAACAAACATCATATATGCAAATTACAAAACAGCAGAGACATGACAGGCAGACAAATATAACCGGGATCATGAGGGTGAATTTAACCCTCTCACCAGCCAGGAACTATTTGACTACCCCTAAAAATCAATATGTATAACAAAGCAACTACTTTTTGGGCAGGCTTCTACCTAGTGGTACTTGCTTCACATGTAAAAATGCACTAGGCTGCATTTTTAGTGGTGCATGCGAGTGGCAGACGTTGCGTGTGATAGATGCTCGGCAAAAGGAAAAGGGGGGGGGGGAACAGGGGAAATTGAGAGCATCTTTGATTTTATATCGAGCCACCCAGAATTTTATTTCTCTTTGAAAAAAAAATAAGTGTCCCATTAAACATTGTTATGCTGGGACCAGTCCACTTGAGAGAAGCCGTGTTCCTTGATGGGCTCCATGATAAACCCCACTTGAGTGGGCTTTCTGGCAGTTATCTCTAGTGGATATCTGAGCAGTCAGCTTCTGGGTGGTCGAATGGTGACCACTGAGAAAGACTAGAATCCAAGATTTTTGGTCCAGAGTTAAAAATTCCAGGAGATGGGAAGGGGAGTTTAGTTTTTTGAGGGCTGGAGGTCACTTGGGCCGGGTGCCTCTCCAGACAAGATAAGCCTTGGGACTCTTAGCTATAGGATTGTGTTTATTGGACTCATGTTTCGATGGTTGGGCCAAAATCTCATCTTGTAAGTTTGCTATTCAACCTATCGTTTGTAACCTCAACAAATAAACCTGTTACTTGTTTTAAAACTGAAGTTGCGATTCTACTTGTTGCAGCACTGACTGAATCAAACAACAACTTTGGACCGACACAACGAGTGGGACGATTGCGACCAGAGCAGTGAACGCACTCATGCATGTTAAAACACATACTAGAGAAGGGGAACCAACCTCGCCCTTCCACCGAGGTAGAAAAAATATCAGGATACCTGGTAGGTCATTTAAGACCTACCAGAAAGACTTTTAATTCATCTTCTACCAAGAAGACTTTCAAATCACCTCTCACATTAGCAGGCATTTCGACAAGTTTTTGTTCTACATGATAAACAATATGCAGACAAAAACAACAATGTCTTTACAGAGATATATATATATATGAGAGAAAGAAAGAGAATCATCCACAGACAGCTGTTTTGTCATTAATGTGTCTGGATGTAGCAAGTGTATCAATGTCAAGATTTGAAGCCAAAGATATAAAAAGCAAAATGTGAAGTAACAAAAATCAGTACATATAGGCATCATAAACACTTGTGCACTAATCAATACTAATATGAGAGACATGTGCCTGCCTATCAGCTAACTACTTTTAGGCTATTAGACCTATGAACCTGAAATTTGGTAAAAATGATACCCTACCTATATTGCCATAAAAGAGTCAATTCTTTTCTTATAAAGAGGTCCCCAAAAGAAATGTTAGTCTAAGAGTGAACTTATTGCTGTTGTGCTGAGGTATGGTTCTGTTCAGTCTTAGAAGGTCCACCCTCCATGACTTTACCTTCTCCCTGAGAAGGGGTTAGTTCATTGCTAATCACTTGAGGCGCTCTTACTGGGGAATGTCAACAGAACTGTTCAAACATTTTTTGTAGGCCAGAGTATGCTTATCCGAGTGTGCTGGGTTCTCAAAACCACACCTGACCTTGTGCCTAAACTCCTGGTAAGGAGTTAAATATATGTATAACAGTGAATATGTATGAACGAACAGAAATATGGACATTAACAGTTTTATTAAGGGGTGGGTGGGGGGATAAAAATTTACTCATCATTTTGACAAAAAAAAGCAAGAGAGAGAGGGGGGAGTATATTTAATACCATGCACTCGACTAAATTGTAAATATTTTTGTTTGTTTCGCTCAATTGATTTACTACAGGAAATTATAAAAGTAAAAACAAGATCCAGCATGGCGAACTGTGAACTGTTAATATATTTTAATGAAAATTCAGGTGAACTGAACCTTTACTTGGGCAAACCTCAGTAAAAGAACAAACAGATCAATCTCGAGTATCTAGTAATGGTGGGGTGGGGGGGGGTGGGGGGCTTTACATTCTGAATTTGGTTTTATAACTATAATAAAATGTGTAAGAAGGAGCTTTCTCATAATTTAGATCAAGCACTTTTTACTGTTTCTTTTTGTCTGTTTTACAACATATCAATCTTTTTCAGGTTATTTAATGTCAAAAAATACTTATGGTAAACAATTCATTGAAAATAAGTTGCTATTTTTACCCATAGCTGGAGGAGGATGTTCATATCTTTTCTAATAGTATTATTACAGTGTATGTTAATGTGATAAGCTTCAACTGGAATTGAACTTGTCTTAGCATATTTCATCGTCTGCATTGGTATCCATTAAACTACTTGTCCTGTTTAAAATTCTGACTTCGGTTTTATAACTAAAAAGAAGGCTAAGAGGCATGTCTTTGCATTTATTTAGATTGCACACTGTTTTATGAACGCTAACAAATTTTGGGGTTGGTTTTTAACCGCAGCAAATCTTAAAATGGGAACCAAAAGTTTTTTTTATTTTCTTTTCGGTCTCAAAATACTTGTTAATTCTCATTCTGCTGCTCCGAAAGAGAACACAACTGATTACTCCAACAGATTGTTTCAATGGTGTAAATCAGCAGAGAAGAGAAAGAAAGAAGCAAGCAATGGCCGGACGTTGGGGAGGGGAGGAGGTGAAAAGAGAATTAAAATAATTAAACTAATGAGTCATCAAATGCTAGAGCGCCATCTGTAGTTCAATTCGCACACCATTAACTTCATTTTGGTTTGAATTTCATTAGTCAGAGAAAGAAAACAACAATTACAGGTAACGTCCAATTCATGACGCTTCGTATTGGATGAAGTGACAACTGAAATATTTGCAGTGTAAAATGTTGGAGAAAATTCAAATAAAAATGAGCAAAATGTTTAGAAGATAACGAATAGATTTATTGACTCATGCAAAATTTGAGATTTTCGTAGTTACTACACCACGCGTGACTCGTTGGGTCAGTATTTGTTATATATATATTATACAATATATAATTTCTTTACTTTGAAATTGGTTGATAGCCATGGGTTTACAAGAAAATACTTACTTAAAAATGGATGACATCATAAAGGATAGAATGGTAGTTTTTGGCAACTTTTGAAATCATTCACTCTTCCTCCCACCATCTAAAATATTCATGCATACATGAAGTGTGCATGGTAACAAGTAAGTTCATCAGAGTTTTAGTAGTCTACTAAATCCTTAGAGGTCTAGGCGTTTGTTTAATACCATTATACATGACGGCTCACGGGCCGTCTAGATAAAGGATGTCTTCCCTTCTTTCTCTCTGATTTGATGGATGAAGTCATCATTTTGTGATGTCATACACTTTGCCCGGTTACCCCCCATCTCTATTTTATTGTGTGATGTCATTCCTGTGTGACATAAGTGTGCACAGGGACAAACAAGATAAGATAACTGTAGAATCAAATTGACACCGGCATGAAAAACTCCAATAGTTGATATGTATGAGGGGACAGAAAGAGAGAGAGAGAGAGAGAGAACGGAGATAGAGAGAGAGAACGGAGATAGAGAGAGAGAACGGAGATAGCGAGAGAGAACGGAGATAGAGAGAGAGAACGGAGATAGAGAGATAGAACGGAGAGAGAGAGAGAACAGAAAGAGAGAGAGAGAGAAAGGACAAAGAGAGAGAGAGAGAGAGAGAAAGGACATAAAAAGAGAGAGAGATAGGACATAAAGAGAGAGAGAGATAGGACATAAAGAGAGAGAGAGATAGGACATAAAGAGAGAGAGAGAGAGGACATAAAGAGAGAGAGAGAGGACATAAAGAGAGAGAGAGAGGACATAAGGAGAGAGAGAGGACATAAGGAGAGAGAGAGAGAGGACATAAGGAGAGAGAGAGAGAGGACATAAGGAGAGAGAGAGAGAGGACATAAGGAGAGAGAGAGAGAGGACATAAGGAGAGAGAGAGAGAGGACATAAGGAGAGAGAGAGAGAGAGAGAGGACATAAGGAGAGAGAGAGAGAGGACATAAAGAGAGAGAGAGAGAGGACATAAAGAGAGAGAGAGAGAGGACATAAAGAGAGGGAGAGAGAGGACATAAAGAGAGGGAGAGAGAGGACATAAAGAGAGGGAGAGAGAGGACATAAAGAGAGGGAGAGAGAGGACATAAAGAGAGGGAGAGAGAGGACATAAAGAGAGGGAGACAGAGGACATAAAGAGAGGGAGAGAGAGGACATAAAGAGAGGGAGAGAGAGGACATAAAGAGAGGGAGAGAGAGGACATAAAGAGAGGGAGAGAGAGGACATAAAGAGAGGGAGAGAGAGGACATAAAGAGAGAGAGAGAGGACATAAAGAGAGAGAGAGAGGACATAAAGAGAGAGAGAGGACATAAAGAGAGAGAGAGGACATAAAGAGAGAGAGAGAAAGGACATAAAGAGAGAGAGAAAGGACATAAAGAGAGAGAAAGGACATAAAGAGAGAGAGAGAAAGGACATAAAGAGAGAGAGAAAAAGGACATAAAGAGAGAGAGAGAAAAAGGACATAAAGAGAGAGAGAGAGAAAAAGGACATAAAGAGAGAGAGAGAGAAAAAGGACATAAAGAGAGAGAGAGAGAAAAAGGACATAAAGAGAGAGAGAGAGAAAAAGGACATAAAGAGAGAGAGAGAGAAAAAGGACATAAAGAGAGAGAGAGAGAGAGAGAAAAAGGACATAAAGAGAGAGAGAGAAAAAGGACATAAAGAGAGAGAGAGAAAAGGACATAAAGAGAGAGAGAGAGAAAAAGGACATAAAGAGAGAGAGAGAGAAAAAGGACATAAAGAGAGAGAGAGAGAGAAAAAGGAGAGAAAGAGAGAGAGAAAGGACATACAGAGAGAGAGGGGACATAGAGAGGGAGAGAGGGGGGGGGGTCCAGAACAGTGATAAAAAAGGTTAGCATCTCACCCTTCTATTATGGATACAAAACTTATTTCTGGACAAAATTTAATATTATTCTAGAATTGAAAAAGTTTACTATTAACACAAATTCATTTGTTTGTGAACACAAAAGTAATTGCAAATAAATAGTGAAGAAAATCTAAAAGATTTCCACTTGAATAAGAGACATTTTTTTTTCAAGCAAGCACTGATGGCTGGCAGACTGGCTAGACTAATTTTCGAGCAAGAACAAGGCTAACTTTACAGTTAAACATTACGTTCATGCCCCAAGCCAACAATTAATGTTTAACAGAATAGACTATAACTAGAGCAGATAATGGTTGGATCTAACCGCAAGCGTATGTCAAGCGGGTTTGTGCGATATTTTACAGAATAGCACGATTGAAGAAAGGATCTACTAAGTCAATTTGCTACAAAGAAGCTAAGATTAAAAGAAAATCATTTTAGTATAAAAAGCAGAGAACACTTGGAGAAGAGTAAAGTATTGTGGTCAACGAGGTAAGAAGATTAGGGTCACTTACGTATTTTGCTGTGGATGGCAGTAACATGCAACGCTAATTTTACCGCGGTCATATTGAAATGAAATGGCACATGTCAGCCAAAATGAAGAGATTTATATTTTTTGTGCGAGACTCGAGTCTAAAGATGAGGCATAAAAGGAGCCAGGTTTCTGTTGCTAGGCAGTTGGCTTTTGAGACACACACTAATCTGATCGATGGTGGTGGAAAAGCTCAGTGCTTTCAGTTCATAAATATCTTATTTAACTGGAACAAGAATATAGGAACAAAGTGTAAGTTAGGTTGTGAGGTTGGCAGGCATCATAATAGAAATGTCATATAATTCCAGTTGGTTTT
Organism: Sepiola atlantica; assembly: GCA_963556195.1. Taxonomy (NCBI): domain Eukaryota; kingdom Metazoa; phylum Mollusca; class Cephalopoda; order Sepiida; family Sepiolidae; genus Sepiola; species Sepiola atlantica. The sequence continues at coordinate 143,769,830 of OY744520.1, forward strand.
GAGATTATTCTTGCCCCTCATCACTATGATAATGACGAGGGGCAAAAGGAAAATGCCACGTTCATCTACGTTGAAGTCTCGACTTGAACTGATACATATTGCGCGCAAATCAAGCTTTCGGCAGAAATTAGTATTTCACACGTGCGGTGATGTGCTAACCGTTTGTGTATCAATGCATGTATTTAGAAATGCCTGATTTTGCACACAATATGCATCAGTTTGAGTCGAGACTTCAATGTAGACGAACATGGCGTTTTCCTCTCACGATGATGAGAGGTGGAAATAAACTTAAGACCAACTGAAATTATATTACATTTCTATTATAATGCCTACCGACCTCACAACTCAACTTACATGTCTACGTTCCTGTATTCTTGTTACAGTTAAATAAGACATATTTATATTATCTTTTAAAAAATTTTTTAGAATATATTTTTAAAAAATATTTCCAGGATAAAATTTTTTTTTTTTATAATATTAGACGTTAGGGTGTCAGATTTGTTGACGTGTATTTTTTGTAATGTCTTAGTGCCTATCTGTTCTGTTTAGATGAAAAGTTCCATTTGTTTTCTTTTGAAAAGCTTTTTGTAGTGCCTTTAAACTGACAAAGAAAACTTGCTCTGACGATAGAGCGCGTTTAAAAATGCAAGTTTTTGTCAAACCCCAAAGTTTGCATGATTCCTGTTTATTTGAGTTTTTTAAAACTGTGGAGTCGAGCAAGAAACATCTGTTAAAAAACTTTTTAGAAGGTTGCACGTTTAGATCATGTCAGAGTCACCAATATGTAGAGAGGACGTTGGTGTCTCCCTTCGAACTCTGGTGACCCCTTTTCTTATTCAAGTCAGATACATACAGACCACGGCAGCCTAAGCAAAATGTTAACACTCTCAACAAACACCACCACTCTACAAGTGTATGTGCATTCGAATCCTGTGTTAAACATTGTTGAGGCATCTGTGTTTGCTGCCAGTTTAGAGAGGCTGCTTACTTCACTAGAGTTGCTTTTCTCTCAGTCCTAATTCAAATATCTTGCCTATCAACAACAAAAATGAGTGGGAAGAAATCTATTTGAAGGTTATTTCCATTTGAATTGACTTAAAAAGTCTTCTCTTTTTAAAAATAAAAAATCGACTTTGTAGCGTGATAGATTTAGGTTTTGCCCCAGAATAATATAATCCATTAGCTTTTTCATGTTAAAAATTGTCTAGTTATACAGAACAAGAAAATTTTAAAATAAAAAAAAATTAAAATAAGAATTTTTTTAAATATATGTATTGCTTTTACCGCTATTTTTTGCCACTGCAGATAACCACTGTGTCAATAATGTCTGCTTATTCTTGAAATGCGTTCTTATAAGAATATTTTGAAAACAATGAATTTAATATTAATCTACATCTCTAAAAAATCATTCCAGCATGCACAATAACGTCATTGTTAACGTTTCAACAGTGCAAAAATGTAATTAAACATGGAAAAGTAGATCATAAAGATATAGTAGAATTAAAAACAAGACCTAAGAAAGGGCAGATGAACCTAATTATAGGGTCAACCGCCATTTATATTAACACGTTGTCGCTGTCAGCGAACGATTGGTGGTCGTTCGACAAACTGATGTTCCAGCAATTCTTAAAGAGAACTGATTGTCTTGAGTTTCCCCTTTGTTAATGCCGTGAAAAAGTACTGCTGGGACATGTGCAATTGTGCATACCCTAAACAGCGGCACTTTACGCTATTCATTTGTACAGATATTCGTTTCTGCTTCACTGTAATTTCCATATCAAACATTCATTAATTTGCTAATTAACGAATGTTTGATATGGAAATTACTTTGAAATACCAAACGTTCAAACTTTATTTTGATCATTCTTCAGTTTAAAAAAGAAAAGATAGAAAGTGTTCATTGCACATTTCTAAGTTTGTGTAAATATATTATTTATTCACATTCTTTGGACTATCTATCTACATTGTGGTTGATATATACACAACGTTTCAATCAGTATACTCTACATGATTCTTTCGGTGACTTTTGCATACTGCTGTGATGTGATGATTAAGTTTCGCCAGAGATATAAAATATCTATTCTTCAGAGATATCTAAAAAAAAAAAAAAACGGAATGAAAAGGCACATGTGTCATCAACCAAAACGCGGCAAAAGCAGAAGAGAGATTTACATTTCTTGTGCGAGACTCAGGTCTAAAGATGAGGTATAAAAGAAGCCAGTTTTCTGTTGCTAGTCAACTTAAATAAAAGAAAATTACCAACTACGATGAGAATAAACAGTCAAAATCAATGATGTAAATAATATTACTTCATCTCAAAAGTCTGGCAATTATAAGAGTCAAAATGTTGCGTACCATGGAAAAAGATTAATTAACATACATAAGTGGGTTTGGGTCAGTTAGATTGTTGGGGCGGTGTTGGCCCCATTGCCGTATTAAAATAAAATTAAACTATACCACCACCCTACAAATTGGAGGTGGTTCGGTGCCATGGATTGCATTATTATTCAAGATCTGTCATCCCCACCATTAAATGGGATTTTTGGATTTGTATGGTTAACAACTGCCTTATTGCATATTTTATACTAAATTGATTTAGGGGCTTTCTTGTTACGGAGTCAAATTGGGGCAGCTTATACCGCTAACCAAAATAGCTTGGTGTCACATGGTTAATTAGCCTCTGATTCTATTATTTAGGTTGGCTAAGACTGTTTTAACTGTGGCTTTTTTCCAGGGTCTTTTGGTCCATTTTGCGTACCAGGCCAAGTAATTGGTGTATCACCATTTACTTACATATCTTTCTCATAATTGGGTCGGCTGGAGTAACTCGTTGAGTCACAGCAATGCCAGGAATCTATTGTGTGCCTCTATAGTTATCAGATCTCGAGAAAAAATTTGAGGTTGCGAAAATGGGTACTATTTTTCCAAGCCACCAACCAAGTTGAACCAATTCCTAAAGCCCTAGTCAATGGATATTTCCAATAGTATTTAAGAACTACAACAAGGAAAATAGTGTAAATAACAACACCTCATCTCAGTAATATATAATCCTAGACTGTAGTGTATTTAGAAAGATTTTAACAAAGAAATTTCAAAACTAATCTTCATCCAAGGCTTAAAAAATCTTTTGTCCATATTTGATTTGAACCATGATATTACTTCTGAATAGATTAGACACCTGCTAAGATTAGAAACATGGCGAACTGCTTTATGTGTGTGTGTGTGTATAGGGGTGAGAATGAGAGAGAAGGCAGAGAGGGAATAGTGAGTGTGATCGAGAGAGAGGGGGGTTGAGTGAGAAGAAATAAAAGGGAGCGTGAGAGTGAAGAACAAGGGAAAAATCCACTCCAAATTAGAATTTTAAAATTACTCATATGCAGACACATAAAAATTAAATGTATATATTAAAAAAAAAATTGCTTAATGGGTATTGTCCCCTGACAATTTAAAAAAAATAACAAAAATGTAGAATCAAATTAGCACTTCAGGCATAAGGGTTCCAATTGCCGTCCGGTTAACAGGAAAAATTACTTGAATGAAGCAATATTTAAATAAGATTATCCATTCATACACTATCAACCAATCAGAACTCAGAGAATGGACTTGCCAACTCAAGCATAATGGAGCATCCCAGCCTGCTTATATACTAACTCTCTAGCTTCAGATTTCCATTTCTTTAGTTCTAGCTCAACTTGTCATATGACTGAGCGCTGATTACTAAATTCAATAAAAAACTTTTTTAAAATTATTTTTTCAATTTAAAAAATATTTTTTTATTGTAAAATATATTCTTTTAACTTGTATTACTAAAAAACTTTTGAAATTATAATTATTTTTTTCAATTTAAAAATTATTTTTTATTGTCAAATATATTCTTTTAACTGTTGTATTACTAAAAAACTTGAAATTATATTTTCAACCCTTTCATCAGGATATTGCAATCGCGATCTAGCTTTATCCAATTTAGCAAAAAAATTTTTTTAAATAATATACTGATGCAGTCAACATTTGGTGAGTTCAGATATTAGATGAGTTGTGAGAGACCAGACAATAACCTTGAAAAGAGGCATTGAGACACCCTAGTAGATAGCCAAAATTTGTTTGTTTGTTTGTTTTGTTTTACGGCATATCAACCTTTTCCAGGTTATGTAATGCCGAATCTAGTAGTATTTTTAAAAAATACTTTGCAAAGTAAACAAAATTCTTTAGACAAAAAAAAAATAAAATAAAATATATATAGTGTTTTGAAAACATTCATTAAACGTTTTTCATTTTCTAATGGCATATCATCCTTTCTCAGTTCATTTAATGCCAAATCAAGCTGGATTTATATGTCTCTAGGTAATTATATCTTTTTATATAGATCAGCAGCTTTTAAGAAGTTCAGTATTGTCTCTACTTTATTTTTCTTAAACAGTTCCTTCATTGTACCTGCTCTGTAGAAAGTTTCTCTTTTAGGGGCCAGATCAATGCATTCAATAAGAATATGCTTGATGGTGTAGGTAGTCTGGCATGCAAAGCATATTGGTTGCTCTTTGTCTTCAAGTAAGTAGGAATGTGTAATCCTTGTGTGACCTATGCGAAGTCTGGATAACACTACTTCTTCCTTTCGGCTTTTTCGTGAGCTTTTTTTCCATTCTCCTATTGTAGCTTTGATCACTAGGAGTTTGTTGTGTGTATTGTTACTCCAACGTTGTTGTCGGATATATTTGTTGATTTTCATTTTAAAATCTGTAAATGGAATCTTAAAATTGGTCTCCGCGGCCATGCCTAATGCAGACCTGGCTTCCCTATCAGCCTGGTCGTTTCCTCTGATTCCGATATGACTTGGGATCCAGCACAGCAAAATTTCATTGTCTTTTGACAAATATTCCATCCTGCATAGCAACTTGGTTACCAATGGATTGTCAAATTTCCTATTTTTAAGGGATATCAGTACAGACAAAGAGTCTGAAAAGATAATGAATCTATTTTTCTTGGATTTCAGAATGAAATCAAGCGCCACATCGACAGCATATGCTTCTGCATTAAATATGGAAGTGTCATTTGGGAGACGCTTCTTATTTATATTATTGTTGTATACTGCAGCACATCCTGTTGCTTCTTCATGCTTCGATCCATCTGTGAAGATGTACCTATGTCTTGGATAGGTGTCTTGGATTTTCTCCAATTCCTCATGGAAAACCAGAGGATGGGTTTTTTGTTTGTGAAGTTTGTTTAAGGTTAGCAAGATCTTTGGGGTCCTTATGGTCCAAGGTGGTATTTTTGGTATTATAGTATCGTGTATTTTTGTCAGGTCCAATCCTGCTTCTTTGTTGATTATTTCCATTCGAAGGCCAAAGGGTCTTATAGCCCTTTCATTTCTTTGGAATAATTCTCTGTATTTTGGATGGAATGTGCTTTCATATGCAGGATTTGATGAACACGATTTCAATTTAACATAGTACTGCAGAGCCAACTTCTCACCTCTGATATCTGCAGGTGCCTCGTCTGCTTCTACATAGAGACTCTCAACAGGCGATGTTCTGAAGGCTCCAAGGACTAACCTTAGTCCTCCATGGTAGATCGGGTCTAGTACTTTAAGATAGGTCTTTCTAGCTGATCGGTATATAAAAATACCATAGTCCAATTTAGATCTAATCAATGACCTATATAGTTTCAGGAGAGTGTTTCGGTCTGCACCCCACTCAGTGTGAGCTACCACACATAGTAGTTGTAATTTTTTGTTACATTTTGCCTTTATATATTTCAAGTGTGGAATAAAGGTCAGTTTTTTATCGAAAATTACACCCAAAAACTTGTATTCGTCTACAACCGGAATTTCCATCTTTTCGAGTTTTAGGCTTGGATCATTGTGTAATTTTCTCTTTTGACAAAAATGAACACATTTTGTTTTTGCCTGAGAAAATCGGAATCCATTTTCTGTTGCCCATTTATTTATTTTATTCAGACATTGTTGCAATTTGCGCTCAATGGTATGCATATGCTTAGACCTGTAGTAGATTAGGAAGTCATCCATGTATAGGGATCCATCCACTCCGGGTAATAAGCTTTTTATTATGTTATTTATTTTTATGCTAAACAGAGTCACAGATAGCACGCTGCCTTGTGGAACACCCTCTTCCGGAGTTTTTATCTCAGAGAGAGTAGATCCAATGCGAACTCGAAATCTTCGGTTTGACAAAAACCCGTCAATAAAGTGTGGTAGTCTACCTTTTAGACCGAGATCGTTCAAATCTCTCATTATGCCATACTTCCATGTTGTATCGTACGCTTTCTCTAAGTCAAAGAAAATAGCTACGAGATGTTCTTTTCGAATGAAAGTTTCTCTTATGGCAGTTTCCAATCGAACCAAGTGGTCTATCGTGCCTCTTTTATTGCGGAATCCACATTGTAGATTGCTAATAAGGAGATAGCCAAAAGCAACTCTAGTTGTGGAAACGGATCCAATAGAAAAGTAAAATATATATTGGGTTGGCAATAAGTTCCCACCGTTTTTTTAAATTTTGGAATATATATTTTTTTTTTTTTTGAGAATTCTATTTTGGAATCATTTTGTAATCTTTAATTTTTTTTAGTCCAGCAAATTTTGTCTTTATTTTCAGATCATTAAAATAGAAAGTCAAGTTTAGAAAAATGAACATTTTCTACACGTTTATGCTTTGCTTTTTGACATCCACCAATGAGGCATTGAAAATCTTAAGAAATTGTAAACAACAAGAGAGAATACATTATTGATTTGTTTTATTATTATTATTATTATTTTTATTATCATTATTAAACCTTTTAAATTTGAATTTTAAAAAAGAGTGGGATCTTAGTTGGCAACCCAATAGCTTAAACTAAATTGTCATTGTTTTCTTTTATTCTATGGGTGAGCATTGTTCTGTCCGGCAGCATTTTTTCCAGCCAACACCCTCACCTCTTAGGTCGAGAGTTGAATTCATTCTTTCTAACAAAGGAAAAGAAAATGAATGAAACAAAATGAAAATGTTTCCTTATGAATATTTTAATGGCTGAACATGATGAAATGCTATTGAAGTGCATCAAAAAGGTCACTAACAATGACATCACGGTACGACTAGCACAATGGTCAAACATTCTTCACAGTACTTTGTATGGATGATGACCTACTTATAGTACAGTCACTTTGATAAATAACCAATAACCAAGAGCAGCAGACGCTGGCAGCTTTTTTTGGGTAATTATTTATTACTAGTAAGAAGACCCGGCGTTGCTCAGGATCTAATGAGAAACACTGTCCTTTTTCACTATGAGCATCACCCTTTTTTTCTTTTTTACTGCCCCCCCCCCCCTCGCTTCACCCCCTAATATGGTCGTGGAACAAATGAAATTTTGGTAAATTTTCTGAATTAGTGTCTTATACATATGGTTTAAATTTCATAAAAATCGGATATACATATTTGAAGTTTTAAGGAGGTTCTGCCTCCATAGCTCCCTTAGAGAGGGGGCATAGAGATTTAGCACATTGAGATTCAGGACCACTTCCATTGTTTTCCCCAAGAAAATCTTATACATTACATATTAATTGAATTTAATAAAAATAAAATATATTTGAAGATTTTAGGGAGGTTCTGTCCCCCATAGCTCAGAGAGAAATTAGACTTGGGACCACTTGTCTTCCCAGAAAATTTTACATATGAATAGACTTATTTTTTATAGGGAACAGACACACAGACATTGACATATATATATAAAAATGAACAAATCTACCCATGTTTGTCTTCTTTATTTGTATGCCTAAATTAGATTATTACAGCTTAAAATAATTACTGTGTGCATAAGAGTATGTGTTTTCTTTTTAATACATTTGAGCAAAAGTTACCATAAAAAATGTTGATACATATTTAAATAATTTCAAAATTTAAATAATCGATTCAGTTATTGTGTATTTGTTTACAACTATGAAAAAATATTGTAACAATATCTGCATGAAAAATATTATGGCTCCAGACTGATGTGTAAGCTTGCCGTGGAGGAACACCTTGATAAAAATACTTTGCATGAGTCATATTCAATAAATCTTTATAGGAGTGGTTGAGTTTAATTCACAAGTTTCTCATTAGAACTCTATTTTTTAAGCTTTATTAACACAATTTTTTTTCTCACATGATAAAATTATGTTTCAGAATTTATTAGATGAAGATTGATAATTTGTATTTCGATTACTATTTTCATCTTGGTTATTTTCACAATGTTTCAGCCAATGTAACCTTCGACCTTCTTTCGGTGAAAATCGTTCCTCCAGGAATGCAATGGTTATGAAATACTAATGTGCTCCTAAAGTTTAGTCAACATATTCAAAATTGTTATGTGTGCTATGACACTTCAAAAACAAAAGCTCATAGTAATAGTACTGTCTTGTTAAAAGGGGTAACCGCTGATGTATCATTGTGTTGCATTACAGCTGCATCTATTTCTTGTCAAATGATCTTTCTGTACATCCAACGTTACCGGGTGCATCTCTTCTTGTCAATTGACTTTTCGATACACACGGCCTGGATATTTAACAATTGTAGTGGGCTGACCAATGGCGTGCAAAGTCCGAACAAATTAAAAGATAAAACAAAAGATAAAATTCTTTTTTCCAGAGGGACAGGAAGTGACCAGAACATCCATATTTCTCAAATGACTTTGCACATTGGGAAGATTCTAAGGGACCGTCTATGTATAGTGCCCCATTTCACAAGTTTGGGAGGGCATCCAGCTACATATGCTAAGATGGTGAATTTGTCATCCATTACTTACAAAAGAAATACTAAGTGTGACTCAAACCCAAATTATGAAAGAGGCGTGTGGAGACCCTTTCTCACAGAAGAGACTTAGCTAGTCTTTCCCTACTCTATTGGTATTTCTATGGTAGGTGCTCGACTGAGCATCAAGCTCCGGTTTCTCCTTGGAAAACCTCAGCAGGAACTTGTCTTGCTACCAACACCGGAAGAACTTTCTTCCTCTGTGTACCTAAAATCAAACGGAACTTCCACGAACAGAGTTTCTTTCCAAAAACTTCCCATCTTTGGGACATTTTACCATGGGAATGTTTCTCTACAGACTATAAAATGGTTGTTTTCAAGTCCAATGTCAACAAATATCTGTCGAATCGCCCTGTGAATTAATCATAGTTTCCAATCCTTTCATAGTGCTATTCTATCATCTAACTGAAAATCTCACTAACCCTTATCCTCGAGTGGCTTTTGGCCTTGGTAAGTGGTGATTAATTTGCATATAAAGAAAAAACCCTGAAATAGCATCCGTGTCTCCTTAAATAGCCATGTTTGTAGTACTTCCCCAATATGGTGATGGATACCTTTATTTTTCCTGTTGTACGTACCTCTTTTTCAAGTTTTATTCATGCGCACAGACAATCAAACCGCAGTGTTAGCCTTGATCTATTGATCTTCATCGATCAGTCAATGAAAGCTATTCATAGGGCTTGCTCATTATATTCACACACAAATAAATGTCTTATGAATCAATATCAATCCACATGAATAAAGATTATTTCATAAAAAAAACTTTGTGCAAAAATGAAATTAAATATTTAAAAATAACAAAAGTGAATTCATTTTAGAAAATTGTCTCCTAAATCGGATTGTCAGAAATATTGATATTTTGATATATTTTGATACATCTTTAAAAGGGATACAATACACATACATTTGATACTAAAGCTGTATAAAATTATGATGCTACAAAATTTTTAAAAAACCTGACATCCATAAAAAAGTGTTGCAGTTTGCTTGAAGCATTGCGTGTAGTGTGTAAGAAGTTGAATTTTTTTTAAGGTGATGCCAATGCATGCAATTTTGGTTGAAGACACCGTTTGACACGAGGCAAATGTAAATAGATGAAATGACAACATTAAAGAATTTGATAATTTTCAATTAAATATTTATTTACTAACAGTGTATCGAATCACGGTGGTATGGTGTCATTTTATTATTTATTTATTCATTATTTTTTTAATTTTCAAAGTTATCCTCAAAAAAGGTTGCAGATACTGTTTGGTAAGGAATTACATGCAAAACACTCTCCGAATTGAAGGTGATAACTCGAGAATTAAAAAATAAATAAATATAATAATAAAATGACACCATACCACCCTGATTCGATACACTATGTTGGTAAATATTTAATTGAAAATTAGTGAATCCTACAATATTGTCATTTAATCTATTTACATTTGCCTCATATCAAACAGTGTCTTCAACCAAAATTGCATTAAAAAAATAAATTTTTTTTTAATTAACTTTTTTTGTATAGTGTAAGATTTTACTGTTAAAATTTTATTCTTAAGGTCTTTACTTTCCTTTTCTTTTATTTGTGTTTTCTACTTGTCTCTTCTAGTTGGCCATCAATTTCTGTGATCTCGCCTCCCTCTCTCCTGGCCGGATTTTCATCGCGCTGTTCTACTTGATATTTCACTTTCTATTATCTTTAAATCCCGCTTGCTATCCTTTTCCTTCTCTTCTTTATTGTTCTTCTTTCTTCTTCTGTCTGATTTAAAGAACTGTGATTATGAAGGCATTCAGTAGCATCAAGTATCATGTTTTATACTAATATCATCATCATATTCGGTTTAATGTCTGTTTTACATGCTGGCATGTGTTGGACGGCTTTTAGAAATTGACTAACAAACTAACTTATATCTGGCCAAGTCTTTATCCCCCTTTCTCTTAAGTTCATCTTCATCACTTCCTAATGTTTTCCTTGGCCTTCCCTTGTGAGCTGACCATGCTACCTCAATTGTTCTACATCTACTAACCCAAGTACTGTCATCAATTTTTTTAACATGTCTATTGCTTTGCCCACATCTCCTTATACTGTCCAGATTTAACCTTCCTCTGAGCTCATAAGATCCAAGTCTTTCTTTAAGACTTACATTACACATCCATTGTATCATTCTCATATTTCTCTCCATGCAACGCATGTCCTCAACCTTCACTGGCCAGGTCTCACTTCCATACATCATCACACTGCGTACACATACCTGATGCATTATTCGACAGTGATAACGCTCTACTGATTAGTAATAGTAGAAGTTTCCTGCACTTACTCCATAATACTAAGTTAAAATTCTCATATCTTGTCCGAGGTCAAGTTTTGGTATTGTGAAACCTACTAATATCTTCAATCCATCAGAAGAATGTTAGAATGTTATATGAAATTGAAGACAGTAACAAAATTATACAAGCTACGGAATCCTTAGAATGTTTATAAAAGATTCAAAGAATTAACAAATTCTATTTACACAACAAAAGTTGCCGACAGGAAATGTGAATTGCCTCTAAAATTTTCAAATGGAAAAGTTGACCGGACATAACTCAAGATTTTTAAAGAAGGCGGCTGTGTAACAATCAGAGTCAGCAGGATTGTAGATGTTTGTTGTGCAAACCGAAGGAATGTCTAGATTCTTTGAATCTTTTACGAACACAAGATGTAATCTATACTTTTTAATTTTAATCGTTTATGAACATGTAATGTATACATTTTTATTTCAATCTTTTACGAACATGTAATGTATACTTTTTAATTTCAATCTTTTACGAACATGTAATGTATACTTTTTAATTTTAATCTTTTACGAACATGTAATGTATACTTTTTAATTTCAATCTTTTACGAACATGTCATGTATACTTTTTAATTCCAATCTTTTACGAACATGTAATGTATACTTTTTAATTTCAATCTTTTACGAACATGTCATGTATACTTTTTAATTTCAATCTTTTACGAACATGTAATGTATACTTTTAATTTCAATCTTTTACGAACATGTCATGTATACTTTTTAATTTCAATCTTTTACGAACATGTCATGTATACTTTTTAATTTCAATCTTTTACGAACATGTCATGTATACTTTTTAATTTCAATCTTTTACGAACATGTAATGTATACTTTTAATTTCAATCTTTTACGAACATGTCATGTATACTTTTTAATTTCAATCTTTTACGAACATGTCATGTATACTTTTTAATTTCAATCTTTTACGAACATGTCATGTATACTTTTTAATTTCAATCTTTTACGAACATGTCATGTATACATTTTTATTTTAATCTTTTACGAACATGTTATGTATACTTTTGCGGTTACATTCAATTTTACTTACATTCTAACGTTTCTTTTCTGTTAGTTGAAAGAAGATCTGCTTAGGAGATAACTGAAAATAAATTACTTTCATCAACTATTCTTTTTAATTTTGTATACATCAACATTTAGTAAACATTTAAAAAAAATATTAATTATGTTTCGGAATTTTTGAAATGAAGATGGATTATTCGGACTACTACTGACACAGCGACACGAATAAAGGTGTTAAGTAACAATCCCTTCTAAGTGATAGTCTTTTGGATGTTGAAGTTTCAATCTTCACTATAGGCGATACTACCTAAAATCAAAATTACTTAAGACCGTAACCAGTCAGGGCTGACGGAACAAGAACGATCTACCCCCATGAATTAAATAAATGGTTCAATTCAAAATGTTATACAGATTCCAAAGTTGAATATAAAGATTCCAGTTTGACAAGATGCATATGAAGAAGGTCAGAGGTTACATCGGCTAAAACGTTCTGAAATAACATCCAAGATGAGAATAGTAGTCCAAATAATACAAATTTAAAGAAACCTTATTAAAAAAGGAATAAAGCTTGATATATAATACTAAAACCTTAAGATTATAACTATTTTTATACAGCAAATTCTACAAAAACTACATAGTATTACCAACTATCCTAAATGATAATAGAAACAAAATAAAATAAACTTGATGAAAATTGCACCACATTATCAAACGAATTTTGTTCCTTAATAATTGAATTGTCTTTTGGCAAAAAAAAAAACAAACAAAAAAAAACGGACATCTATTTTATCGTTTTGTTTATGTATTGGTTGACAGTTGCTATAGTGATGATCAGATGGTGGTTGAGTTTTCCAGAATATCAACCTTTGTTAGGTAATGTTACGTTGAAACTGCACGTTTTGTATACAAATGGCTTGTTTGTAGATTAAAGCATACATTTTGAAAATAGTCTAACCAATAAATTTCGTGTAACCAATAGATTGGACTGGCAGGTATTAACTTGTGAATAATGGTAAAGTGGTATCCACCACATTCCCCGAAACTCCCAAATTGGGACCTCACCACGGAATGCAATTTAAGGTTATAGCCACGGGCCTATAGTGTTGATGTCATAGTTTTAATAAATTATTTCGTACATTGTTTCTTTAAATTTTGACCATTAAACGTTTTGTTTTTGTAAATTTTTTATCTCGGATAAAAAATGTTTGAAAAGTACTGAAATTCCACGTTAAGTCTATTTTTTTCTTTATATATATAACACAGTTTAACACCAATTACAATAATGTCTCACCGAACGAGAGGGGTCATGCATGGTGGTGTTTGCTTTTGTGGCACAGTTTCTGTAGAAACATATCAATTCTTCAGATTAGTTAATGGCGAAACAATGGTGCCAACTGCCAAACTGGAAGGAAGAATTTGGGGTGTTGTACTGCAACAAGGGATTTGAATTAGGTTTGCAGATTCCATAGTTCACGCCTGTAACCATGACTGTGTAATCAGAGGAAATGAGTTGGCGAAAATTCACTCCAACTAAAAAAAAGCAATGAAAACACATCACTCAATAAGTACTGTTTCTAACTAATAAAATAACTTTTACACAAAATGCGACTTTATTCATCAACAGTCCCCTTCTACGGTGATGCTTTTCTAGCAAATTCGATGCCTTTTTGTAGAACGATTAGTTTTTAGGGAAATTTTTGGAAAGAAACTGTTTATAGAAGTTCCATTTGATAACTGAAGAATTGGTGTTATTCCATTTTCCTTCTTCTAGACTAGTTGCTTGACCAAGACTTGAAAGTCTAATCTACCAGATTATTTCACCCATTGCTAGGAGAGGGGGGGGGGGGGTCGAGAAAGATTTTAAAATTTTCCAAAAGTATTGAAGTAATTGACTTTACAGTCACTTCCAAACTTACATCAGCTGGTATTCCCAAAGAGGCACCCATCTAAGCACTGATCAGGGCTCAGCATTGCTTAACTTTCAACTTGATAGCAGTATGTATCTTCAGTGTGTATTATATACAATAAGTAAAGTTGTCGACCATAGTTGAGGGCTACCAAAAGGCTCCCTTTTCATTAGCTACTACATCGAGATGTAGGGGAGGGCGCCACTCCTTTCTCCAAGTTTACTCTACTTACTCTTAATCATTAACTTATAATGCTGAGTGGTTAGAAAAGTGGCATCAAGTACAATTTTTATTTGAAGTCTTTGGTATGATTTGCCCGGATTGAACCTTGGTTTCCAGCTCATTAGAGAACACTCTTTTCATTATATTATACACAATATCCAATAGTAATATCACACGTTACTAAAAAGTATCAGTAGGCTCTAATGTGTGTGACATGATGCCTCAAGGCACCATCAGACATAAAAAAATGTAAAGTCGTACATCAATGGACTTTACGCCTGACAGATTAAGATCATCCAATTAAAAACAATTTCAGTTTTATTAAGTAAAAATTCTCCTGGGCAGATGCAGCTAATAAGCTGCATCTGCCCAGGAGAATTTTTACTTCCATTTTTGTTTCACAAAGGATAAACAAAAGAAAAACTGAAATGCGTAATTCCCAGAAAAGTCTGTTGTTTCACTGAAAACAATCAAAACGATTGTTGGTTTTTACCAAATTATTATTTTTTTAAATAGGAGTTTTCTGAAATTTAAATTAATTTTATATTTTAGTCATTAAATTGAATGTGATTCTTTAAAATCGCACACTTAATTTAGATCGTTATGTTTACATGTCAACTCACACAGACTGATACTATACCTACTTACGTGCCTCCCCACAAGTGCAGAATTAGACACAAGTTCGGTTTTTAATGTGAGGGATATCCAGCTACTGAAAATGGGCTAATCTGGATGAGACAAAATGAAAATTGACTCAGTCTAGAAGGATTTATTTTCCACTGACCGGCGACAGAACAGTTCTTGCTTAATATCTTCAAATATTTATGCTGTAAATGTATGTTTTGTATATGAGTGGGTTGTAAATTAATTTGTTTTGTAGGCAAATACTTTGTAAATAAATGACAGATTCTATTCAAACCATAGATGGGACCTTGATATTAACCACAGGTCAGAATAAACCTGGGGCACTTCACAAATGGTCGGAATGGACCTGAGGCACTCTACAGAGGGTCGGAATGGACCTGGGGCACTCTACAGAGGGTCGGAATGGACCTGGGGCACTCTACAGAGGGTCGGAATGGACCTGGGGCACTCTACAGAGGGTCGGAATGGACCTGGGGCACTCTACAGAGGGTCGGAATGGACCTGGGGCACTCTACAGAGGGTCCGGACATCTCTTGGTTACATGATACATTTGATATGAAAATAATGTTATTGATCTAGGATATTGTTTCTAAACCTTCTTTTGATCTTATTTATTTTTAATGTTGTCTTTTCCTTTTTATTACCATAATGAAGATTTTGTGTGTGAATTTTTGTAACAAAACTCAAAATATTATTTAAAAGAAACATGATGTTAAATGACACCAATCATTATAGTCATGTGCCAGAGTAGTTAAATATAACGACTAATGTTATTTAACACCACCTTCCTTTAAAATAATATTTTACGTTTTGGTTACAGAGTAAAAAGCACGATTGTAGTAAGGATTCGTTGCATATACATTTGTTCATTAGTTGTAAAAGGAAATCACGCCTTTTTTTTTAACTAATGAAGAATAAAACGTACATACAAAATCTCTAAACTTACGAGTGGGTGAAAACCATGTTGCTTTTAAAAGGTTAAAAGCGATTTACAACTTTCAAAACACAAGGTGTGAAAATTTTCTCACCAACCATTAGCTCCATAAGTATGATTAACTTCAATCACTTCATCTACCCATCTCTCTGCAATAAAGATAGTAACACCACCTGTTCCCGCTTTCATTTCAAATCCAATACAGCTCAAATCTTGCAGTCTTCCCCACAATCATTGTAGCAGATTTACCTCTCCAACAAGTTTCTTGACACAACACAGATCAATACATTTTCTCTCAAAAAAAACTCAACGATCTCACCAAACCTTCTATACAAGCTTCCAACATTTAAACTAGATAGCCTAAAATGCACCCAAATTTCTTTGGATGTCATTTCCTTATTTGAGGCAACATTTTTATAGGTCGGATGCCCTTTCTGACGTCTACCCAGTGAGGTGATGGGGACCAGCGCTTTTATCGAGCCACCATCTCTAGGTTATTTTCATTTTTATTCTCTTTTTTTTTCTATAATTTTTATGTTATAATTATTTATAAAAATTATAAAATAAAGCAAAATGTTTTTATGGATGTCAAAATATGAATGCAGACCCCACGATAATGTTGTACCCTTTGATCTAATTAAAATATACACTCATCCAAGTACCCTGAGTAATGTAGTTTCAGAATATATATGGTTATGGGGATCTTGTTATCTCTAAAATTCTAGGAATTTATAAACAACTTAAATATATGATTTCCTTCAAGAATAAAACAAACGTTTCTGTGTAGCTTACTTGCCATAAATATATTTCCATACCACTAGTACTGAGCACTTGTGACAATAATGGTCAGGCCTAAAAGGGTTAAAACTAAAGTACCTTGCTTGTAAAATCGGGAAACCAAAAAAAACCCTAGAAATATAAGAACGAATGATTGCACTGAACGAAAATTAAGATAAGGAGAGAAAAGTTATTTTTTAATCTCGCACTTTGGAAAATGAGGAAGTGCTAATGTCGGAGGATATAAGAAATTGCATTCATCTAAAGGTGTTGTTTATTCCAAAAGTTTGGGTGCCCAGAAAGTACTAGTGGGAGACGCAATTAACAGGATATCTTTTTTCTTTGTAATCAAAAATAACAAGGCCAATATTCATTTCCGAGATTGGAATGAATAAACAAGTCATTAAAGATTAATTAGCTACTAAAAAATACCTCAAGAAAGGAAAGTGTGGAAGCCATGGGAGGAGAGAGACGGTTTGAGGGAACCTCCTCTATTGAGGTAACAGTGAGAGATAGAAATAGAGGAAGAAGGAACTAGGGGTGGAGTGAACACCCATTGACTAGTCAGAGGAGTCAGGGAGGGATTTCCTTATGAATCGAAAATTGCTAAGTTGCAAAAAAAATATGGAATTAATGTGTTTTTGAAATACATTAATTTAAATCTATACGAAGATAAGCGAAACCTCGGCCAGTTCACAAACACCCAATTCTAAATATAAGGAGAAGCGCGAAGGGGTTCAGGGACTCCTTTTTCTGCCACTGGAACCCACGTCAGTCAGAGACAAATGCCAGACTTGGCTTGAAATTGCCAGACAAAACACGCTACCCAAACCTGTCATTAATTGCCGGTCCGAAAACACACAAATTAGAAGTGCTGAACCAATGTCATCCTGTATACGAACAGGTTTTACCAAATAATTACTTCTCTACAAATGCAACTGTCGGATTTGTTTTTTTTTTGTTTTTTTTTTGTTTCGCTTGAAGTGGCTTTTGCTTCTCAATGATACCAAATTTGCTGACCAGCACCAGGCATTGCCCTCTTGATCTTTAATCAAGATGTGGGAAGAGAAGGTAGTTGACAGACTAGAACCTTTCGACATCTACAGGTCTTCATCAGAGCAACAACCCCCACGAATGGCCAATCTTGACGACGTCACACGAGGACAAAAGTACACACTAAAGTAAATGCTGAATATATATATATATATATATATATATATATATATATAAATATGCAATATTATATTACCTTATAATATTAGGTGTACAAATATAGGATAAAATAAATCCAATGGTATGAGATAAAATAGAAAAAGGAAGACCTAAAACTCAAGAATCCATCTGAACGTTTCACCCAACTGTTATGAGGGCTTTACCAAGAGTCAAGTTGAAAAAGTGGCTCAATCTCATTCTTGATAAAGCCCTCGTAACAGTTAGACGAAACGTTCAAATAGATTCTTCAGTTTTAGATCTTCCCTTTTTTATTTTATCACATATGGATACAAATTCGGATATAAGCTTTAAAAAAGAAAAGGGGGGGGGGAAATATTATATTGGAAAATGTTGATTTCCTGAAAATTGAGTCAGAAGGAAATATGTAATTGTTAAAAGAACACAAACGCTTCTTACTAAGCAATACGAGTAAACTAAGGTTTTTCTGAATATCTACATGGAGACAATATTCATCCAGAGCTGACCTCTTTTCAGATAAAAATATGTATATCCTCCCAGACGGAGAAAGAAAAGGAAACTAAACACGCATAGGTAAACAAAGAAATTAGCACAAGTGCTGCTAGAAACTGTGGGGGTGAGGTAATATTTACCACGTGGGCAGAAGGGAAAACCAAAGTTAAAAAAGAAAAAAAAGAGAGAACACGATCAGTGTAACTTAAGGAAATGTTAAAATGTGGAAGACATTGTGAAGGATTTGTTTTGATTAACAACACAGCTGTCTGTGGAATCGGCACATAAAACCTTCCTGATATCTTCGGTTCACTGTGAAAGTGTCTGAAGATTTGGTGTTCTTGTCAGAACTGCAGAAAACTTTTTTGCATTTGTTTTTTTCTTCTCCAGAATCATGATCAATGTTATGCAGTCATGAGGGTATAGAAGAAGAGATAGCGAGTCGAATGAAGAAGAGGAAAAATTGCCAGCTTTACTTCAAAGGTGGGAAGTTGGCTGAAAAATTTTTAAAAGAAAAAAACATCTCCAATTAGGTTTAAGAATTTTTGAGATGAGGATTGATAATTTGTTTCATTTGGACTACTGTTCTCATGGCTGGCTGATGTAACCTCTGACCTTCATTTAAAACAAAAATAAGTTTATGGCGACTAAAATTCATGCTAGAATTATCTGAAAGGACCTGTAACACAATGGATAAAGTGCTAAGTAATAATCAGTTCTAAGTGACAGTCTTGTGAAGATTGCAGGTTCAATCCTCAGTACAGGCGATACTAAGAATACAATTACTAATTACTCTGGACTTCTATCTGGTCATGGAACAAATGTGGATTAAATAAAAGGGTTCTGTTTGAAATTCCGTACAGATTCCTGAGTTCAATAAGATGCACTGGAAGAAGGTCGGAGGTTAGACTGGCTGAAACGTTATGAGAATAACATCCAAGATAAGAACAGTAGTACAAATAATGCACATATCTCCAACTTCTGCAAAATTTGCTGACCCTTTGCCTCTGTGTATATGTTGTGTTTATTATAGAATAGTAAGTGATATCAAACGTGTTACTGGCTAAAAGTATGGATCAGAGAGTTCTCAACGTATGAGCCATTATGGCCCAAGACAAGACATTTTAACTGATTAGCATCCAGTTCAAGAAAGTCTTTGTTAAACGCTTGAAAACTATTAACTTCAGCTGATGGGAGTTTTAGTCATTAATTGGGTTGACAACTAAGTTCCCGCCATATTTTTTTAAATTTTGAAATCTATTTTTCTTAAAAAAATTCTATATCTCGTCTTAATAATCTCATTTCAACTTTTGATTAAAAAAATAAGTCATAACTACACACACATACCTACAATATATAATAGGAATATACAGATCAAATTCTATTGAATATTTTATCAGATAGACGGCAAAAAAGCTTTTGTAAGTTCATCCTTTTACCATGTTTTGTGAATCCATCCAGTTTATTCTTAACAATTTCTACACTTGTGCTATTTTTAACTGAAGTATTTTCTTATAAATATATATGTTGCTGTGGTAGATTTAGTTTTTGAAATCTGTCTAGCCAATCAATTTCCAGTGCAAGAAAAGACTTTTAAAAAATGGTCGACATTAAGAAATCACATTATTTTTTAGGTTTACCCACACACACACTGCTGCCCCCACTCCGGCTAATGTTTCATAGTTTTTTTTTTTTACACAATAAATATGAAATTGAATAAGACAGAATGGATGCTGAAAAGGTCAGAAAATTAATTTGACAAGTTTCAACAAATATTTCAGCTTAATCAGAAATGTATTTAAAAAATTGAATACAAATCTACATAATTTTTTTTTAATTTAAGAGAAAACACTTCCAGCTGTTATTGTAAAGTGTCAAAAACATCTGATGTTGTAAACACTTATAACAAATTTCTTTTTATAGTATTCACTTGTAGAAATCTTTAAATAAATTTAATAACAAAAATATGTCTTAAAAATATGTCAAATAAAATTATTAATGTGTTTAATTTATATTATGGATACTTATAAAACTAACTCTTATGTTTGTATCTTCTCACTGTACACACTAGATGACGTCACAAAAAGAAAATAATATCATAAAGCTATCATTCATCCTTAATAGCGTCATCCATTTTCAAGTATATAGATTTCCATTTTGATAATAATTTGGAAGAGAGGGTAAGTGAAGAGATAAAATGGTGTAAGGGTAGAGAAAGAGAGACAGGGGGTAGGGGAAAATGTAGAGAGACAGGAGGTAGGGGAAAATGTAGAGAGACAGGGGGTAGGGGAAAATGTAGAGAGACGGGGGGGTAGGGGAAAATGTAGAGAGACGGGGGGGTAAGGGAAAATGTAGAGAGAGAGGGGGGGTAAGGGAAAATGTAGAGAGAGAGGGGGGGGTAAGGGAAAATGTAGAGAGAGAGGGGGGTAGGGGGAAATGTAGAGAGAGAGGGGGTAGGGGGAAATGTAGAGAGAGAGTGGGTAGGGAGAAATGTAGAGAGAGAGGGGGTAGGGGGAAATGTAGAGAGAGAGGGGGTAGGGGGAAATGTAGAGAGAGAGGGGGTAGGGGGAAATGTAGAGAGAGAGGGGGTAGGGGGAAATGTAGAGAGAGAGGGGGTAGGGGGAAATGTAGAGAGAGAGGGGGTAGGGGGAAATGTAGAGAGAGAGGGGGTAGGGGGAAATGTAGAGAGAGAGGGGGTAGGGGGAAATGTAGAGAGAGAGGGGGTAGGGGGAAATGTAGAGAGAGAGGGGGTAGGGGGAAATGTAGAGAGAGAGGGGGTAGGGGGAAATGTAGAGAGAGAGGGGGTAGGGGGAAATGTAGAGAGAGAGGGGGTAGGGGGAAATGTAAAGAGAGAGGGGGTAGTGGAAGAGATGGAGAGAGAGGGGGTAGTGGAAGAGATGGAGAGAGAGGGGGTAGTGGAAGAGATGGAGAGAGAGGGGGTAGTGGAAGAGATGGAGAGAGAGGGGGTAGTGGAAGAGATGGAGAGAGAGGGGGTAGTGGAAGAGATGGAGAGAGAGGGGTTAGGGGAAGAGATGGAGAGAGAGGGGTTAGGGGAAGAGATGGAGAGAGAGGGGTTAGGGGAAGAGATGGAGAGAGAGGGGTTAGGGGAAGAGATGGAGAGAGAGGGGTTAGGGGAAGAGATGGAGAGAGAGGGGTTAGGGGAAGAGATGGAGAGAGAGGGGTTAGGGGAAGAGATGGAGAGAGAGGGGTTAGGGGAAGAGATGGAGAGAGAGGGGTTAGGGGAAGAGATGGAGAGAGAGGGGTTAGGGGAAGAGATGGAGAGAGAGGGGTTAGGGGAAGAGATGGAGAGAGGGAGTATGGGGAAGAGATGGAGAGAGGGAGTATGGGGAAGAGATGGAGAGAGGGAGTATGGGGAAGAGATGGAGAGAGGGAGTATGGGGAAGAGATGGAGAGAGGGAGTATGGGGAAGAGATGGAGAGAGGGAGTATGGGGAAGAGATGGAGAGAGGGAGTATGGGGAAGAGATGGAGAGAGGGAGTATGGGGAAGAGATGGAGAGAGGGAGTATGGGGAAGAGATGGAGAGAGGGAGTATGGGGAAGAGATGGAGAGAGGGAGTATGGGGAAGAGATGGAGAGAGGGAGTATGGGGAAGAGATGGAGAGAGGGAGTATGGGGAAGAGATGGAGAGAGGGAGTATGGGGAAGAGATGGAGAGAGGGAGTATGGGGAAGAGATGGAGAGAGGGAGTATGGGGAAGAGATGGAGAGAGGGAGTATGGGGAAGAGATGGAGAGAGGGAGTATGGGGAAGAGATGGAGAGAGGGAGTATAGGGAAGAGATGGAGAGAGGGAGTATAGGGAAGAGATGGAGAGAGGGAGTATGGGGAAGAGATGGAGAGAGGGAGTATGGGGAAGAGATGGATAGAGGGAGTATGGGGAAGAGATGGAGAGAGGGAGTATGGGGAAGAGATGGAGAGAGGGAGTATGGGGAAGAGATGGAGTATGGGGAAGAGAGAGAGGGGGTAAGGGAAGAGAGAGAGGGTGTAGGGGAAGAGAGAGAGAGGGGATAGGGGAAGAGAGAGGGGATAGGGGAAGAGAGCGAGGGGGATAGGGGAAGAGAGGGAGAGTAGGGGAAGAAAGGGAGAGAGTAGGGGAAGAGAGAGAGAGAGTAGGGGAAGAGAGAGAGAGAGTAGGGGAAGAGAGAGAGAGAGTAGGGGAAGAGAGAGAGAGAGAGAGTAGGGGAAGAGAGAGAAAGAGTAGGGGAAGAGAGAGAAAGAGTAGGGGAAGAGAGAGAGAGAGAGAGTAGGGGGAGAGAGAGAGAGAGAGAGTAGGGGGAGAGAGAGAGAGAGAGAGTAGGGGAAGAGAGAGAGAGAGAGTAGGGGAAGAGAGAGAGAGAGAGTAGGGGAAGAGAGAGAGAGAGAGTAGGGGAAGAGAGAGAGAGAGAGAGTAGGGGAAGAGAGAGAGAGAGAGAGTAGGGGAAGAGAGAGAGAGAGTAGGGGAAGAGAGAGAGAGAGTAGGGGAAGAGAGAGAGAGAGTAGGGGAAGAGAGAGAGAGAGTAGGGGAAGAGAGAGAGAGTAGGGGAAGAGAGAGAGAGTAGGGGAAGAGAGAGAGAGAGTAGGGGAAGAGAGAGAGAGAGTAGGGGAAGAGAGAGAGAGAGTAGGGGAAGAGAGAGAGAGAGTAGGGGAAGAGAGAGAGAGAGTAGGGGAAGAGAGAGAGAGAGTAGGGGAAGAGAGAGAGAGAGTAGGGGAAGAGAGAGAGAGAGTAGGGGAAGAGAGAGAGAGTAGGGGAAGAGAGAGAGAGAGAGAGAGAGAGAGAGAGAGTAGGGGGCCAACCGGTCATGGGTTGTCTAGTTATGGATCAAAAGCAAAGTCTGTTTCAAACTAGTCAGACTCCCCACCCTCCCAATGACACTCGATAATCCAAAAGTTGGTGCAATTCTGACCAATAGTTTTGGATCCTACTACGTATTTATCAGTAATATCTGTGTTATGCTTTTGAATCCCTATAACAGCTCCAACATGCTAAAGGTGCTTCATGCAAAATTGATGTAATTCTGTGAGAGTAACAGGCTTTAGCATGATAGTATCGAACGTCATTCAATTCAAAGGTCGAACCTTCCCAAACATAACAGAGCATGTTTTCAATTTCATTTGGTCTTACAATAACATTTTTGTTTAATGAAAACAATTGTCATTCAGAGATATTTCTCTGTATTTCTTGCGTTTTAATAATTCTGTGTAACAAGTTATTTGTGTTTTAATAAAACAAATGTCAAATTGTAATTGCATATTACATTTTTTTAAAGAAATATAAATAAGTAAATATAAATGTTTTTTAATTTTTTAATTAAGAGTTGTTTTTCTTTATGTTTGGGAGGGCATGGCATTTGAGTGACGTCAGGTACAATGCCAGATTAAAGCCATTCCTTTCACTCAGACTTGTCGAATCTGAGTAAATCCATTGTTTTAAAGCCAAATTCAGTGAAAATTGTACAACTACGACTTATAAAAAGAGGAGAAAAGAGGAAAAAAGTAAAAGGGGTGAAAATACAATGTGATAGATGATAAAAATGCTTAAAATAAAAAATCTTTGTCATCATTAAGTGGTTGTCTTATTTTTAGTGACATAACCCATTTGGGGGATATTTAATGCAAAAGCAGAATAGCTATTGTAAGTTATTCATTGTATACAATTTATGGAATACAAATTGTTATTTTACCCATGACTGAGGATGCGGAAATTTGTATACATTAATAAGGTATCAGGTAGTATCATCAGTGATTGTTAAGATAATTTGGGTCTCAACATCACACTTCCTGCTCTAGGAGATCTACTAACAGAAAATAATCCTAGAACCATTATTCTGCAGCTTTGTAATACTAAATCCATGGAGATTGAAATTCCAATTCAAAAATGCAGTTGTGTTGCATACTTTTAAGTGTTTGTCAACGTCACTATTAAAAGCCCCGATTCTGGCCCCTCAAATGTTAAAAGATCAGACTCCGGCCCTTGGATTTTTAAAAGCTCCAACTTAAGCTGTGGCCTAAGAAATATTCATATGAACAAAACGCAAAAGATTTAATTAAAAAACAAAAGTGATACATGATTAAAACTACCGAAAACATCCCAAACTTTTTATGTTGATATTTTATTATTTATTTTATCAATTCTGACTCCGACTGAACAGCCGTGATTAAAAATACTTGTGTTTGTCTGATAAATACACAAATCTTTCTGCTACAATTCCTATAAAACTTGACATGTGGCCTTCTGATGCGGTCGGATTCTAGAAATGGATATTCCTGGAAAAAAGCAATAAAACATGACATTCCTGAAACCTATTTTGGACAAACTGACAATCAACAGTTTGATTAACCGGTTAGAAGAGAGAGGAATAAAAGGATGCGGATGGGGAGGAAAGGCAAATCATCATCTTCATCAACAACAATTGTATAACTAAAGCGGATAGAAATAAATGACATCGCTACTATCAGATTGATTAAGTATGAACAACAAGATATCATTATTTTTTATTATATATTAACTAGCGGCTTTCATCCAGTGTTGCCTGTGTGAAGATATATTGCAGGTCGGAAGGTTTTTTTAGGAAAAATAATTTAAAATATCATGTTTTTGCCGTGAAAAACTAACAAACAAGAACAAAGTTAAATTTGGAATTTGAGGTAAAATAAAAAAAAAACTTGCACGCATGAAGATATATTGTTAGACATTAATAATCGAAATGAGTAAATGCGAAAGTTTTTTGCACATATCCTAACAATATTAACATCAAAACGGGTTGTGCTTATTTAATTCTAGGAGATGACATAACATTTTCAAATTATATATATGTAGTAATCTGCAAACACCCACAAACAGCGATATTTATTTTATAAACAGTTTCTAATAAATTAATATTCTCTAATATACATTTCTAATTTGTATTGCCATAGTTTTTTATACATACGCAATAGTTTTGTTGGTAGTAATACTAAAGCAATGTAATAAAAAAATAGGATAAAGTTTTAAAAACTTTCTTAGAATTTCATTTTAATTATTTTTAAACGAGATAATTTACATGAAAGCTTCGGGATTTTTTAAAACTGGGATGCTGAAAACAGATACTACACTTTGAATTATTTGCAAAAACTTATTTAGAACAGATACTACACTTTGATCGTATCTAAAAGGCTGTGGAACAATAAAAAATGTTTTTATGACTAGTCATTTTTAAATCAATGAAAAAAAAACCTGATTTGATCAGAAATCTATACTTTATTTTAATTATAGCTATAAAAAATAATACAAATGGTAATATGCGGGAGTATATGGGGGTCTTCATTTATTCCAGGATAATGCCGGGTCTGCCTGCTAATCTATATTATAAAATGAAGTCGATTTTTCCCGTGCAACTTCAGACATTATAGGAAAATAACCGACGACTACATATGCTAATCTTTTCTACAAAACACCTACAGCATTTCCTAATGCGTGTTTCATGAAAATATTCTTAGAGTTTGTCTCCTTACAAATATTATTACATTTATTCAGAGATATCTGCTTTTCCCAAATACATCATCAATAAAGAAGGTAACAAACACTTTTCCTCCATAATACTTTTCTACTCTCACGTAACTCTTATACACCGGGTCCTTTCTTAATACAATGGAAATTACTTTACAACACCAAAATTATCTTTTTTCAAGCTCCTTACTATCGACTACATAACATGCAAGTTTCCAAATCAAAATAATAAATCACTCCCTGACGAAGAATATATCAGAATTCAAACGTTTGACTGTCGGGAATACCTGTTTCTTATAGTTTCTGCAACCCTTTCACTTTAATTAACAAACACATGATCGCTTGTAAATGCCACCATCTATGTGATTCTTTCAAATGTATAAGTTTCTGGCTTTTGTACAGAATAAAATAAAGAAAAATTTAACTCACGTAAACATTATCTTCTTTTTTTGTAATCACAATTTAAAATTCAAGCAAGTTTTATTCATAATTTATTGAAATAAAAAAAAATTCAGCGAATTTCATTCAAAACTGAACGATACCCATTCGCATTCCCGAGAACCAATAAATGTCTGCTACGATTTTAAATTCCTCTTTCTGTAAACTTTTCCTACTAACTTTATTTTCATTTCTGGTATATTGACATTAGCATATTTATTCATTTCATTAGTGTTTTTCTTTCAGATTTCATATGTAATACTTAATTTAACTGGCATCATTTTCCATGCTCACTACTGGCCTCCTCTAACTCTGCCCTTAATTTTAACATTTTTGCTCTATTTTTTCCCTGTACGGATTATTTTTAGTTTTCTTTTTTTTTCATCTTTTCTGACCTCCTCGGTCACTAAAGTAGAAATAATCCTACACTGAGTTAACATGTTTATATAATAATATTCATGTCTTCTTTGATCTTTTTTCGATATTGTTCTTCACATCCCCACCCTGGGAAATAAGACTCATAAATTCTATTAAATATTACCAATACAAATGTATATGTAAAGAAAAAAAATGTTTTTGACACATATCCCAAGTTTAATTGCTTTAAAACAATTTTTGTCCTTAACACAGATTATTTAACACATAAGTTGTCTATTAATTTGTCTGGCAAAATAACTTCCAATCAAATTTAACAAAAAAAAAAAAAAATCGCAACAAATCAAAAGCCAACTGTATTACCGACAATTAAAGCAAATACGCTTGGAATGTCAAAAACTTCTTTTTTCTTCACATATCCATTTGTGACTTATTTGCATTAAAACTTACTATTTAATAGAATTTATGAGCCTTATTTCTGGCGAGGCAGGGCTATTTTTTATTTTTTGTTTCTTTTAAAGAGTTATTTTTGATTTCTTTGAACCTATTCAGATGAGATTCGTTGTGAGTTAGGAGGAGCATGGCTTTCGAGTACAATGCCTTCCAAGTCAGCTGAGGTGATGAGAAAAGGAGATGGAATGAAACCAGTAGTCAACCTGTTATTCCACATACCAAGTTTTATCTTCAACAATTAAGAACAATTGTCATCCTCCAATCAAAAGATATAATTCATAACCTATGACTTACCACTCTGACTACCGAGACAAACAGGTGCACAACATTCAAGAAGAACTCTCGACAAAGTACGAATCCAATACTCAAAAAACCCCGACCGACGACAAAATTGAGAATGAACCTCAAACTAACAGAGATGAGAATAAAGTTAAAATAAATCTGACTGATTCCAACTCCTAAAAAGAGTTGTCTTCTGACTCAGACTCTCCACTCTGTGGCTACAACATTGACAATGAATCTCAAAATGTAAAATCCATCCAAGATGTTGGCAACCTTGCAAGTATCTGATGTCTTTCTAGAAAGGATTCTAACTAGAATAGATTTCAGGGAAACCAATGTCAAAAATAGAATTATCTGATTCATATCAAATTCAATGTAAAGTTGAAATATTTGAATTTTCAAATGAGAGCTTGTGCCTAAAATCATCCCAAAGAAACTAAAATTTGGGAAATATTTATTAATTGGTGTCTAATAGCTATTGTTAAAATTTCACAAAAAATCGAAGGCATCTGAATTTTGAACTTTTTATTTCCTTTGCATAAAGCTAAATATAGCTCAATACAGCCCTTATGCCTGGCACTGTATTCCAAAATCCATAATGGTCGGTTAATTAGTTTAGGAGTCAATCCTTTACCTACAAATATATAAACATATACATACCTAACTTTATATAGATATAAATTATTATTTTTAATAAATATTCTTTTTAATATCCACATACATGTTTCACCTTCACCAAGAATCATCAGTGTGTCTATATATATAGAACTATTCTGTCGGTTGCGTGATTACAACCATTATATACATACTTACATACACAGGAGAAATATGATCAAGAAAGTTGGTACTGAAAGAAAAAACTATAAGGTTGTAGATAAAATGAAATCTTATAAGGAAGAATAAAAATAAAAACCCAAAGAAAACTGATGTTTGACAAAAGAAAAAGACATGATAATGGCTTGAACGTGCTTATCTACTAATTTGTTTATCTGCATTGGCAGCGAAACAAAAACACAACTGCACTTTTATCAAAACATGTTTGAAAAAGTTTTTTAAAAAAAAACAAAAAGAAAACATAGGTTTCATTGACATTCTCAATATAATTAAACAGATTTCATGAAGAAACATTTTGCAAAAAAAAATAAATCAGCAAGATGATCACTCGAATTTTTAACATTTCATTAGCAATATGCAAGATAAACTCCTAAATGCATACATTAATTTATTTTTGTTTAGCTGAAGCAATGCTAGGATAAGCAGAGACTTGTGTTATTTCAAAGTTTTCCTTCCCACAAATGTCAAAAGAGTTTTTTCATAATAGCTGTACCTACCCAACGTTGCTCAGGAGTATTGCATTTATTCAGCAGTGCTCAGCTCTCCAACTAGCTGGGCTTCACTAGAAAACACTATTATTTGTATAACAACATATACAAAATGTGGCGTGGCACAAGGGCAAAGAAGGGGGCGTAGAAGAGACTGGTCTTAACTAGTCACATTTATATCATTCACAAAAACATTGCAATCATACTAAACATTCATTCGCCATTCACCAAAACTGCTCAATCTTAATTCCGAGGATGGAATGAGAAAATTATAGGAAAAATTGGATACACTTTTTTTTTTTACAAGATATAAACTCGTCTGCCTTTTTGGCTTACAAGATTTTTGAAGGATACCGGAGACAACCTGACACATCAGGGGAAGACTTTCTTATTAATTTCAACCGACATGTTGCCAAATTGAAAGATTTCAACATTGTCCTACCTGAAACGGTACTTGCATTCATTCAGGGCATTAAAGGGTGTCACCCTCACCCCAGAAAATGAAAGACTAGTCAAAGCCACTGTTGGCGAGTTGACACTATTTTTCATGTCGGGACAGTTAAGGAAGGTTATGCACAGACAGTACTAAGAATACACTTCACAGTGCTCACGGATTCAGTGCCAATCAACTTGTTTACGGTAGGAATCTCAACCTGCCCTCCTTTTTTGAATGACAAACTCCCTGCATTAGAAGGTGTCTCTACCAGTGAGGTTGTTGCCAGTAACCTCAATGCCATGCATGCAGCTAGAAAACAATTTATGATGTGTTAGTCTTCGGAAAAATTAAGATGTGCACTTCGTCATGAGGTAAGAACTGGTATAACACAATCGTACAAAAATGGTGATGTTTTTTATGAGAGAAATCTCTGTGATAGATGGCTTGGTTCAGGAAAACTGTTATAGGGTATGAGCACAGACAGGTGCTTGTTAAACATGGAGGCACATATGTAAGAGTGCACTCATGTCGTCTAGTGCCTCACCCAGAAGCATATCAAATTTCCTCAGAAAGTGAACCAATAATTGAACTCACC
Source organism: Sepiola atlantica (assembly GCA_963556195.1). NCBI lineage: Eukaryota > Metazoa > Mollusca > Cephalopoda > Sepiida > Sepiolidae > Sepiola > Sepiola atlantica. The sequence goes on from OY744520.1 coordinate 143,799,495, forward strand.
ACTTGACAAAGTGAGCCTGAAGGAACTTCAAACATGCCAATGTCTGAGGAGGACGATGTTTATGAAGAATCAGGAACCTGAACAATCATGTTGCACAACACCAAACTGTGAGAGAGAGACATGTACTACCAAAACAAAATCCCATTCTAAAAATAATTGAGCTTCCCAGACCAGCACAATTTCTTAAATGTAAACTTGCCAATAATGATGAATCACAATGGAAAACATTAAATATCACAAGTAGGGCAGGCAAAGCTACAGATAAAAACAAGCATTTAATGAATGTGGCTACGGAACAAGGTGAACGATTTTGGCTAGATTTGTAGGACATGGAGTACTGGAATGGAATAAAAAATATATTCCAGAAAAAAACAATAAATAGTGGAAGGAAAAACGAAAAAATAGGTTAGTCTGAATCAAGTATCGATATTTCAGACCGATTACTATTTGGGCCTGACTTTGAAAATCTGGCCAGTTAACTTTATGTTAGATTGTTTGTGCTGTTGTTTTGTCAAATTCAGTAATTTTGGTGAAGATCCTTTATTACTATCTTAATAATCTCATATATTTATTAATGTTTATGTACATAAAAGTAATTCATGGACACGTGTTTCTAGCTATCAGCTGTCATCAGCATGGCTAATTTAGACAAGGACAAAACCTTTGATTAAATTGCCTGTAGTCTGAAACTTTACCTCCAGACCATGACGCCTTGCTCAGAATATAAACGATCTTTTATGTACGTAAAAATTTATATATATATATATATATATATATATATCAAAAATAAAAACACGTTCTATCAAGGGTGACAATGTAATATTCTGCATGATTCTTTACCACTTAGGACGTGAAAAAATACAAATGCTGTTACTATCACCAGTAAAAACAATAACAAATACGTAAACTTAATAATCTCATTTATTCATGATGTAAATTATGTGTATTCTACCAGATGCAATTTCATGTAATAACAAGGACAGATTCTACTTGCCATGGATGGGAACCTGATAGATACTACCACTCTAGGTTAGAGTGGGATTAGGAGTTATGCTACACAGTCTGCAAAGCTCCAGACCTGTGAACTCAGCAGCGGATTTTACCATTGAATAAAAAATACCCTGCACGACAATATATAATATAGTTTGTTTTATTCTAGGAGATACTCTTTAAAAAAAAAAAAAAGTTTATAGAAATTTGGAAAGTGTTAAGTATTATCTATCCACTGGTAAATTTTGATCAAAACATTATCTGAAAACATATATGCAAATTTAGTATTTTTACAAAACAGGATCCATATTGACACAAATGTTTCCGAATGATTTACAGAAGAGACTGGAAGTGGTCAAGCCGTCAATTAGTACTGACATTAAAATAAACAACTTTTTGATTTTTTTCCCCTGACTTAAGGTTAGGGTCAATTATCCACCCCCAACCCTGTTAAGAATGAATTTAATCAGTAAGTGAATCAACTTTTTTTTCTTTTCATAGGAAGTTTTTTTCAACATTATTTTTTTAAACGGGCTAAATTTTTTTTATTCTAACCGATTAAATTCATTTTAGTTTTGCATTCACATACTTAGTGTCATCTGCATTGTTACATTCTTGGGGTGGCTTTCAAATCATAATGTACTTTGACCATTTCTAGTCTGTTCCATAAATTGCAATTGGAAACATTTGGGTCGATATGGGTCTTGTTCTGTAGAAGCAGCACAAATTTTCATTCGAATCTGGGAGAGTTTGAGATTTGAAGGTATATCTGGAAGTGTGTGTGTGTGGGGGGGGGGGGGGGCTGGAAAGGCTGGCGACATTTCCCCATGTTGAGATACACATGTTAAATGAATGATTATTTTTTTAATATAATAGTTTTCTAAATTGATTACAATATGATCAAAAAGCCAAACCATTTTCCAATCATTGTACAAATTTGTCAGAATGCGTAAATAATTGTGAAGAATGTTCTGTCATATAAAAGTGAAGATTCAGTTTTTGTCTCTGACTCATCACTGGGCGGATTCTACTCTTATGATTTGTCTCCTTTCAAAACAAACAGAAATGACTTTAAAAGTGTATCCAATAAAATACAGACATACAAGGGTTACACATAACTTTTATAATAATGCAGTTTATTTCTTATTCAAACTATTGAATTAAGTAGTCAGTGCTCAACTGTCTGACCAGTTGAGCTCCAAACAAGTAAAGCTGGTCGATATAAGAAGGCTGGAATGTTTGATTATGCTCAGATGGGCAAGCCCATTCTCCGAGTTCTGATTGGCTGCTAATCCATGACTGGATATTTCTTGCTTGAATTAAGAAATATTTACATATTAACTACTGGAGCCTTTTATGCCGATAAGTGTCAATTTGATTCTACGCAAACATTCCAGCTTATCAAATCTCAGAGATAATCAGAAAAAAATCAATTCTTCATCTTTCTAAACAAAAATTTGCTTTTAAAATTCTTCGCCTCGTTAAATCAATTCAACAAAACAATTAGAAATCTTGAAGAGTTTCAAATGAATTCTACCCCCCCCCCCCAAAAAAAAACTACTTAATGGACACATTTCAAAATCAAATGCATAATTAATGCATACTTCAAACTTTCCGTACAGAAAATTCCAATTTTATAATTGAACCAATTTATCCTGGATAGAACGTTTAATTTTCTTTTTTCTACTTCCAAGAAACGGTTGTTGGAGGGGGGGGGGGGGGTGCTGAAAAAAAATCCAATTCTAGTTGCTTTTAAAAAACCTGCCCCATACAGAAAATGTGCATATATACAGCTTCACCAATAAACATACTTAATAAAGTTCCAATTTATTACAGAAAAAAATAAAGGTGTTTTGCGTGGGAACAGTCCAAGGAATGTCTGATCGCTATCAAAGGTCACCACCTTAGTTTTAGTGTATGAAAATATGGCTGCTCTGCTTTTATGTGTCTGGATGAAAAGGAGATAATTGACTCCTGCTTTATCACAAGTTGTTTTCCGTGTTCTTATGATAGAGATGAACACTTACCTTGTCAAGCGGGCAGTTACAAGAGGGACAAAGTGCATGCTCAAAGTTGGGTTACGGTTTTGTAGGTGTTAGTAATTTGCATTGACCCGTTCTAAAAAAACGAGATGTAATGACAATGCAACAGATAGAAAAACATGGTGGATGTGAGCAGATGAGAAAGCAATTTGTGCAGTTGGGAAAGTTTTAAGGGTGTTTTACAAGTTACCATCATTAGGTAGAGAGAAAGAAGTTGTCTAAATCTTTTACAGACATCATGAGGATTCATCAAATGTATAATTCTAATGTCATTGAATTGCACTTAAATTTTTATGTTGTTGCCAGGGCTGTGGAATCAGAGAAAATTTATTACTTAAAGAGTCCAAGTCAGATTCTGACCTTTTAAATTTCATGTAGCTGGATTTTAACCTCTGACTTTAAAAAATTTTAGGAGTCAAAGGTCGATTTTGGATGTTTTGAAATTCCAGGAGCTGAGCATTTGGGCTGCCGACACCACAGCTCCGTTTTTTATCATGTATCATTTTTTCAATTTATTGAACTTTTTAGATTTTGCTCATTAAAAATGTTGCATTTACAGAGTCAAGAAACACATATCTTCTTCAAAATTAAAACTCTATAAATAATACATAGTATACAGAAATTATTATTAGTGTTAGAAGATTTCTTAGGTTGAAGGCAGAGCTGGAGTCAAAAGTTTGAGTTACCGACTTCACAATCTTTGACTCCTCTGATAAATGTTATTTGAAAGGTCTTCAAAGGAGACAATTTATGAAAAAGATGAGCTATTTTTAAACAATTCTTCAAGAGTCGCAGTATTTTCGGTATTTTTATTTATATTTACCTAATGTTTTAACAGTCTAAGTTTTGTTTTCATTTTACTCTTTGCATTTCATTTTGTAATTTAACATTTCTGCATTTATTTGCAACCAAAACTTTTCTTATAACCCAAGATTTACCAAATTATGCTTTTGAATCCATTCCTTTGTTTACTGTGGTTCACTTTGTCAAGCCACCAATGCAGAAGTGTCGAGTTGGCTTAAAACAACTGACTCCGACTACTGCAAAAATTGGTGACTCCAACTCTCCACCTGAGAAGTCGATAAAAAACAGATTTTGATTCACAACTCGCCATCTCTGCCTTGATTAAACAAGTTTTAAGTTCTCTATTCCTAACGAATCTTATCTACTCTTAACAGTAGAAATCTATCACTGCATTCAATTAATGCTGGTTAGACTTTCAGAAATGGTCACAATTTATTTTTTTAATCAATCAATCAAAAAACAATTATTTCCAATACAATTACCTCATTTTCAAAAATGAAATGTCAAAATGAGTTTTCCCTTTTAAGTCTAAAAAAAAATTAATTAAAAGAAAAAAAAATGGCAATTAACACAACCACGATGCCAATTGTGGCCCTTCACCCAACCGCCATTGATTGATAGGAAGAGGAAATTTAAATTCGCTTGGCAAATTAAGGACAATTAAATACAATTTGGAATTTAATTCTGAACAAGGAGATTAAAAGAAAAACTATTTTTCAGAAAATTAGAAGGAAAAAAGATATTAGGCTTGTTTTGTTTTGAAAACCTACAAACAAAATATTTCCATATACTTTGGTACTCGGATTAATAGAGGGTGCAAATCCAAACTCCTTGTCACAGAGTGGGTTAAGCCTGCTCCCATCAATCTGATAAGTTCTTGTGTCGCTGCATACCAGAGCGAGTGATTCTGGGCCTCCTCAGTCGCAATTGTGATCCATTCTAGATTCCACTGACAATGGTTGTAGATGTTGAGGCCCGTCATGAGTTCAGCCCATTTCGACTGAACAGAGCCAGGTCTTCAGCTGAACACACCGTTTTGGGAGTTAATAGTTAAAGGCTTCAGAGCTATCAGGTCACATGACAGGGACCCAGATCATGATGAATTGTGTGGCCAAACCAACAAAGTTGTCTTCTGATTATATATATATATATATATATATATATATATATATATATATATATATATATGGTTAGTATGAGAATCCAAGCAGAGTGCTCGATTAAGAAAAAAAAAAAATAAGAGCGTAATATTTATTTATTAATGTTTGTGTTACAAAAGATCAGAACAACATCGGTACCGTTGGTTTGAAATCCTAACAAAGGGGACCTATACAGCCTTCTTTATTGGAACTCTCTTTAATCTCTGTAATCCCGGAAGATCGCTGTAGACGTGTTATGTTTTCTCACGATATTTCAATTTTCTTGAAAATCTTAATTATGTGAGACGATTAACATATATATATATATATATATATATATATATATAATAAACAAGCCACGCGTGCATGGTCCCCCTCTGCATGTGACTCGATGTGGCGAGTGTAAAATGCAATCAATTTGGGCAATTTGGGGCATTTTTGACACCCTGGGGGTGCGAACCAGAATTTTTCTGAGGCCAAGGATGCTCATTTTATATCCAGAACAATTGCCTCTACATTTTGGCCAAGTTTCAGAAAAATTGAATGGATGGATCAAATGTTATGGGAGAAAAAGGTATTTTTTTGCCATTTTAGGGGGCTTTTGACCCCCCGAGGGCTTGAACCAGATTTTTTCTGAGGTCAGCGATACTTATTTTCTATTAGGAACAATTGCCTCCACATTTTGGCCAAGTTTCAGAGAAATTGAATGGATGGATGAAAAGTTATGGGGCAAAAAATGTCATTTTTTGCAATTTCGGGGCCTTTTGACCTCCTGGAGGGCTAACCAGATTTTTTTTCAAAAATCGGAGAATGTCACTTTCTAACCTGACCAAAGTTACAACTCCATGCAAAATTTCAGAGAAATTCAATGGATGGTTGCGGAGAAAAATCCAGACGGACGGACATGCCTCAAAACATAAGTCCCTCGATTTTATAAATCGGGGGACCAATAATTAATAGGGGCTTATAATTCTTTTATTATCTGTTGACATAGTCACAGCTGGTTTACTGTTTATTGCTGTCTTCAAAGAATTGTCTCTACAATGGAAAAAAAAAACAAAAAAAACTTTCAAAACCGAATTCTTACTAAATAAGTAAAAGGAAAGGAAAAAAACTGCAAAATGATCCTGTTCTCAATAATTTGGTAAATGAGCATTAATTTGAAATATCGTTTAAAGATATAAAAATAACCACTTAAAATCTTTTTTCCTTTAACTATATATATATATATATATATATATATATATATATATATATATGTATCAGTACTGCATAGTCAGGTTATTTGTGATAAAACCTGTTCTCCACAAGAGGCTTGACTGGTGAGAGTGGCAGTTAATCTGTCAGCCCACAAGCCAAAACTAAACAGGACCTGACAAAAGGTGGTAACCCCATTGTAGGATCAATAAAATATCAACATGATGGCTGAATAGGATAGGTGGAATGAAGTTTTGGCAGCCTCCTGCAGCTGTGGAAGCGTCTAAGGTTTCTCATTGCCAGTAGATAAGTGCTGCTGGGATATGTGCACCCTCGGTGAAGGCACTCGAAATTATACTTTGGTGCATATAATATATCCACCTGTCTTCATGAAACCAAATCTAAATCTACATCTTCTATCGGTAATCTTATCTTTTATATGTATATTTATTCATTTCCACTTAGCGTAAAACAATAATCTTCTGTAAAGAATAGATTTCTCCTTATAGGTAGCATGGTAAAAATATGTAAACAAAGAAAAGACATATAGCGCTATAATTTTTTCTACTGTCAGAGGGAAATTTGTTGACACAGTGGATGTGAGTACGTATTCAGGTTTCAAATCTGGGCATGGATACACTTGCTATGTTTAGCCACACTGATGAGCCATAAACGAAACAGTTTGTGGATTATACACACACACAAACGATCTTCTCTGGGTGTAGCACTCTGGTAGAGGGAATTATGGTTTCCACATCGCATTAAAGCAATACTCTTTAGTAAAAAGAATTGAGTACTCTGGGTTATCAGTATCGTAACAAAATATAAATAAATTAATAGTTTCATTTAAATACGATATAATTTCTCCCACTGCCACTAGTAGTTTCCTTTGTCAGCCTGTAAAGCAGCGGATGCTAACCACGGAGGACTGTTTTGAATCTCACCATGTCTAGCCACACTGATGAATCAGAGATGACGAAACATTTGGATAACTACAATAAAACAAGCAAAAAATATGATCAAATTTTTATGCAGATGTTGTTCTCAACTGATTATTATTAATTTTTCAGAATGTATACACATAGATACAACATGGCTGCCAACTCATGTTCGAGTATTGCCATTGCCTGACTAATAACATTTTTCAAGCAATGCCTATGCATGAAGCATTTTTAAGTGAAGAAAGAATTTGAAAAGAACCAATCTGACTTTCTAAACAATTACCACTCTGACCCCCACAAAAAAAAATCAGCAAGTCTATATCCCTGGAAGCAACAATCACCGCAAGTATTATGCTAGAGTTTTCCTTTTTTGAGATCCCTGCTTTAAACGAAGGCTGAATCCGATGTCATCTCTCCCAATTGTATTAATATGTTCTGACCATTTCTATGTCCTAGCCCAGTTTCTTCTTCATCATTGTTTAGCGTGTCTTTTCCACATCAGATGTGGCTTGCACATTCGCTGTGACGGTATGAAGCGACTTTCTCTATTAAATTTTATCATTTACATTATTTCACTGAGTCACCTTAAATCTTCTTTGGCTT
>OY744520.1:143812210-143924710 GCA_963556195.1 Sepiola atlantica
AACATACATCAATGGACATATTGATATCTATCTCATAAACAAAAAAATCAATAAAAGAATTTATGAAAACTATGACACCACCAGTAAATAAATGAAACGATAAAATAATCAATTTTTTTGTCAAAAATACTTAAGAAATAAAAGTAATAATAGTTTTGTAATATGTGATTCTACTTCTATGGTTATTTAGAACACAGTAATTACGAATATTGCAACATTATTTGCAGCGTTTTAAGCATTACATCTATTATTAGTATACTAAAACAGAGTTAATAAACGTTTGTTCTCATCAGGGTTTTCTTTCCTATGTATTTTAATCACACAAAATACATGTTAACTCAATCCCAAAACCAAGGAATAATTTAAGTTTTTTTTGTTTTTTTAAATTCACTCTTGTTTGACTTCTTTTATTTTACAGTGTCTATCCTCTGTGTTTATTAAGAGCCAAAGGTAATAAAACTAAAACAGGGGATTTGAATAGTCTCTCAAGACGACCATCTTCAAGGGTGTGTGAATTAAGACATCATTTTATCATGCTTTTATAATAAAGCAGGAAAAAAAAAATGGAGAATCGAAATTATCTATACTCTTTAACGAAATTTACAATGAACAAATTGCTACCTACCTACCTACATACCTACATACATAGTTTAAACTCCTTTGAAACCAGAGGTGGAAAGTCGGCTAAAAGAAAAAAAAAATGAACTCAAACTCAGACCCCTATACATTAAAGAGGATTCAAGGAATAAAAGTAAAAACTAATTTTGATTGAAACGTCTTACTGATCCAACTCATGGTCACCAGGCACGTATCTCAGTCATGCTTAAGATTTAGCAAAGAGGTTTATTGATTAATAAAACTTGCCCAAGTACGACTCAATACTTTCTACAATGATAACAGGAAATGATCAAAATATCACGGCTTAAAAATCGATTGTCAATTAACAATGATAAAATGAATGAACTTGCTGCACAGATCTTCAATCTGGGGTATGTGTGTGAGGGGGGGGGGATAAAAAACATCAGACTCTTGGGTTGGGTTTAAAAACATGACCAACTCTAGATGGGTAAAAAAGAACACCCAGGGTCAACTATATATATTAAAAAAATAAATAAATAGATTTCCCCCCTTCCCAACTCTCTACCTCGGTTTTAAACTGACTCAGCAAAAGTTCCAAACTATAATGAAAGATTACATAATCAAAATCATACTAAAATGTCAACAATTTTTCTTTTCATTTTTTTATCGAGCAGAGCCAAAGCAGATATACATCTCTGAGAAGAATGTGTCAGAAATGGCTGGATAACCAATGTATTTCCTATAAGAGTCGGATGCTGAGATTTTATTGCCAATTCAACCTCTGCATTCTTAACTAATCTTGAATTTTCTCCATCATACAAGGAGAAATACGTAAAAAAAGATCCAAGATAAGGCTCTAACTGCATCAGCGTGGATATGGCAATCTCACAGAGTCTGGTAGTATCATGAGATACTGCTGGGGCGCTCTATGCTAATGATGCTTCTACCCGAAACTATGCCTGAACCCAAAGTCATCATCTGATGAAGGCTTTATTGGAAGCAATGCTGCTCTACAAACTACAGCTATTTTATAAACATTTTAAACAAATGGTAGATCATAAAGTTAGAAACGACATATGATCGGTTTTCAGTTCACCTGTAAATGAGGGTTACAAAACAGCCCAACAAGCATTTATTTAATCAAAATCAAACTTTTACAGTTATGGATTGTACAATTTAATCTTTAATTTTAATTTACAAGCATTTATTAATAAGAATCAAACTCATAGTCACTGGTTGCCAAAACACTAGCTCAGTCTAATAATACTAAACCAGCAGTGACAATGGGGTAAAGTTGTAGAATATAAAATATAGATTCTAACAACTAACGATAAGGCAGACGTCCTTAAATGTGTTAGATAAAGAACTGAATGTTAAACCAGCAGCAGAAGAAAGAACGTAGAAATAGAAATAATGCAAAAAGAAATGAGTGAAAAGATTGCGATAGGACATGGAAAATATACACCAATGCTGGTTTATTATTATTAGACTGGGCTAGTATTCAGGAGAGCTGGAGAAACATAAGATTATAGATTATTACGGCCTTCCTTAACTAAAAAAAAGTCTGAGTTTTCAACAAAATGCTTGTGGGATCCATGTTGTTACAATTTTGTTTTCCCTGCACACTACAACATGGTCGTCTTCAAATCCAATGTCAACAAATACTTATCATAAACCGTTCTAAGTAATCAAACTTTGTTCATTCCATTCATCATTTTCAATCCTCTCAAAATATTCTTAAACATTCGACTGACAATCCATCCATTTTGTTAAACCTTATCCTTGAATAGTGTTTGTCCTTGATAAATTGTGTATCATTAAGAAAAAACAAAAATTTTCAGAAAGAGAGAATGATTTAACAATACAGCATTCTCAAGGGAAAGGATAAATGAAAATAGCATATCAAGAGCCCAAGGATCATGTTTCGAAATTTAAAAAAATGAGGATTGATAATTTGCATTATTCGGATTACTGTTCTCATCGTGGATGTTATTCCAACATTTCATCGATGTAACTTCCGACCTTCTTCAGGTGCATCTTAGTATCGCCTGTACTGAGAAGTGAACCTTCCATCTCCAGAATACTGTCACTTAGAACTGATTATTACTTAGCACTAATATCCGTTGCACCATGGATTCTTGCGGATATTAAGAACACAATTAAGAATTACTGATTCTGTACAGATTCTTGAGACTCACCTGAAGAAGATCAGAAGTTACATTGTGAGAATAACATGCAAGATGAGAACAGAAGTCTGAATAATCCCAAAGATCAGTTAATGCAAAAACAGATTAAGCTTGCTTTATTTTTAATGAAAATAAATTAGATCATAAATTTGGTAAAATATAAAGTTACAATCAAAGCTGAAGAGTCTTTGAGATGGTTTGCAGGAGTCCGTTTTTTAATTTCCTTTTTTTTAAAATCTCCCTTTTATTTAGGGTCAGGCTAAAAGCAGAGTAAAGTATGGTCTCTGGAGGTCATCCTCCCAGGAATTAACCCCTCATTTGGGAGATGGGATTGATTTATTGCCAATCACCTGAGGTGCCTCAGTCTAGGCTATTTTTATAACCAGCAAGAACGCCTCCTTGGTGGCGTTTGATTCGCCACTATAAACTGACGCCATGTTTAACTTTGCTGCAATAAGAAACAGGTAAATATACCTAGGTTGGGGGTAGGTATGGAAACAAGTATCCACCCCGTTAGTAAAAAGATAATTTTGTGTAAAATGTCCGTTAAATTTAAACTGCATCTCCCCACCAAACATTAAACTAAGATATGAAGTATTGTATTGAAGGCAATACTTCATAGAATACACACAATGATTAAAGCAAACTACACCATTATCTAAAAAAAACTAAGACTAGTTTATACCCGCCCCTTGAGCAGTGTTGGTACAGTACCTGAGTATGTAAAATTCCATCTTCACCTCGTTTCTACCGCTATTTAACTAGTATAAAACATATGTGAAATTTTGTGGAAAAAAAACATGCTATTTAGTATTTGTATGAGAGAGTAAGTAACTATGATGAATGTATTTACTTATTGTTTTCACTAGTGAAAAACATTCGAAATTGTGTTTAAGCAAAAATAATTTACTTTGAACTAATGCCGGATGCCCTTTATGTCTACCTTTTTAGCGACTTATCAAAAAAAGGTCACTTATTTTTAAAAATATATATTGATGTAATCTTCATGTTAATTTCCGTAAATTTATAAAACATATCCAGTTTAATAAAAAAATCCTTTAGACTTGTGAGATTTGAACTCTAGTATTAATATCGTAAAAACTACTGCCTTAGTAATGTGTACTTTGCCTATTCTTTTTTATACACCAATCACGTTTCTATTTGCGTACGAACAAACAAATTCCAAAAACGCCATAAGTTTTTAATAGTATAGAGATGTATAACAAGTTTTTAATAATTCAGAGGGAAGTTAAATCACAAAAAATTGAAATAAAAAAACAAACATCGGTTTCTATAAGTGAGGGGGAGGGGGTTAGTATTGATTTACTCCTCTCCAGGAGAGGCCAGTTTTTATTTTACTCCCACAAGTAAGATGTGACCCAAGGTCGGGAAAGTGTGGTTTAAAAATTGCCTGGGCAGCTCCGTCGGCATTCCCCGATAGGGGCGCTTCAGGCAGTAAGCAATAAACTTACTCCTCCCCAAAGAGGGGAGGCAAAGCCTGGGAAAGTGGACCTCCCAGAACTGCACAGGACAGACCCATTGACCGGCGTAAATTAAGAGCCGAAGGCCAAGACAACACCAGTATGGGGTGCAGTATCCATCGGAACAGATACTACACTTTGATCTTAGCCAAAAGGTCTATCAGTTTGTTTCTAGTATTTAAATATAACAACATATTTTAAGATGAGCAATAATAGCCGCTTCAATTTATGTTTTTGTTCACTACATAGTAAGCACACGGGGGGGGGGGGGGGATGTGAAAGAACAACAGTTTGCATTTCATTCTCGCAGACAATTTGCAATCAAGTTCACTGATCTCTGTTAAAAAGTGGTAAATGTGACCTTGTTTGAAGCGGAGTTACGCCTACGAAATTTAGAGGAGGTGAATGAATATACCCAGAAACATTACGTTCAGGTTGTTGGGAAAACAGCAATAAAAACTCACAAGAAGAAAGAAAGAGACGGCAAATATCCAAGAATTCGCCGGTTATCGCTTGTAATCTAGAAGAACACCCGCTTCTTTAAAAGAAAAAGAAAAACACATTCGAAAAACAACAACCTTCAAATCTTTTACACTTGAATTCGATTTAATGAAGAGCTACACTTTTATCTTGGCTTCTCTGTTTAGCATAAAACAAAAGGCAAAATTCAAATCAGTTTTGAAACGTTTTTCTGGTTACGGCACATCAATCCTTTTAAGGTTATTTAATACCTAAACAAAACCTATTATTTGGGCGGTTGGTTCTTGGGTTTTACAGCATGTCAACCCTAACTTTATGCCAGGCATGTTTTGTGTACAAATGGTTTGTAGGCATATATTTTGTAAATAGTCTATAAACGATAGAAAATTCATTGAGTACCATTAATTTAACACAAGCTGTTATTTTACAAATAGCTGGGGATATATTATGGGTTCATAAATTTCTCAAGGGTATTCATCACAAATGATTATGTCTGTATACATATGTACATATTGCAAGATTTGTTGACATTCGTTTTATCTACTTTTCTTTGAAACTATATCTGCATGTGCTCAAGCTGAAATACCTTTACAAAATTCTTTTACAATTTTGAATTCAATTAAAACATTTCGTTCGATGTGGTTTCGTATTCGTTTTTTTGTTTCATTTGAAGATATTTTATGCTAAAAAATCTAAACAAATACATTTCTTCTGATTTAATTCCCTATTTGCCTTTTGTTGCTTCATTTGAAAATATTATATGCTATAACATAAACGAATAAACTTCTGAGATTTATTATTTCCTATTCTAATTTTAAAAAAAAGTCATTAATAGGATTTGAACTCGGCATAGCTGATTTCATAGTCCCCGCTGGTATCTATTAGACCATCCATGCACCCTGACATCAAAAGTGACAAAAATAGCAACTCAAATGATTTGGGATGTGATGCAAGACTGCACACTCAACGGAACAAAAATGGATGCCTAAACAATTGTAGAAAAAGAATATTAAAATCTTTAAGAAATTATTTCATATGGATTCTGTAATATGGTTGACTTGGCCAATACAGTAATTAGCACAGTCGGGCTTTATCGTTTATTAGTAGTCTATATAAAACAATCCAGTATCCTATTAGCATGTCTGCTAAGTGAACCACATACTTTAAACATCATGACTAATTCTTTACGTCAATCTTCACTTCAATCAATTTTAATTTGGTTAAAATATTAAAAACGAAAAACATTAAACAAAATATTTCTTAACTTCTTTTCATCGTTCCTCAAACAATCTGTCCAACACTCAATTTAATCCAATATAAGAATGGAAACCAGTGAAAAAGAAAAAAAGTTTAACAGATGAAAAGATGCTGAGAATGTTATAAAAAAGAAAAAAATTATGTGTAAATAGTGATGGAACGTTAAAAGTTTAAACAGCCCCAGACTCCATAAAGATGGTTGTCAAATTGATAGATTCCAAAAGATTATGATTGAACAGTGCTAAGAATTTTAAAACAATTGGCAGTGTAGACAAATGAACAATTAGGATTATGCATTAAATATTGATTAACATTTAACTTTAACGTCCCGTCACTATTTAAATAACTTAATAGTTTCACCTTTTGTAACTTGTTAACGTTTTTTTTTTATTAAACTTGAGTTTGCTTTCATTAACTGGCTTCCAATGGCCATGCTCATAAGTGTTTTGACTGCCTATTATAAGATTCATTATTAATTATTAGACGCATTCTTCTGAGAGTCCATGAAAGAATTTCTCGGAAGAAAAAAAAAATTATTAACGATGTTTAGGATAGGCAAAATGAGCCAAAAAGAAAGAAACATTAACTTTGGCAATACGTTTGGGTTGACTAGATCGATCAGTGATTCCCAACCTTTATCTATCTGTTGCTAGTCCCTTGCGTCTCTTGCCATACACCTAGCAGCCCCTTCTTACAGACATACGAAGACAAATGATTTTGTAATAGGAAAACTAGGAAAAGATACACAATGCATTTTATTATGGTCCATTACAAGACTGAAGATTGCTTAAAAAAAGAAACCCTAAGACGTTGGCATCTGCTGTTTGATCTGGTTGCCATAGACTTTATATAAAAAAATACAACAACGTTGCTTTAATGCTCCTCATCTCATCCTCTTGTTGCTCTACTAGGATCTTTTCAATACTCCCAGAAGGAGTGGTATCGTCTTGCTGGAGTGGAAGAGCGGGTAAATAACCTCTGCTCTAGATGATGCATCATAAAACTGATTAAAAGCAACAAAAATAAAGTGAATAAGTTTCAATCATTTGTATCGTTAATTATTCAAGGATTGTCTTTTTTTCTTTTTAATTAGAATAAAAATGAAACCGTTTTTAAATAAATTTAAATATTCTTCGAAATTATTTCTAAAAACAAAACATTTATCCTTCACGTTGATTGTCTTCTATTTTTTTTTTTTTGTTTCATAATTAACCAAACAAAAATAAAAATAAACCAAATTAAGAAAGTTTTAATTTGCAGTTCTAAAATTTTCATTGCAAGTCTTTAAAATGTGCCGGCCTTCAGACTAGGATCAAAGTGAAGTATCTGTTATGTCATCAGTCAAGGCAAGAAAGAGAAACCCTTCTTGACTGGAGCAATTTTTAAAAAATGTTTGTCTTATCCAGAGTTCCCCTCCCTCAATTTTGGGGGGGGGGGGAAGCTGGATATCCTCCACATTAAAAACCGACCTCATGTTTAACTTCGTCCTCATGCAAAAACAAGTAAACAGGAACTTAAAAGGATACTTCCACATAGATATATATTAAATGAGCACGTGTTTCGTTAGCTCAGTCGGTAGAGCGCAATCAATATTTATATATATATATAAATATATATATATATATTATATATATTATATATATCTCCTCCCCTATGGGTGGAACACTATGGTGGAGAAATAAAACATTTTTATCATAAAAAAATTATTTATTAGATTTTTTAATAACAAAATCGCATTTAAATAAAATAAAAATAGAAAGTGAGAAAACAACTAAATTTCAACTTGTGCTCTTGTACAAAATAATTATCTTTAATTTTTAAAAATATTTAAATAAACAAACTCTAAAGTTAAAAACAAGAAACTCAAAATTTAAACAATATTTTACACTTTTTTTATAATATAACTGCAAACTGAACTTTTATTTTTAGCATTGCTTTATTTAATTACATTTTATTTTTAATCTTACCGTTTTTTTCATGAAAGTTTAAACTTGTACCATAATTAAAAAAGTAACAATTATTTAAAAAAAAAAAAAAGCGCGTAAAAATAGCGCATAGTTAATTTATTTCAAATTCTGAACCTCATGCTAATCGCTTTTGTTGTTTTCTGCTGTTTCGATACCCCCCCCCCCCAAAAAAAAATAATGTCAAGACAGGGGGCGGGGGTTAAAGAATTAGAACAGAATGAAGATTCAAAGTTTATTCTGCATTAAATCTTTAATAAAAAAAATGTCACGATGGTCAGTGTTTTAAGACGTTAACTATTGAGCATGAAATAAATGAATCATAGAAGTTAAACAGTTAACAACATAAACAAGAGAATAATTGAGTCACAAAGTTCACCACCCCTTATTGAAATAGTGGCATAATTCAATAACATGTAGAATAATAATCATCATCATCACAAAAGAATGAATGGCTTCTTTAGAAAGAAAAAATACCAAATAAAAAATCGAAACCGAACCTTAAACGTGAAACCAAGATATGAAGGACGAAAAAAAAAGACATTGAAATTAAAATTCTCATACCGTCCAACTCATATATAGGTTTAATGGGTTTACCCTCTCGCTAATTTATCAGGTTGTTTATAGTGGCCGTGTGGGCTAGGGCGTCGGAATTTGAGTTAAAATATTACTTGTACCCCGGGATTTCGAATCCTGCGATCGGTATGAATAATCATCTCTACACTGACGATTCTCAAAAGGATGAAACGTATACGTATGTAGATTAACAAATAATATATATATATATATATATATATATATATATATATATATATATATATATATATATATTCACATTAGATATAGCATTACAAATGAATAAGGAAAGATAATTGATAGAGCAATGAAAAAAGAAAGAAAAAACAAGTAAAACAGAGAAAATAAACTGACAGACAGACTCAAAGAGATGGTTTGGTTTGTTTTACGGCATATCAACCATCTATTGATTATTTAATGCCTAATGAAGTTGTCAAATGTATTCTATAGGTAGGATAATTATTTTATATTCCTAGAATACACTGCTCCCAGAATACATTCTATTACTCTCAGAAAACATTGCTCTCAGAAGGAAGTTTCACAGAGAGGGTAGGCGCATTACTCATAGAAAACATTATTTGGCATTGGTAATCTTCTTTGTTCTCATCATGATTGACCCTCAGCCACTGCTTTCTAGTATCTATTAGGAGAGGAAAATAAAAAGGAGAAATAAGGTTTTGATTTTAGAAGAATTAGATTCAATAATACGGTTGGAGTTGAACTTATAGATACTAGAGTATGACGTGACCAGCCGATTGATCGAATCGGGTCTCTCGTCTAGCCAAATGAAGGGCTGAAGTGAAAGAATGGCTCTGCCACCAAGACCACGTCCTAAGGCATCACAGGTCACCACACACGGCCTAGAGGTGGCCGTGGTTTTTTTATTTTGAGGGGGGTGGGGGTCTGCATGGGGGTTGTGTCTCGCCGACAAGGCGAACAAAGAGAGACAGACAGACATCAGTGGAGAGAGAGAGATCAACAGTTATAAATCCCTTGATTCCTTGCCATTAAAAAATTAGAAATCCCAATAAAAGTAAACCAATCCGAAGCAAATGATTTACCGAAATTTGACGCCATCCTGTTTGCAGCAGACACTAATATGTCCAAATTCTATATCGTTGTCCTCCCCCAAAATGGATTTATCCAGCTTTCCACCGAAAAAAATATTCTCTTTCAGATATCCCAAAAGCTGCCAACATCAGATCAAAAGGTATCACATATCAAAGGAACATTTTGTCAGGGCGAGGGAGAGGGGGGTATAATTCGGCTGAACTAAAAATGCACTCAAAATGGCTCGGAACAGTCATCGAAACAAGATCACACACATTCCATATTTGGTTTTCTAATGTTGACAAAAATAAAAATCACATTACTATTTTCTGCTTGTGTATCTGAGGTACAGTATCTCATAACTATTTTTAGGCTATACGACATAGGAACATGAAATTTTCTAGGAATAATAAGCAAGTTATCATATTTATATCTTTTTCTTAGAAAAGTGCCTGCGATGCAGTGTGGATTTTATTTTACTTCCGATTTGACAGCGGTCGTCAACCTTTTGGACTTCACGGACCACTAAATGTATAATTTTAAATTTAGTTCACCGCTAATATGAATTTAGAAAAAAAAGTGAATACATTTATATAATAACTAGAATACCAGTCCCAGTATATGAATAATAATCCAAAGAAACTGAAAGTTGGGGATTTAATATTAGTAAAATTTCACAAAAATCGGAGGTTTCTGAATTTTTTTACATAAAACCAAATTAAACTACATATAGCCCACATTACCCACCATTACGCATAGTAGCTGTGTTAAAAAATTCACAATAATCGTTTAATTAGTTTAGGAGTGAATCCTGTACATACAAATGTACATATACCTAACTTTATATAAAATAGATAATAATGTGAGAGTTTTTATTTTGTTAATATGAAATGCACTCAAAGTTATAGTGTAATTATTTAAATAAAACTTACTTGAATAGTGATAAGTGAGAGTCGCTATAACCAATCCAGCAACACATTACTTCTGTATTTTCTGTAAATAAATACTCCTGTTAAGTATCTCCTTGTTATTTTGTTATCTTATTTCTTTTCAGTCCTTTAAGACCACAACAAAAAACAATTCAAATATGAAGTTCAATGAAATATTATACATTTTTAATAACATTTTTTTGAAAGAAATGATTATAAAAATAATCAAAACATATTACTGAATTTCTAAATTAAAGTAATTATTTAATGTATTCAAAATTTAATCAAAATTAATTTAATCCCATTCGGCATCCTCCTCATCAACTACTTATGCTCCGTTCTATTAATTCTGGGCTTGCTTACGGTTTCATAGTCCCAATGTTTTGCAACTGGAAGTTGATAGTCATGGCAACATTTTCGATGTTGTCGTACTTCACTGCTAAAATTCCATTCTATTTCTTTCGCTGTTGCTATTCCATCTTTGTAGAAAATTATACTAGTAAACCATCCAATAACTAGTTATCAGCAGTAATAGTAAAAAAAAAATATTCAGTAACAAGTATTAAACATGAATTTGCAAGTCATGGATGGATGATGTCACATTTGTGTACTTGTGTTTTTTTAAGGTCTTCAACATATACACAATCCATAATACGTTTTGGTACTCTTCAGTTTTGAATCTGAGGCTTCATAAAAATTGAAATAATTCTCAAACTTTTCTGTGAACCATCAAAATTTTTTCCATCAACCACTGGTTTAAACCATCGTTAAATGATGCAAAATTCTGCTGATTCACAAAATTAAAGCAAGTTTTGATCCTTTAAAAAATCAAAGAGATCTAACTACACAAAATTAACACATTTATAAATCCATAACTTTAAGATTTATTTTCGCACAGTTTTCACCATAGCAGGCGATGTTGATGTTGTTGTTTTTATTACTGATTTGAAGTATTTGGGGATCCAACCTCTTCAAATGTTTAAAGTGGCCCTGTCTTTATTTGCCTCTCAGTACCTTCAAAAGTGCAAAAAAAATTCCTTATCTTATTTGCTAATGTAAAAAAAATCAGATTATTCTAAAATCTACGTCACAAGTTGAAGCCTTTAAAATTTTAGTGACAAAAAATATTTTCACACCAGGAAAAAAAGTTATAACTTGTAAAATTACATTTACTTCATATTGAAAAATACATCATTCAGATGTTCTAGGCCACGTGGTTGCTGTTAAAAGCCCGAGATCATCAAAGGTTTTTTGATTTTGCAACATCAGACTCCTTCATGCAGACACAGCTGATACTGAGATAATCAAATACCAGGTAGTGATCTGATGGCAAGCTACAAAATCATGTGACATTCTAATGGAATAAAAAGGAAAAATGTCTGACGAAAATTGACACATATCTATCTCAGAAAGTCAGATGCAGGCAATATATAATCCCCTTCCATAAAGCATGATAGCTATTTAAACATTTCTTTCTATGTTAAGAGAAAAAAATTTAGTACCAAAAATGTTTAAACTTTGACATCAGAAGTAAACAAAAAAAAAAATAATCTGAATGGTCAGGACTGAGGAGTTGTTAGCCTAAACACTCGACTCTGACCCCTGAAATTTCAAACAGTCCTACTCTGATCTAAGAAATCTTTTTTTCCCCCACTAGTAATAATTTATATACTAGCACGACCTGTGGAAATTTCCAGTTGTATCCTTCATCTGTTGTATATTGCTGTCGTGCTTAAAAATATTTTCATTTTATTGACGTTCAGAACAAATGAAGACCCCACAAAATTACTGTACCACCTTTGTTCAAACTGAAACATACGTATCTAAGTACTCTGGTTAATGTAGTTTCTCTGGTTATGGAGATCTATCTCTAAAACCCTTGTAGGAGTTTGTGACATATTTCCATTCTATGGATGTCCAGTGCAAACGGAGAACTCAATATTATTGTACCATCTTTGGACAGAACCGGTACTACACTTTGATCCTAGCCAAAGCCAAGACAGTGTATTTTAATTTGAGTTTCATGTTAAACACAACAGCAACATCAAATAAAAAAAATGTAATACTTTTTTGCATTGCATCTTCGGCGATTGGGTGATCCCATCTTTTAATAAAAGGGTGGAGAGTGATAATGTACTTAAAAACATAAAACTGCCTTAGCCTACTATTATATAGATACTACTAGCTGGACTCGTCCTGGCGTTGTCTGGGATTAAATGATGACTTTAAAAAAAAAAATATATATAAAATCTATTTTTGTTGTTTTCGTAAATAATAGATAAAATATATAATGTTGGTAAGCAGGAAAATCAAACAAAAGATTATTTTTCAAACTTGCCAAAATATTAGAGTTTCAGATGAAGACAAAGAATAGCATAAATGAATCGTAGTTCAGCCATTTGTTAAGCAAATAGGTTTGCTTTTTTAATCGATTAAAATTGCAACGTAATTAGAAACCTACAAATCGAATAAGCGTATAGAATAACGTCTTTTGGATAGAGAATTTGGGAAGCTGGAAACCTACACAACCCATTCAAAGTGTTAAGTAATAACCACCAGTTATTAAAGCATTGAAATAAAATTATATTTAAAAAATGTAAAAATGAAAAACAGAACAAAACGATGTAGATGAAAACCAAGAGAAAAGGGGGTGAAAGATTCCAACGCTATGAGCAAAAATAATATAATAAGCCAAAATATTAAGGAAAGTCCTTGAATGCGGAAACCAACCCACATAAAAAACAAACACTGACCAGCCACACAGATAAATTGAAAGGTGTGGGAGGAGGGTAGAAAACACACACATATGCGGTGGCACCAGCCTCGGCTGATACCACACACAATTGTTGTGAAAAATCAAGAAAGTTGGAAAGACCGAAGAGAAAGAGTGATAGTACTGGAACCTTAGGAAGGCTTTTTGTCAATCAAATTCCAGAGAAGACCAACGGGCGTTGCTAGCGAGAAACTGATAATAAATGGCTGTTGCGATAACATGAAATAATTTGTAATGGTTATCAAAAGAGGTGGAGAATGCTAGAAATCTGAGGAGACTTGTCACTCAGACTCCAAGGGAATATCACTGGTTATTGACAGTGAGCAATCACTG
This sequence comes from Sepiola atlantica, assembly GCA_963556195.1. Classification (NCBI taxonomy): domain Eukaryota; kingdom Metazoa; phylum Mollusca; class Cephalopoda; order Sepiida; family Sepiolidae; genus Sepiola; species Sepiola atlantica. The sequence goes on from OY744520.1 coordinate 143,825,819, forward strand.
ATAATGACTTGTGTGAAAACTCGTAGCGAGTAAAATAATAATAGCAACAATAACAATAAAAGATGACGACTACGACAAAGTGTTTGAGCCGGAGAATAAAATCAAATTACACACCAAAATAGAAAGTAAATAACAGAATAAGACTGATATTTAATTAAGTATCATGTTTTTTTCATTTTTAAGTTTAAAAATATGACTGAATATAGAGAAAAGAACTATGCTTAACTTACTGGGATATCGTAAGATTACAAAATAGGGTAATTTTTTGTCTGTCACCGTTTATGTAATGAAAATATTAATAATAAGTGATTGAAATCAAAATACAAAGTAAATAATCACAAAATAAGAGGAAGATATTTAATTAAGTAGAGTAATCATGTTCTTGCATTTAATTTTACAAATACGACTGAATATTGAGAAAGGAACAGCAAAGTGTGTTATTGTAACAGAATAACAATGTTTTGTATGAAACTGCTTACCGAATGTGTGTGGCATCACATGTTGATGAGATTTCCTATTTTAGTATTTAACTATTATTTATTAATGATAAATGCAAGAATACATTGGTAGTATTTACTCTTTGCTGCTGAGAATGAAGGTAGCAATTTTAATTAAAATTTGCTGCTGATAACAAAGATGAAGAGAGAGAAGAGGGATGGAGACAAGAGAAGAAAAGAGGGATAGAGACAAGAGAAGAAAAGAGGGATAGAGACAAGAGAAGAAAAGAGGGATAGAGACAAGAGAAGAGAAGAGGGATAGAGACAAGAGAAGAGAAGAGGGATAGAGACAAGAGAAGAAAAGAGGGATAGAGACAAGAGAAGAGAAGAGGGATAGAGACAAGAGAAGAGAAGAGGGATAGAGACAAGAGAAGAGAAGAGAAGAGGGATAGAGACAAGAGAAGAGAAGAGGGATAGAGACAAGAGAAGAGAAGAGGGATAGAGACAAGAGAAGAGAAGAGGGATAGAGACAAGAGAAGAGAAGAGGGATAGAGACAAGAGAAGAGAAGGGGGATGAAGAGAAGAGAAGAGGGATGAAGAGAAGAGAAGAGGGATGAAGAGAAGAGAAGAGGGATGAAGAGAAGAGAAGAGGGATGAAGAGAAGAGAAGAGGGATGAAGAGAAGAAAAGAGGGATGAAGAGAAGAAAAGAGGGATGAAGAGAAGAAAAGAGGGATGAAGAGAAGAGAAGAGGGATGGAGAGAAAAAAGAAGAGGGATGGAGAGAAGAGAAGAGAAGAGGGATGGAGAGAAAAAAGAAGAGGGATGGAGAGAAGAGAAGAGAAGAGGGATGGAGAGGAGAGAAGAGGGATGGAGAGGAGAGAAGAGGGATGGAGAGGAGAGGAGAGAAGAGGGATGGAGAGGAGAGGAGAGAAGAGGGATGGAGAGGAGAGAAGAGAAGAGGGATGGAGAGGAGAGAAGAGAAGAGGGATGGAGAGGAGAGAAGAGAAGAGGGATGGAGAGGAGAGGAAAGTAGAGGAGAGGAAAGGAGAGTAGAGGAGAGGAGAGTAGAGGAGAGAAGAGAAGAGAAGAGTAGAGGACAGGAGAGTAGAGGAGAGGGATGGAGGGAAAGTAGAGGAGAGGGATAGAGGGAGAGTAGAGGAGAGGGATGGAGGGAGAGTAGAGGAGAGGGATGGAGGGAGAGTAGAGGAGAGGGATGGAGGGAGAGTAGAGGAGAGGGATGGAGGGAGAGTAGAGGAGAGGGATGGAGGGAGAGTAGAGTAGAGGAGAGTAGAGGAGAGGGATGGAGGGAGAGGAGAGGGATGGAGGGAGAGTAGAGGAGAGGAATGGTGGGAGAGTAGAGGAGAGGGATGGAGGGAGAGTAGAGGAGAGGGATGGAGGGAGAGTAGAGGAGAGGGATGGAGGGAGAGTAGAGGAGAGGGATGGAGGGAGAGTAGAGGAGAGGGATGGAGGGAGAGTAGAGGAGAGGGATGGAGGGAGAGTAGAGGAGAGGGATGGAGGGAGAGTAGAGGAGAGGGATGGAGGGAGAGTAGAGGAGAGGGATGGAGGGAGAGTAGAGGAGAGGGATGGAGGGAGAGTAGAGGAGAGGGATGGAGGGAGAGTAGAGGAGAGGGATGGAGGGAGAGTAGAGGAGAGGGATGGAGGGAGAGTAGAGGAGATTGGATGGAGGGAGAGTAGAGGAGAGGGATGGAGGGAGAGTAGAGGAGAGGGATGGAGGGAGAGTAGAGGAGAGGGATGGAGGGAGAGTAGAGAAGAGGGATGGAGGGAGGGAGAGTAGAGTAGAGAAGAGGGATGGAGGGAGAGAAGAGAATAGAGACGGAGAGAGGGGTAACAAAAGAGAGGGGTGAGTAAAGACATGATTATCAACCAATGTCAAAGTTAATAAATTATATATTTAATAATATATATAACAAATACTGGCCTAACAGGTCACCGATGGTTTAGGTATTCATAAAAACACGGGTGGTTATTTCTCATAAAAAAAATCTTCCCAGTTCCATCAGCTGTTACCCCTTTGTCCTCTCCGTGGTCACACTGTTTGCTGTCTTTCGGCGCCTTTGCGCAATACTAACTCAGACCTAATGTGAAAAGAGCAAGTAAAATAAATTTATTAAAAAAACATCATTATGAAAGATTTGTGCTTGCTCATATGTATACTTTTATGTCATTAGCCTTAGGAAGATATGGAAGATAAGGAAGCTATGAAGATTGCACTAAAGGGAGGGGGTCAATTAGGTTGGGGTCAACACTTCTTCAGCATGTTACAATTAGTTTGGGTTTTTTTTTCAAAATTTTTTTTTTTAAATCCTTCATGGTCACACAAAAAAAGCAGGTCCAAAGTACATACGAAAAATATCTAAAGGACTTAAATGCATTGAAATTGATTAAACCAAGTAGCCATTTAAAATGTAAATCTTTCATCACGGCCATTTTCAAAAAGCTCCACCTAATGGCTGCTGGCATCATAGACTCCCTTGTTTTAGTTTTCTTTTATTTGCTCCATGAAAATAAAAGCTTAATTTCCTTGTCAGTCTGATTCAAGGGTGTGTGTGTGTGTGGGGGGGGGGGGGGTAGAAAAATCGTACATGTTCTTTTTGCTCAACAGCTTCCATTAACTTTAAACCAGAAAGCAAATGTGATTTGGAGTCGAAAGGTCAGGTCAGGTCAGCATCGTCAGCTACCAGCAATAATATCAATGAAGTCAAAAGGTCAGAAAACAATTTCATCAGAATGATTTATATAGAAATTTAAGGCCAGTTTGAAATTAATTTTATTTGATCAATCAAAAAATAAGCAACCAAAATCGAGTTTACACAAGCAGTAAACTGCATAAAAATAAACATTTTCTCTAGTTTTGCTAGACTGGAAGGATGGTATAAGCATGTACTACACTGCCCCCCCCCCCCCAAGGAGGAGGTAATGCCTAAAAGGATGGTATCATGACTAACAAACAAATACTGCACTACCCCACCACAAAGGAAGATGGTCTTGTAACAAAACATATTACACTATCCCCCCCCCCCAAAAAAAAGGGGGGTAATGCCTGAGAGGACGGTATCGTGACAACAGAACATATACTAAACTATCCCATCTGAATTTCTCATTGAAAGATAGTACATTAGTTTGAAATAGTATAGTAAATTGCATTGAGCATTAAAAGATAGTACAATAATGCATTAATAGAAATAATAGTATAGTTTTGGTTTCAGACAGACAGATACCAAATCTCCATTAGTAATAGATATAGATAGTTAAACTTAAATGTTAGCACAATAAAGTCGCATCAAAATGAATAATGAAAAAATAATGATGCAATCATTGTGCATAGTGGGCAGGTGCACTAAAGCTCATCAAAAGTGCATTTGCATGTGTGTATGAGGGGAGACATCAGGTGTAGCTTGTGCAAATTTCAGGAAGTATGATATTTTTAAAGGCTGCAGTGTCTCGGCAGCCAACAACAGATGCAGGCAGTTTATTCAATGTTCTAGCAATTCTGAGCATGAAAAAATACTTCCAAAAGTCATGGGATTTGTGTTGCTTTCTGACTTTGTCTTAAACACATGGAGTTCAAAAAAGTGCTCTGGGTTATTGTTGTTGGCAAGCTGGTTAATACTTTTGTGGGTGTTGGCCAAGTTGCTAGACGTTGAAGTTTCACTGAATCCAAGCCAGTGAAGAAATGTATTCAGAGTGTGACAGGTGTCTGATGGAGTGTATTCTCTTGGTTGCACGTCTTTAAATGGTTTCCAGGCAGTCAATGTTCTGAGAAAGATGAGGATTCCAGACTAATGATGTAAATTCTAAGTGTGGTCGCACCATAGCTCTATACAGTTTTCAATAGATGTCTGGAGAGCGGGCCAAGACACACTCGGCCTTCTTGACAATTTAGCTGCCCAATGCAAATTGCTGCCAACAGTAATGCCAGGTCATGTGGACCAGGAATATGTGAACGCTGGATTTTTCCTCTCAAAATGCATGATGGTACACTTGTCCACATCTAGCTTCAGTTGGCAGTCTGTGATCCACTGCTGCATTGTGTCCAGGTCGGATTGCAGGAAAAGATTTATACAATGCAGGATCTGTCCTTTTTATCTCAAGGTGCAGATTGATGCCATCTGCATATTTCAGTACTGTTATGTTAAGTTGGCATCTGCCATTAAGATCCCTTCAGTGCATCAGATAGCATCTTATATAGTGAAGAATGCTGACTAGAACAGTGACTACTCCTTTCCAACTGAGAATGAAGGATTTCAACTAGTCAAAAAGATTATCCATCCTTTACACCCATTTTAGAAAGTTTTGTTGTGAGCCTTTTGTGTGGTACAGAATTAAAAGCCTCAACAAAGTCAAGGTAAACAAGATCCACCCTTTAACTGTTTAGTGGCCTGAGTGATGTCCTCAAGAAACTTGATAAGCCGGAGTTAGGAATAAATCCAAATTGCGAGGCTATGAGAGTTTTAAAAGTTCCCAAATGTTTCTCCGACACAGGATTCAATGATTTTGGCAATGCAGCTAATAAAACTGACTGGATGATATTTGACAGGTGACATGCGGTCGCTCTTTTTGAAAGGAGGAATGACACTGGTAGTTTTCCACTGCTTCGGAGTGGCACCATTGTTAAGACAAAACTGAGAGAAAGTTGGTGCAAAAGAAAGTACCCACCACGTTTGAGAAGCAAATATGTAACACCATCACGACTAAGGGAGGCATAGCTACGCTTATTTTTAAGGTGATGGCATAGCATTGCAGGTGTAAATTCCATAGATATTATTGAGATGGTTTGTTCTGGTTTTCAACAGTAAAAACGTCTGCATAGCACGCAATAACGAGTTTTACGCATTCCTTGGGATTGGTGATCTAGCTTGTGTGGGGATTGTGAAGGGGACGAAATTGGGAGCGAAGTCTGTTTTTAATGTACACATTTCCAGATAGCTTTATTGTCATGAATGTTGCTATGCACTGTTCAAATTCAAGCACTGTTTCTTTTGTTTTATCACTTGAGATGGTTTGAAGATTTATTCCACTTCTTTTTGTTGGTGATTGCGTCTGTTTTATGCAGTTTATATTCGCAGTCAGCGTTCTGACTGCTAAGTTTCCCAAATTACACTTTCAGGGAGTTTTCTTTCTTTCTTTTGCTTATGATGCAGATGGTGTACATGCTCTCCATATTGAGTCCTGGATGTCCTGTAGCGTTTGCATCTGCAGAGTTGTAGAAATCTAGTCAGTTTCCAGTTTCTTCCTTCAATCTCTTCTTCGTATTTCAGCAGCTCGGTTAAAAATTATAACATGCTGTCAGTCTTTGAAACAAGTTCGTTAACATTGAATTTAGTAGTCAGTGCTCAACTGTCTGACTAGCTGAGTTACAAACAAATAAACTGAAAAGGACACTAGAAAGCCGGTTTATAAAAAGGCTGGAATGTTCCATTATGCTGACATGGGCAAGTCCATTCTCTGAACCCTGATTGGCTGCTAGTTCACAAAAAAAAATTCTGGCTTGAAGTAAGCAATATTTACGTCTCAACTATTGGAACCCTTTATGACGGTAAGTGTCAATTTAATTCTCTAGTGAGATACAGTTGACATCGTCTTTTTCTTCGTATTTACTTACTTAAAGCAAAAAATATATACCAGTGAGGAAATACAGAGAAAAAGACAATTTCAACTGTACCTAACAAAATAGCTGGCAATCGACTGCCATGCCTGGCTGACCTTCATTCGGAACGCAATGAATTCATTGGAAGGAGCCGGCTCAACCAACTCAGGATGAATGTCATCTCAAAGTTATCCATTATGTTCTAGGCTGATTTTTGAAGCCAAATGCTTTTAAATATGTATTTTCAATTTTTCTGAAATAAATATAATTTTTATTACTCTACCTTTACATAAAATGATATCAATAAATTGTATCTAGAAGAACAGTGCTTGTTTGACAAGTACTTCCACGGAACGTGCTCTGACACAAACTTGCTGCTCTTGTACCTCCCTCAATGTAAATACCGACAAACCCGAGTAGCAGCAAAGTCCCACCCCTTCAGTGTAGTGGATGCTGGAAAACATTCTACTCTAATAGCTTCTTTCCTCGGACTGCTTGCCTTTGGAATTCCCTCCCTGCTCCCCCGACTGTACCAACACGCAGAAATTTAAATGTGATGTGAACAAATATCTTTCTGCACAACTCCCCACTTAGGATGTCCCCTTTAGATCTGGCCCCTAATCACAGTAGTCTCTTATGTTTCAGTGGCAATACACCTTATTTGGAGTGAATAAAAAAACAAAAAAAACTGTTTGAGTAGACAAATAGTAGTTGTAGATGAATTATTGCAGACAGCCATAGATTCATTAACGGCAACGCAGGTTGACTGAACGAATGTCTAATGTAGTCCATAAATGCGAATATATAAAAACACTCAAACGAAGGTGAGAAAATTACCGCATCAACTAACAGTGAGTTAACAAAACGAATTGAGGGAATAACATACTTCAGAAATATTCATGTAATGATGACGCGTCACAAAATTGACAGCTATTACAGGAACAGCATTTATCTTTCAGTGCCTAATGACGTCTCCACACAAAGACAAAGAGCATTTAGCAAAGAATGCTCTCATCAAAATATCACAACCTCAAAATTTATTCCAATCAAATTCAAAGTTTGATCAAACATTATTTTTGTGCCATTTACCGCAGAATTCAAAGATGGCTGTTTAATTTTAAAATGTTTCAGATTTGTCAGAGTGGGAGGAAGAGTACTTATATCTGGAAGTGAAAAGTTCTCCTACTTTCTAGAAATATCAGTTAGAAAAATTGAATATTGATGTGTTGTTTTAGATAGAATTGATTCAAAATATAATTTGTTTTTAAACATGACCGAATCTAAGCTAGTTGTTTATGGCTAAACAAAATTAAATATTGAGCTTGTATGAGCTTGGCTATAAATTGTATTTACAAATCCATAAAGAGACTGGCTTTACTTTATATATTAGATGATCCATTAATGATAAATTAATATTTCACCCATAAATAATGGAGAGGAGGGGGGGGGGGTATACCTATTCTAATATTATTAGAGCATAAGTGAAGTTAATAGAACCAATAGGATTTGAAGTGTGTTTCAATTCCATACTCTGTGCTGGTATCCATCATGCCATCATCCCCTGGCAACATTTGATTAATTTTATGATCTGATAAAAATGAATTACTTTATATTTGATTTGGGCCAGTCTTCAAGAAGAGATTAATTGGGTAAGGATTATTTTCTTAGTTTTCAAGAGAGCCATCAAAATGGAGAGCAATTATGCAACTGAAAAATCCATACATACATGTAGAAGGAGGAAATTGTCTCTCCATCTGTCATCATCTAATTATGAATCACTATACCATGAGCGTTGTTTATAAAAACAACTCTCTGTCATGAAATTGACTGATTTTTAATCTAAACAGTGGAACCCGATATTAAGACCAATCAAGAGTAAGGATACGTCTTAACTTCTACAACCTCCCTCAATTTTTTTTTTTTTTTGTAACAAATACTTGACATTTGATATTAAAATATGCTAAGTAAATAAACTAAACTTGCGATATACATTGTTTTTATAGTGTAAACAAAATCACATCTTTTTATTTTGACATCCTATTTTTTTTTTTAATTAGTTATTGATAAATGTTAATTAATAAACCCATCATGCTAAAACATGGCGGAGTCAAATATTACATTTTCCGAACAAAGAAATCAACCATTGAATAAAAAGATAAAAATTTTGTATGACAATGAAATCTATTTTCCTTTAAACAATGAACTATTTATATCATAGTCATCAAAATTAGCTCTATCCAAAAGGGTTGTTTATTGATACTTTACATCAAGCGACCACAAACAATTTTCACTTTTTATATATTATATTGAATCAACTGCCCCTGATGTTATATGTAAACAAACATGTGTTATGGTTGGAAAGATATTTATAATCATTGTTATTCTCATAAAATGTTTAATCATGAAAATGTAATTTTTAAATTGTTTTTAATACAATTTAAATTTAAAAAGTAAAAAACGGATTTTATTTCCAGTTGAGTTGCTCTACAGAAGAGGAAAATTTGAGAAATCCTATGTAGATGGGTAATTCAGATAGTGTACTTATAAAATAGCAAAGCTTGGTTCTCTAGTAAAATTGCGGTACCAAATTGCTATCCCAAGAAGCGCTAGTTTACATGATATTTTTTTGGTGTTGTCTAAATAAAAAGCATACCACTTAATAATTAAGTTAATTCGCCAAGATTAGTACCCCCCTCACACACATAAAATACGTCTATGAGTGTTCTTCCAAAGAAGATACAAACAAGAAGAATATGAACCTGACAGAAAATCGGAAACCTTGTTTTCTATCATTAATCCTAACCTTAACTAATCTTGGTCAATAAGTGATAAAAAAAAAAACTACTAAAAAAAAAAAAACGAAACTGCACTGAAAAGTTTATCAAAAGGCCCCACAGTTGATTTTATGAAAAGGTATGCTTTTCCGTCAGACACTGAAAAAAAAGAATCACGTATTTGGGGGCAGCAATTTAGTACTGCAATTTTTACAAGAGACCCCAAAGCTTTTTAATGTTGTTCAGTATTTTCTTGTTTATCTATATAATGTAACTGCTGTCTGCTGCTGCTTTATTAACCAATGTCAGTTAAGAAATTGGTGCTTTCACAGATTAGGGCCCACACTAACTCCCCCCCCCCCGTCGTTAGGGTTAGAGTGGGAGTTAGGATTAGTGTTAGAGTTTAGGGTCAAAGTTAGTGTGGGTCCTAATCTGTGAAAGTACCAAGAAATTATATATTGAATAATATATATAACAAATAATACTGACCCAACGAGTGACAGTGGTCTAGTATTAAATAATTTCGAAAGTCAACTGTATTTTTATTTGAACTGACAGTGAAAAATCAAATGAAAACTTTCCCTCTTTTTATCTTCGAAAAGAGTTTGTCATACGAAAAAGAGGAAATGTTTTAGGGAAATACCAGACATCTGAGACTATTCAGAAAATAGTTTCTTTTGTATTATTTCCACTCTGGGCCATTAGGTGGGTGGGAATGCCTTATCTATTTCCTATATTTAAAGGGGTTTTTTTTCAATGAGTCCTCCCGGCTGCCCGCACACAAAGAAAAATAACATGTAGTTTCAACTTGAACAGCATACTCATTGACTCATGAAAATAATGAATAGTGGAAGTCAGTTGTTCTTCAGTATTTTTTTGTTTATCTATTTATTACTAAAAGCACATAGATGTTAATTGCCAAAAGTTGTGGACTTGTTTGCTTAGCTGCTGCTTTATCAACCAATGTCAGAGTTAAGAAATTAAATTAAAGAATCACTTTAGGATTGGTGCCTTTTAATAACCAGTTATCTATTACTAAAGGAGATTTGGTATCTGTCTGAAGTTGAAACTATACTATTACTTCTATTAATTGTACTCTTATTATCTTTTAATGCTCAATTCAGCTTACTATACTATTTCAGACTGATGTATGAGCTTTCAATGCTCAATTCAGGGGGAATGTAGTGTAGTATCTGTTCTGTTGTCATGAGACCATCGTCCAAGGCATTACCTTCTCCTTTGGTGACGGGGAGTAGTATAGTATATGTTGTTTGTTCATCATGATACCATCCTGCCAGACATTACCTCCTCCTTTTTGGGGGTGGGAGTAGTGTAGTATCTGTTCTGTTGTCATGAAACCATCATCTGAGGCATTACGTCCTTTTTGTTGTGAACATCAACAAGAAATTGTTAGAATCGGCTGTTCATTAGCAAACGCAACACTTACATTGTATATACTAGCAAAACTATGCGATATTTTTCCTAGTTGTTATAATGAATTTTTGGCCAACTAACTTTGCATGGTCCAGCTTAAATACTAAATTTAAGAAAAACATTCAATAATAAAAATTTTCAATAAGAATCATAAAATTCATTTAAAATACAGTGGAAGCCATAATTGTAACTGCTTTTTGATTACAATAAATCACTGATAATAATAAGCAAAGAATATAAATAAATAAGTATTAATTCAACTCCATTGTTCAATGCAACCATGGATAGACTTTTTTTTCTTTGAATATACTCGCAAAAAAGTGGAAGAGTGGGGTGAGTGAGAAAAGCGGAGGTAGCACAGGAATTGACGGAAGTGTTTTTCTCAAACTCGCTCGCCAGTCGACTGTCAATCTCAATTTGGGCTAGTTTATATAATGATTTGAAACGCCAACGCATCCCCCTGTAAACGCCCCCTGCTGTCAATATAGCCAAACCCCTAGAACGTTTATTTAGCGATGGCTGCAGTTGCGTCTGCAGATGACCCCTGCAGTCAACCGTTGCAGGTGTTTTTGCATCAACTCTCGATATTTTATTTTCTGAAGAGTTGTTTCCATTTCAATCAACCGAGTTTTGTTTCTTCCGTCCAGGTGCATGTTTGTGTAAAATAGGTTCCATTCCTGCCAGGTTCCGATTCCCGTACATCAGACCCGATATTCAACATTTTGTTTTGTCCTCCCAAGGACTCATGTTAAATTTAGTATAATTCTATGTTTATTAGTAGTAGCATGTACTATGATACTAAGTATCTTAACAGTTTAGTGGAATTCGTACCACTAGTTTGCTTTTACTCTTAGCAGTAATAATATCCAACAGTGTTAGTATGCACAGTGTAACTTGAGTGATCATAATGAATGAATAGGATTTGAACCCAGCATAGCCGATTTCATAGTCAGTGATTGTATCAATTAGGCCAATCACACACCCCTCAAAACTGACATGTGAATAATTTCTATCAAGTTTGTATTACATTTAAAAAAATATTATATTTTGATTGTATTTGTCTTGTTGATTTTTTGTTTTTGTTGTTGTCACTAATGAGTCACCACTTATCAAGGCCAAACCCCACTCGAAGATAAGTGTTAATGAGATGAATGGATTGTCAGTTGAACGATGAAGAATATTATGAGAGGATTGAAAATGATGAATGGGATGAACAAAATTTGATTACTTATGAGGACCGTTTATGACAAGTATTTGTTGACATTGGATTTGAAGCCGACTGTGCTATAGTCTGTAGGGAAGCAGTTCCGTGGTATTGTGTTCCACAAATGTGAAGTACTTAGAAAGAAACTGTTCATGGAAATTCCGGTTGATGGTAGGCACATGGAAGGAGGAAGGAAACTTCTTCGCAGTTATAGTAAAGAGACCACTTCTTGCTGTGAATGTCTTACAACGATTGTCGCTCAGTCAAACAGCTTCCATAATTGAGATAGTTTTAAACTGAATCTTAATAGAATGTTTTCTGAACAACTGATTATGATAACAATAACCGATTAATTACATTGTATATGATTATAATAACGGGATAATCCATTACTTTCCAAAAAGCAAACTTAATTGCAAAAAGACCATTTCTATACTTACAAAGACCAAAATCAATCAAGCAAGAAGTTCCATAGATTTTTACAGAAAATTTGCCCTTGCATAAATTCAGGTTTAGTATTATAAATAACTTTGCAGATGCAGGAAAACTTTTTAATATTCTGTTTCCATGGTGATGAATATTTGAGCACTTCATGAATCTTATCCATTACTAATGATCATGTGCTTTTTATTGGAAGATGTCGGTTTTCTAATAGTGAAAGATGTATATTGGATGCAGCTAATGAGGTCTGAGAATTTTAATTTTTTTTTTCATCCTTTAATTTTAAAACAAGAACAGATATTTCTAAGATATGTTGATTCAATCTGCACATTTAGACCAAAGAACATACTATTTTCAAATAATACTATTACAAACTTAAGCATGGCAGACCAAAGAAAATTGCATTTTTTAACTCAAAATTTATTTTGAGTCAATCCAACCCAAATGTTAATCTTGTGACCAAAAACATAAATATCTATTATTATACTAAATGTGAGTTAATCAACGTTTTCTTCTTTGAGGCTTTTTTTCCTATATACTTTAATAACACAAAATTCTATATACCTTAGTTATCAGAGTGAGTTTTGTTTGAAAAAGATTCTGTTTTAATTAGTCGTAATGTATAATTAATTGAACAAGTTACTGATCTCTCTTAGATATCTATGTATTTCTCTCGCCCCCTTTCATTCTATGTTGATTTAACCACTCCCTAATATTTCTTAATGTCTCTGTGAGCATTTAGAGAAAAATTAACTCTTTTTAAGCATCACTATCTAATTTATATACATGTGTCTGTACACTTGCAGATATGTAAATTAGATAGCAAAATAATGAGTCTATTTACCTGTATATAAGAATAATAAAGAATAATAATATAGAAGCAAAGAGATTTATTATTTTAAGTTATGCAAAAAGAAAGTCTTCACAGATATCTCACAGTTTAGGAATGTTCAAATGAAATCAAAGTAGAATTGTAGTAGTGATTCTGACCCAACGGGTCACGAGTACATACACAAAATTTTGCAGAGGAAATTAATAAAACTTTACTACAAAATTCATTATTTCTGATTAGGTTACACGTTTGTAGTATTGAAGCTTCAATTCCAAACAAAAGTTGAAATGTGATAACTAACACCAAAGATAAGGATACCTATCGGAAAGTACAAATTTGTGCATACATCACATTTAGAAAAACAATTTCATATTATTTTTATTTTTGTTGCATGCAAAAAGAATAAAAGTATAAACTATAAATTTGTGCCATCATCATACAATAAAGATGCCAATCCATACAAGTGAATCATATCTATAATCACCAATCATCTCATCCGGTGAATTCTCCACTTATGCGATATCAGAATGAAAGTTCCGCAATTCCAGACTGTCCAAGTAGTAATCATTTGATAAAAAACGGCATTACAGGAAATGATGGGGTGGGGGGGGGTCTTTTGAATCTTGTATCCTGGAAGGAAGCCGTCTCAAAATGATAAGTAGATGACCAATAATTGTATTGCGGTCACATGACTGAAAATGACATTCTAATCAGCTAATACAAAAAGCAGAATTCAGCGAAGACCACATTTAATCAACGTCAAAATTTAAAATTATACAAAATGAAAAAATATCTTTTTCATATTCACAAAATAGGTTTCATTATTGTTTAATTTTATGGTATATCTACCCTTTTCAGGTTATTAATACTAAATTCAATCATTCATATCTCCACATTTATTGAGTTTATTAATCACTGCCGAACTGTTTGACCAGTTGAGTTTCATTAGAAAACTGAGATAGAAGCCTAGAAAGTTCGCTTATAAGCAGGCCGGGATATTCCATTATGCTTAGATGGGCAAATCCATTCTTTGGGTTCTAATTGACTGTTGAGCCATGAATGGATAATCTATTATATAAATATGGCTTCATTCAAGCAAAAATTTTCCTATCAATTCTTTGGAACTCTTATGTGCCAATTTGATTCTACAACATTCATGGTATTTGCTTTAACTAGTTTATTTATAAATGTATATGTGTATCATCAGATGCAGTTTCATGCGATACCATAGACAGAACCAATAGATAAGATTGTGACAGGTAATTTCACCATGTGTGAGATGGGACCTGGACAAGTAATAGCAACTAAAGAGTGATACCACATCCTTAAAATTTGGGCCTTATCACCACCGGATGTAGTTTAATATTAAAAATAATACGAAATACAGAAATTGTGCTTCTTTTGTTGTTGCTACAGTTCAAGAGATAGCAAAACATTTTCTCAAAATTTAGAACTTTCTCAGTATTGCTGTTGTTAGATGCAGAGACATTCAAAATAAAATGACAAAAGTGTTTTATGCAGTAAAAAGAATTGTCGACAAATTTATTCTGGTCTTAATGTGAGTCTCAAAAATAGGCTTAGATCTGATGACCTCAGAGGATAATTAATTCTGGACAGTATAGGGAGATGTGTGCAGAAAACGAGACTTTGATGGTATGGTCACGTTGAAAGAACGGATAAGAGTCCCTGGGTTAATAGATGTAGAACAGTTGAAGTAGCAAGGTATGTTGGCAGGAGAAGGCCAAGGAAAACATGGGAGGAAGTGATAAGGATGGATTTGAAAGTCATCCAACACCTGCCAGCCTACAAAAATGGACGTTAAACCAAATATGACGATGAGTTGGATCATTCCATATTAATAAGACCAAGAAAGTTGAAAAATGTAATCGAAAACTTTGATATATCTAGTAGATCTCATATGAATAGAAAATCCTGAAAATTTCAAGTCAAAATTTCTAACCATTCTCTATACATTACAAGTTGAAGTTTCACTAAATCAACATTTTTCCACCGACAGGAATTTCCATTTTCAAACTCAACATTCTTTTAAAAAAAAAAAAAACACTGGCCAGAAATTACATTTGGTATCCTTATAGTAGCTATCCCAAACCAAAATTTTATTTTCATTTATCTAAAAACTTTTAACATAGATCTTTGCAAAAGATAAACAATTATATCAAATTTATTCTGGTAGCTCAATTAGCCACGGAATTATGACCGTTGCAAATTAGAAAATTTACTGTCTTGTGTACTATCGGTCCTGAAGCCAATTTTCACAGTGTATAACTAAAAAGTCAGACTTCAAACAAGTGAAAAATCCTTACAAATGTAATACCATTGTGTGGTAAATTAAAATTAATCATAATTGAAGCAATAATTAACAGATCAAACCAACCTAAACATGAGACAAAATCACATTACCCGTCAAAAAAACGTTAAAAAATGATACAGAAGTGCAACTTTGACTGTTCATATAAGATTTAGCATAATAAAACATCCCAGCCTTTTTATAAACCAACTTTCTAAGCTATCTCAGTTTATATAATCAAAGCTCAACTGGTCAGACTGCTGATCACTGACTATTGAATTTAAATATTGCTGAGGTTCATAGGTAACAAAATATTGAGGAAAAAAAACATGTCAACAGAAAATGCTGATTCAACAGAATTTCAACATGCAGACAGGAACTTTTACTTAAAATTTTCAGAATTGTCTAATGACTACAGCATCTCCAACATATGAAAATAGAAGAAAAAATCTGGAGAGTAGGAGTTGAATTGATGTGGAATGACCCAGTTGTTACGTTGCTGAGGTGTCTTATGTATTTTCTCTCAGTGTTTCAAAAGGGGTTCACTGCGCTACTCTGTTTCTCTCAGTTGTGAATGAAAGCAAACAAAAGAATTAAAATAAAAAATCATTTTATTTCTGTTAAAAAAATGTATGAATAAAGTATACAAAACATTACTTTATCGAGAGGGAGAGAATGTTAGTGTTGCTGTTTGGCTGGGTATGACAGAGTGGGGAGGCACACCTATTCTCACGTTTGGGATATGTTGCTTTTGTCAAATGTCAGAATGTATGGACACACCATACACCTCCATGATTTCAAAATCATCAGGTGTTCTCATACAACAGTGGCATTGGAGGTCATCGGGTGCTTTCTATTAACCCATAACAGTGAAAATTTAAAAAATAATCATGGTGAAGTTTCTGAACAGAGGATACATCACAGATTTTCTTTTGACTTTTTGAAGACGAAAAAAGGTTCCATTATAAAAACTAGTCGTACACTAAACAGTAGTTACATTTAAAAAACGAGAGTAAAAAAAAGAAGTCTGATACCAAAATAGACAAGTATTATAGTCTCAAGTCGTTTTGTAACCCAGACATCCGACTCCCATAATAGGTTAATGTCCTTTGCTTGAAGCATTGTTTAGTGTGTATATAAAGTTAATTTATAGAAGGCAATACAGTGCAGAGGTGTAACGGATTAACACGAACTGAAGCAAATTAAGACATACAGTTGGAATGAGTTTTCAAGTTTCCACCTTTCATTAATATAATTTTTTTGTTTATTTTATTACAATCTTAATTGTCACAAATATGGTTCGATGGAGGTTCCGCACTGACTACAATTAAGATTGTAATATAAAATTTTGTTCATTCCATTAATCATTTTCAATCCTCTCATAATATTCTTTTTTATTCAACTGAAAATCTATCTATCTCATTAACCCTTATCCTCGAGTGGTTTTAGCCTTGATAAGCAGTAACTCATTACTAAAAAAAATCCATCTTGGTCACCCAGCAATAGAAAAAAGAACAGGACAGGTACGTAGAATCAAATTGACACTTACCGGCATAAAGTGCTTCAATAGTTGCTTAATTCAAGCCAAAATTTTCCTAATAGATTATTCTTCACTAATCAGAACTCAGAAAATGGACTTGTCCATTCGAGATAAATGGAACATTCCAGCCTTTTTATAAACTGTTTTTGATGTCTTTTCCAGTTTATTTGTTTGTAGCTCAACTGGTCGGTTAGTTGAGCACTGACTACTAACTTCAATAATGTTTTAAGTAATATTAACCATTGAGATTGATAAACTGAAAAATGACTAAATCTCAAAGGTTTTCATTCTTCTTCCCTAAAAAATTGTAAAGCCAACATCGCCTAAGTATGCACAGTTAAGAGTTCCCCCCCCCCTCCCTTGGATCACGTGAACAGAAGAAATTTCAGAGTTACTTCCTATTTGGGAAACATTGCAGACTGTGAACAAGTCGAGTCAATCATGTAAGTTGAGATGTAAGCAAACATGTCGCATGAAACGGAAAGTAATCATCCAGCATCTTTTTCATCATCATCTGACTTTTAACATATGTAAATGAAAGTGTTAAGTTTCATATTTCATCCATGCAGCTTTTTTTGTCTGTAACTAAATCGTTATCAATGGATATCATCAGTCCATAACAAAATTACTTTGGCGAAAGATTATCAGTAGAATCCCCAAAAGAGTCTCCAAGCTGCACATATGTGTTTTTTATTCACAATGGCAGGATTTAATAAACAAAAATTACATTGGATGAGAAACCTTTCATATGCAAGTTTTTTGGTAATTTTTCACATCCAGGAGCTTTTCTCGTAAGCAAAAGAAAGCTATGGCAAGTTCTTTTCAAATGCAGGTATCCTCATCTGGGAACTTGTCAATGGCAGAACCCCTCAAAACCTACTTTTTGAAAGACGTTTTACATACAGGCTCAATCGGGAAGTTTTCCTCATGATTTTTACCCACTTCTTTAGTCTATAAAAATAAAAATGAGATCAGCAGTCTATATTTATTTTCTCTCTCTCCACGAGGGAAGAGTTGCACACAAGGTCTAGTTTGAATGTAGAGAAAATCCAGCTCACCAAAAAGAGGCACTCTGAATGGGGACAAAAATTTAAATTGCCTGAGTTTAGAATGATCTCTCCCTCATCGAGCGAGGACAGAAAAAATGAAGTATAGTATCAGATCAGATACTACACTTTGCTGTCAGCCAAAAAGCCAATGAGATCAGCAGTCAATTTGTTTATTTTTTAAAGACGAGCTTGAATTCATTAGTGTTTCTCAGAAATTTCATGTTCTTTATACCGAAGATTTGTTTCATGTACAGAAGTTAAGTGATGAAACTTACCATTCAGTAACTTTTGGCGCTGAATTGTATTTGTGATGTTGCCTGTCGGTGTTCCCAACTCTAAGCATCCTTGTTTCGCTGCATAATATATCAATAAGTAGTTTAGATGGACACAATGCATGCAAGTCAAATGTTCAATTGTTTGGCTCCAGGATAACAATTCCAAACCAGGGAGGGTCTTTATATTAAATTTAAATAATTGGTCCCAAGTGAAACTATTAATAAACATTCCGTCCAAGAGTGAATAACAAGAAAAACAAAAATTAGTTTACATTCTTCATGCACAAAAAAATAAGCCTGCATCTGATTGGCTCGTCTGTTTTACGGCAAATCAACCCTATCGTGTTATTTAATGTTGAACCACAATATTACAAACCAATTTATTGTACATTATTAATTGAACACAAGTTTTTATTTTTACCCATAATTGGGGGAAAATTGTAAATGCATACCTTTCCCAACATCATTAGTGTGTGTTATATATAGACATAGTAATCCAAAGATAGCTGTGTTGTCATCAACGACTCGTAGTGTGGCTAGACATAACATATGTATCCATGCTGCGATTTGAAACCCTACAAGTAAAGCCTGACCAAATATTCAAAATAACAGTACTCAACAAAGGCATCGCTACGCACTGGCTCATACGGCAATGGTGCACCTTTTTCTAGTAATGCTATCACAAGCTACAACACTGAGCTGGGTACTCCACTAGAGCAGAGCAAGACAGATAAACTATAACATAGTTAATTGGTTCATTGGGGAGAGGAACATTAGTCTTCTTCACTGCTTTACTTACTCATGGTTTGAGTAGGAGAGAACTTTAAAATAGCACTTGTATACCTACGTATCTCAAAGAAATAAAGTGTTAGCCCCAGAAAAGGGGTCCCTTGATCTCTTGAGAGCTAACTGAAGTAAAAAGAAAAAAAAAGAAAAAGTGAAATATATTTTCCAAGAAAAGAGGTTGCAACAAATGAAATGAACACCATACTATACACATATTTCATTTTAAAAAGAGGGGGGGGGGGCTTGGGTTTATATCAGAGTGGAGTATTATTCTGGTTGGATCCTAGGAAACCGTCATCCTAGACATTACTTCCTCCTTTGAGGTGGGGGGGGGATAGTTTGTCAATCACCTGTCACCATCCAGAGGGCCCACTTTTGGGGAGAGATGCATTCCTCATGATAAACTAATGTCATGTCTAACTTTACTGAAGTGGAAGGCAGGTAAATATACTTAAATAGACTAGTCCCCTCAATAAGGGACGAAAACTACTAGCATGTAAAAAATATACAGGATCAGTTTAATGATGTACTTATATTGTAAACAAGACCCCTCCATTCAAAATCGAAAATGAATGCATTAAAAGTAACTAAAAAGTAAAAATGAATATTTCCCAGTTTCGCATTAAATCAATTTAAATTTACAGGATTTATTTTCAACACAAAGAGAGCCCCTCCCTCTCTTACAATCGTATACAGTGTAATTCCTAGAGAGCTATAAAGTTATTTGATAATTTACTAATTTACATGTATCACATCCGGATGTGTAATTAACATTAGGAAAATCATCTAACAGTTACCTTGTAGGAGTTTTAAAGTCAGACTCAAATAGCATTTAAGCTGGCAAATAAATTTTCACTAGTTTTTTCATTTGTTGTTGTACCATGTTATTGTACCCATCTATTTTGCTTAGTTTAGGCCCAAATTTTGGATTAAATTGATTGGTCTTAAATTATATTTCTTGCCATGAAGTAAAAAATTTATTTACTTTTGTACATCTATAAATTTGAATTTCCACCGCCATATTTTATTGACGATATTGTTATTAAATTATCAACTAGTCTGTTCTAACCTATTCATTTTTTTGTTTCTGAGTTCATTAAACTCGTTTAAAACTTGTGCCAAAATGTTTGCTTTTTGTGTACAATGAAATTTTTGAAATGTAAAAATATTTTTTGTTGGATTAAAATTAAAAACTAAAAAAACGCCAACGATTAAAACCTTGAATTAAAGTTACATTTTCAAGACTTTAAACAGTAAATTAGAAGTTTATTTCAGGGCAAAAGATATAATTCAGAACCAACCCCTGCATAGCAAGAACTCGTTTTATAGGTACGTGCAAAATCAATGGCCAATTCCCAAAATGAAAAAACATTTTGACACCCCCCCCCCCCCTTTACTTAAAAATACACTAAAATTCAAGAAATCAACCAATTTTACTGAAATTTTCAATATTTATTAATCAACAATCACGGAATTAATGAAACAATTATTTTTTTTTTTAAATCTTAGTGAAAATGTATTATTTTTTAAAAAGAAAATACACCTTTACTAAAGTTATATTTTTATATATTAATAAAAAAAAATGCATGATTTTTTAACTGTTGCTTATGTAAATAAAGGATCGTAGATGTTAACAATTAAATTTTTTTTTCAAAATATTTCGTATATATTACGAAAAAGGCCAGTAAATACCGTGTTAATAAAATCACTATAACTCGAAGAAAAATTAATTTTTTGAATTAGCGATATTATTATTGAATAAAGCATTGTTTAATCAATATTTTCACCAAAAAAATAATATTGCAAAAAATATTTCATGTGATTTTAATGATTAGAGTTTTTGGAAAAATAAAAAATGCGACATAATTATATTTCTCTTTCATAGATGAACGTGGCATCATCAGCGCAAGAGATTTTTTTTATAATCTTGAAAATAAACCAAAAATTGACAATTTGAGATCCAGGAACTTAACGAAAAAAAAGAATTTAAAAAATTTAATAATTTCTACTAACGATGAACTTTCATTAGTATGGTAGCCCTGTTCTGTAATAACCAGGTGGGATTAGCCTTCCAACAATCACTCACTTTTACAGCGCAAAATTTTTTTTTTTTTTAGAGATTCAACAATTTCATTCATTTCACAATTCATCGTCAATTATTTGGAAAGATTTGTATTTGTTTTGTCTTTTTTTCATTAATAAATATTTAAGTTAAAAACAATTATCAATAAATAAAGAGAATTCAAACATTACATTTTCTTTCAAAATTGAATTCTGTTTATCAATAAATAACTGTTTTAACTTTTTTTTCAATGAATAAGTTGTCAGTGTAGTCATTGACTTTAATTTACTTTTTCACACTAAAAATAAAAAAAATAAAAAAACTTTATTTTTAAAAGAATCAATGTAATTTATCGTTACGACACGTTAAGAATAAACTGAGTAACTAAAGTTTTAAATCATGTAAAAAAAATTGATAAAATTGACGCAGTTCGTAACGTAAAAATATTTTTAACATTTAAAAAATAGTTTTATTTCAAATTCTAAGGAAAAACATTGGTAAATAGACGTCATCAATAATTTCAGAGTATTACTAAATTAAAAACTGAACCTTTTCAGTTAAAAATAATTGCGTACACTCACAAATAATTAAATAAGCATTTCCTTTTTTATTATAACAAAATAAGGGTACTTAAATTTGTTTATAACCTTAAAAAGAATAAAGAAATTAATGGATAATAATTTTTCAACTTCTATAAACTATTATTACATTTTTATATATAAAGTTAAAAATGATAAATTATGACATTTTTTGTCTTCCATATATTTTGCATAGCAATAGTCAATTTGTAAACAACGTCCTTTTCCGATGAAGTTATGGCGGATTTTACTCATTTATCACATTTGAAGGGATAATTTTGCTAATTTTTAGTCAAACATTGGGATTTTTTTTTTTTTTAATTCAGTGTCTTATGACTTTAATAATTATCTTTGAAATAGTTCCCAAAAACTTATATTTATCTTTTAAGGGATTTTTACAAGTAATTTTTTCAAAGTTCAAAATTCATTGAATTTTTGGGGGTTTTGACCGTCGTAATTACATATTTTATTATAATTTATTTTTCACACGTAAATATGCAGTTTTTTTCGTTTAGAGATTAAGTTTAGGCTTTTATCTTTCAAACACAATCAAAGTTTACACGGAAACTAATTAAATAATTAATGATAAGCGCTTTTTAATAAGCATAGTCCGTACAAGAAGGCGCCATTTTTGCACGTACCTATCGTTTTATTACCACAACTGAAAATAATTTTCCTTTCTTCATACATATGCATAGCATCAGGTGGAATAACAGTTTATTTCCAAGAACTTCACATCTGTGGAACACATTAGCACGGAACTGCTTCCCTGCAGACTACAACATGATCGTCTTCAAATCCATTGTCAACAAATACTTGTTAGAAACCGTCTCCATAAGTAATCAAACTTTGTTTATTTCATTAATCATTTTTAATCCACTCATAATATCATCATTAAACCGACAATCCATCAACCTCCTTAACCCTTATCCTCGAGTGGCTTTTAGCCTTGATTAGTCGTGACTCATTAGTAAAAGAAAGAAACAAACAAAAACAATCAATGCTATCCAAACTTTTGGTGAAAATCAAGCAAAATAATGAGATATTTGAATGGTCCCTATAGTACAATTGAACTCATTCTTTTGTATCTTTGAAAGTGGTATTCGAGTGACACTGAATACGGTGTCATGCTAAACCCAATCCTTTCAACTGCTAGCATAATAACTGGGGTGCTAAATCTGCACTTTGTCAGAGTAATACTGACCCAAGTTACACCATACACTGGAAATAGCCATGGAGATCTCATAGTCAAAACATGGTCACACCTATAGTCAATAAAATGTTGAGAAGTGAAACCAATAATTACTTGGTAAGATAGAATGAGAAAATGATTAAACAAATTTAAAAAAAAAAGGTGCGTAATGTGTATTGCCTCTGGTTATAGACAGACTCGAAAATAAAGGTAATTTTAAAACAAGAATAAAAAATCTCTCAGGTCAAAAGATTAAAGATTCTGTCAATGGACATTTCTCTTCACTAATTCTACAGTCTCGTCTTCCAGGTCTGTGGAGTCAGTTATCAAACACTTCACTTCAGATGCTGAAATGCATTTTAGCATTTCAGCATCTGAAGTGACTCCGGCTGCCAAAATGCTAAAAAAAAAATTTTTTTTAAAGGCTCAGCAGACTCTGGCTACCGAAATGCTAATAGGTCTGACTTCAGCCTAAGAAATCATTTTTTTTATTCGTTTCTAATGAATGAAATCTAAAGAATTCAATTTTTTTTCTAAGTGATACATGAAGAGAACAAGATTGTGGAATTGGTAACCCAAACGTTCGATTCTGACACCACACCATCGAGTCCCTACAAACATCTATTTTATGGTTACAGATGGCCCATATAAAGTAGAATGTCCTTATTTATCTCTCCTAATAATACTAAACCAGCAGTGACAATGGTGTTATATTCATAGAATATAAAATATAGATTTCAGGGATGTGAGTTGCCAATGGCAAAAAAATATGAATTTTTCAACCAGGGAAGGGGGGGGGGGGGGCACGGCCCCTTACCAATTTCAAAACCTACGTTGTCAGGGTGTTCACTCATAATAATTAGTGTATGGGAGAGGGTGATTTAGCGAAAGGTGTTAATCTACCATATCTTTTTTTCATACTGAAAATATCGATCAATATGTTTTAAAGGAGACAGTAAGATATTCAGTGATGAAACAAAAGTCTTCTACCTCCCCTATCCATGAATCGTTTGAAGTATGGCAAAATTAACATTTTCAGAGAGAGGAAAAGGAGGTGAAGCAAGGAAAGACAAAACGTGCCGGAAAAGGGAAGAGAAAAAACAGGAAAAGAGAAAAAAACAGGAAAAGAGAAAAAACAGGAAAAGAGAAAAAACAGGAAAAGAGAAAAAACAGGAAAAGAGAAAAAACAGGAAAAGAGAAAAAAACAGGAAAAGAGAAAAAAACAGGAAAAGAGAAAAAAACAGGAAAAGAGAAAAAAACAGGAAAAGAGAAAAAACAGGAAAAGAGAAAAAACAGGAAAAGAGAAAAAACAGGAAAAGAGAAAGAAAGATAAAGCAAGAGAGGGAGAAAAATAAAGGGAAATAAAATCGAGCAGAATGGTAGAAAAATAAGGACATAAAGCTCTTGCATTCCACCTTTTCTGAATTACAAAATAAGTGGAATTTCGCTAAAAAGTGGGAAACTCACATCCTTCAGATTTGAAAAAAGCGATGTCAAGCAGGCACCCATAAATATAGACAGAAAAACTGAACGAAACTTAAAATATTTTCTTTGTAAAATTTGAGAAAACTTTCAGTTTTTATTCTTAATGCAGTTATTGACTTAAAACAGGTAAATAGACATATTCATTTATTGAAATTGAAACCGATTAAAACAAAGTAGAATGGACTTTCAAATGTAAATAACTTTGTTTCAGTCGGTTCATTGATTTCTATTCTTTAAGAAAAGAAAAACAAAAGCTTTGAGTTTATATTCCATTTTGCATAGAAGGGCAGGGGAAGGCAATCATCTAGAGATGTCTTGATAAAAACACTGGTCCCCATCACCTCACTGGGTTGGCGTCAGGAAGGGCATCCAGCCTATAAAAATGTTTGCCTCAATTAAGTAAACGACTTCCAAAGAAACCTGACCAGAGATAATTTTGGAAGTCAATTTCTAAAAGCCGTCCAACACATGCCAGCATGTAAAATGGACGTTAAACCGAATATGATGATGATGATTAATAAAGTTGGCGGTTTTGTGTTTTATTTCCTAAACAAAATCAGTATCTACCGAATTTAGTAGTCAGTGCTCAATTGTCTGACCAGTTGAGCTAGAACTAAAACAGATCAGAAGACAGAAAGTTGGTTTGTAAGCAGACTGGGATGTTTAATTATGCTGAGAACATTTAAGATTTCAAACACAGACACAAACAATTCTCTCACACAAAATAGCTTTCAAGCATCTGTAAATTTGTGAATATATAAATATGTTTAGTTCGTTTACCATGATTTTATCACTTTTATTTATAACAGATTTTTGTCCATTACTCCATTTATTACATATTAATTGTTAGCGTGAATCTTGGTACATCCAAACACTGATCATCGTCTATATCTCATCCAAATCAGAATCCATGTAAACAAGTAATAATAAGATGAATTTAGCAATTGTTAAATACCACCCTCAATCATCACACACACCACCTTACAGCTACTTGTTTCTAACTATACATAACCGGCGCTGCCAGGGAGTCTATTTTCATTTTTGTTTCGCTTTTCTTTTTCTTACTTTAAAACTATGCCGTTTGTTGTTTTGTTTTCTATCTAATTATTTTTATAGGACTTTAAAAGTTAAATTTAATTATTACGATATAATATTGCTTACTTGTTTACGAAAAACACAAAATGCATTCTGGTTGATTTAATTTCATGATTAAATTATTTTTAAAGATTTTTTTAAAGTTCGTTTTATTTTATGCTATTACATTTTTTATTTCAATAATAATCAATGAATAGTAATTTTTTTAAATCGTGTAAGTCACGTAGAGGCGAGAAACACACACATGTGGTCACGCAATTTTATTGATATAGAGATTATTAGTTCAAATAATAAAAGCTATTTTATTTGAGGTTGAGAAAAAAAGAAATGTTAATAATTTAATGGATTAAAATAATCAATCCTAATTTTAGGGATGATATTTTTTTTTTGTACTTTTTTGTTTGTTTGTTTTTAACAAATAAAACATTAACTTTTTTTAGGGCAATGATTGATGATAATTGAAATAAATAAAATAATGGAATCAGATTCCATTCTTTGTGACATTTTTTTTTTTTTGTCATAAAAAGAAATGATTTATGGATAGGAAATGTTATTTTGCGATCGGGGAATTATTGGATTTGAAATCTGTTTGACAAAAACGTATGAGGAGAGAATATAAAAGGAAAACTACTTCGGAGGTCGGGCAGATATTGGATAGCTTGTTTTTTGTTTATCAAGGGTGCGCGTGTGTGTCTGTGTGCGTGAGTGATTGAGTGTGTGGTCTTAAAATAAAACCCTAAGAGATTTTCTTTCTCAGTTTATGGAAAATATGACAAGATAAATGAAAAAAAGAGTTTTAATGACTAAATCGGTTTTAACTCGTTTCATTATCATAAAACAAAAAGTTAAAAACTTACATGTCAATTTCGACACAAAGAAGTGACTAAAAAGATGCCAATTCGTGTATTTTCAGTCGTACTAAAAATGATTATGATGAAATAACAATAATGTTGTTGTTGGCAGGCTTTATAAGTTAGCTTTTAAAGCGACAAAATGAAAAAGATCGATGCTATAAACAGTTTCTTCAAAAATTCGAATAAAATTAGTGTATAGCGGTGTACGTCGGAACACTTTCCATTTTTTATCATTCATATATATATATATATATATATATATATATATATATATATAGGTTTTTTTTGACGTGGTTGTCTATACATCTGAGGAGACCTAATTTAAGGGGTCGAAATAAGTTATTATGTGTACAACCTTAATGTGTGTATAATTTTTCTTTTTATAATTCTGTTTTGCTCTGTTTAAATTACATTGAGCTCTGTTATTCAAATTCTCTACACAAAATTGAAATCTACACACTATATATATATATATATATATATATATATATATATATATATATATATAAGATTATGACACTAAGAACGTTTTGGAGTTAAAATCAATGTATTATTACATAGTAATAGGGGAAAATACGTTTTAATACTGTTCGTCTTGAGCGATACAAAAAAGAACGTGGGGCCATACCGTAAGACTCCATTTTGTGAAAATCACGATTCTTGTAGCATATTTACACATTCCAACCGTGGTTTTCTTCCTATTACATGCGTAATACTAAATAGATTTGAACTCGAAATGGTTCCTCATTTAATATTATTGTTATCGCCTATACAACAATTTTTATCGCATTATGTTTACACAAAAACAAACATATCGCTGCTACGAAAGCAAATAATTATCATCGGTTGTAATAAACTTTAAATAAATCAGAAATTGATGCTTAAATTACACAATTACAAAAGAAAAAAAATCAAATAATTTTTAATGTATTTATTTTTTTGTTTTAATTGTTTTTTTTTATTTTATCACTAGACCACTCGTGACTCTTTCGGTCAGTATTTATTAAATATAATTTTTTTAACTTTGTATGAAAATGAAATTTCACCAACTTTTCTCAGATGAATCTATCTTTTATTAAAACTGTAAGGATGTTATTTTTGTTGCTTGTTTCCATGCACAGTTTTCAACTGTACATGAATGTTTTAGATGGTGGGAGAAGGGCAAATAAGTGGTTAGAAAAATGGAATGATGCAGATAAGTCAGAGGGGGTGGTCCATCGTGACATCACACTGTATTCTGACTGTGTAAATCCTTTGACTTTATATAATCCTGGTAAAAACATAGCAACCAATTTTTACTCGCATGCACTAATTTAATCTGTGGTGATTCGAAGAGAATGAATATAACAGTATTTTTATATACCATAACCAGTGTGAGGTCACACTGAATGTAAGCTTTGTAAGTGTATCTTGTGTAGTTTCTGACTTTTAGCCAGATTAACAGAAAGACAAAAAATGCGACTTTCTTTATTATAAAATAGATTCATCCCCACACTTTCAGCAAAAGAAAAAATAATCGCCCATGCCTGGATTTCGAAATAATAATTAAAAAAACGGTTTCGGTTCAATGTAGTTCATTGATCAATGAAAATAATAAAAACAAAAAATAATATTAAAAGGTAATCGTTTTGATTTCATAACTTCCTTATAAAAATTACAACCAATGGAAATTTACGATTAATAAAAAACATGATTTACTTAAGTTTTATGTGCGAGAAATTCAAATAAAATCAATTAAATACAAACATTGAATTATTTTTTTAATTTACTATTTGATTGAATATTTATTGAAATCAAAAATGCAAAACGAAAGTTTTTAAATCCTATTTTTAAAAAAAGCATTCAATTACGCAATTAAATCCACCAAAATGCATTTCAGTTTCTTCGTAAACAAGTCAGAGATTTCAATCTTTTCTTAATAGTCGAAAAAAGAATGAATTACTTCGTAAATTTTTCGAAATTGGAAAAGAATTTGGGAGCATTTAAACTATCAAATTGAAAGTGATTTTTAGCTTTAAGATACTTCGCTCATTAAAAAAAAGATCAAAAGTTATTTGCATCTAATAATGTTTATTAAGAGATTAAAACATTACCTTAGCTAAATTGGGGTACAGTTTCGGGAAATACGACCAAAAATTTACAAGCGTGACATTCGTACAACGAATGCTACGAAAACGAACAGAAATAGACGAAAGAAGGTACGCCGCTCCTAATGCCCCCTCTCCCAATTAAAAACTTCTTTTTTTAATGGCAAGTTTAATTAGTTACCATACGACGGTAACACGAAGTTTCTCAGATTGGAAACGGTTGCACCTCATGCCTGTACTATTTTCTTGTTACTCGTGCTTGTACCCGGTTGCAGAAAAAAACAATCTTCAGCTAAATCTCTCCCTTCTACTTATTTGCCTTCTAATATTTCGTGAATATGCCTTCTTTCAATTTTAACTTTTACAGAAGAAAAAGAGACACAAAGTAAAAAGTTCCTTGTATATAAAAAAAATTCGGACCCCCCCTCCCACAAAAAAAATCCTAACCCTAAAAATTAATGTAATGACCAAACAATAACCGTAATAATCTATATATTAATACGATAGCGTGTGTGTTCGTGTGTCACGCTTACATCAAAAGCTCTGCGCATGCGTGCTGCACCTAAAACATTAAAGTTACCTAATTTTCGTAGTGTTTCAAGTATTTCCCTTTGGCACGACGGTTAGCGCCGTATGATTTTGACGTCGGCCCTACTGGTTTATAGTTTATAGTTCGATCCCAACCAACCTCTAAGTTTTTTTTTCTACATCGAAGGGAGGGGACGACCGGGACGACACATTAATACGATAGCGTGTGTGTTATTTTGTGTGCCACGTTTTGGAGCCAAATTTAATTTAATCTAAAGCATTTACAAAGTAAGGGTTAGTCGCCGAAATATTACCTTCACTAGAAATATTGTATAAAGAAGTTTTGTAAATTGTTTCATTTATTGTTCATTTTAAAAAATAAATACACAAGTCAAATCTTATATTTTATTCAAACATGTATAGGTTATGAACAAGATAATTAGTATTGAAAACACCAGTGTAATTTACACGGGTTCTGCTAGTTAAATATAAATAACTTTAATTTGGTACAAAAACAACAACGTTACAGTTAAAGAAAAAAATGGAAACAAAAATTCAAGTAAAAGACATCCTGGCAACGTAAATCACGTTTAGAAAATTTCAGATTTCATTTACTTTTTTGGTATTATTCTAGAGTAAACCCCTCAGCTAAAAAAATGAGATTCTACTTTTTAGGCGATTACGTGTGAACATCCTGAAAATTTGGCGGAGAGAAAGAAAAAAAAAAATTTAGAATTTAGAGTGGGGGTAAATTTAATGTAAAATGATCCATTTCCAAGCCGTTCTAACATTTTAGGGCAGCTAACACTTTTATTTTGCTATGGGAGATAAATTATGTGCGTTATTTTGGTGGGTTCTACTTTTATTAGGCGATTACGCATGTTTTTTTACGAACGTAGCCTCGCCTTACCACACGGACAGGATTAGTGACAAAACAAAGCTAAAATCGCAATGAGATGGATCATTTTACGTTAAATTTATATACGAAACTGCCCCCCCTCTAAATTCTAAAATTGTTTTATTTTTCTTTCGTCAGGGTTTGGAGGGTCTGTTCAACGTAATCGCCTAAAAAAAACAACGTAGAATCTCATTTTCGGGAGGGAGTGGCGGAGATTAGCTGAGGATGTTAATTAACAAATTTACGGTTTTTTTTGGGGGGGGGGTAGAAAACGCTTCCGTAAAATATACAGGAAATGTTTTAAATGAAAATCATAACAGGAAAAAAAAGAAAGCCTTGATTAAAAACAACCTTATTGTGTATTGTTGTGGCTTAATCCCGATTTCGGCCACGTAAACTATTTAGAGTGAAATGGGTCCCGGCTTTGTTTAAATCGGTTAAATACCCTGAATGTTTTATTTTAAAAATTAAATCGGGAATAAATAAATAACTAATGAAAATTCAATTAATAAATAGAACATTTATTGAAGAAATTAAAATGTTAAAATAAACAGCTTTTTTTTTTCAAAATTAAATTAAAGCAGACATCTTGTTTGAGTTAACATTAAAAAAAAATTATTTTAAATCGGTTAAATACCCTGAATGTTTTATTTTAAAAATTAAATCGGGAATAAATAAATAACTAATGAAAATTCAATTAATAAATAGAACATTTAGGCCTATTGAAGAAATTAAAATGTTAAAATAAACAGCTTTTTTTTTTCAAAATTAAATTAAAGCAGACATCTTGTTTGAGTTAACATTAAAAAAAAATTATTTTTACAGTTTAAAAAATAAAACACGGTCTTTATTTACAATATAAAAAAATAAAAAATCGCGCATATTCAGAGCATTCACGTTAATTTTCGGAAAATTATGTACTAAAAGTGAAAAAAATAGAGTTGTCTGCCCCTTACACTATTGTAGCTCTTCTGAAATGAAAACAAATTCGCCCCGTCCCTAAAGTGCAGAAGTGCCAAATTGAGTTTTCATATTGTGTCATGGCGGCCAAATTTGAAATTGTATATTTCGATCAGTGTTAATGCAAAAAAAAATCACCATTCTGTTTTTGCTTTCAACAATGTTTAATTATTAACAAATAATAAAATCAAACTGTTTTTAAATTGTAAAGAGAAAGCATTTACTATTAAATAAAAATATACTTTTCATATTAAAAAGGACGAACAACTTTTCACTATTCTGAACGAAATAATGTTAGAATTTGTTTACAAACGACTTCTTTTGAAAAATACAGTCGTATTGTTGTTGGTTTGTGTGTGTGTGTGTGTGTGTGTGTGTGTGTTTTCTTCATCCTCCAATTTTACTCCATCCTAAAAAAAGGGTAATTTTTATAGAATGACCCCATCTTCAAATCCTTAACTTACCTCTAGGTTAACTTTTACAAAAACTTAATGTCATGTAAGGACAACGTTTTATTGTGATAGACTGATGAAACTTAAAAAATTAAATTAAAAAATTAAAAACGATGTGATATTTTGACTGCAAACAAGATATCCCATACCATTCATTTTGTTTCTATTTACCTGCCTCTCCGCGAGGGCAGAGTTAGACACAAGGTCGGTTTCTAATGTGGAAAAAATCCAGCTCCCCCCAAATAGAGACTCTGGATTTGAACAAAAATTAAAATTGCCTCAGTCTAGACAGATTTCTCCTTCACTGACCGAGGACCGAAAAGATGAAGTGTAGTAGTGTAGTATAAGAACAGATACCACATTTTGCTCCGATCCAAAATGTCAATTTATCTTTAAAATTAAAAAAAAAATTCCCAAAAAGCAATTTCCTTTATAAAATAACAAAATGTGACGCACGACCAAAATTAGGTGGGGAAGGATGGGGATCGTCTGTCGTCCTCTAGGTCAATTCTCGAAAACTAGTTCCAGTCACCACAATACCACAATTGCTCTATGGCCAATTCTTAATCTTAAGTTAAGATTATAGGCTAAGTACGTGAAAATGAAAAGATTAAAAACAATGCGATATCTTGCCTGGAAACGAGATATCCCATTTTATTCGGGTTGTTATTAACAGAATAATTGTATTATTTGGCTTTGATTTTTAGGGGGTAATGGGGTTTTTCTCCCACAGTATATTGAACAGGCTCAACACAATGTTGATGGTTTGTCTATGATAAACTATAATATAAACATAGGATATCAATTGATATCATTTAATAATTTAAAATAAGATTTCACATTTTGATTTGCTCAAATTTTAAAGCATTTTGTTAGAATGATGAAATGAAGTATACTATATAATTGATTGTTTCCAATCCAATATTGTTTATGTAATGAAAGCGGGGGAATAATTCGGTTTTTTAATACGACAGGGACACGTTCAAAATGATCTTTTTTTCTTTGGTCTAAGACAAATGGACAAAATATATAGACCCTGTCGCATTATCGGTATTTTAATATTGCGGACGAGAATATACGACAAGGTCGGTACATTTCGTTCTTTTATGTACATTGTTACAGTGTGAGTGTGTGACTAAAAGCCAAAAAACATCACAAAATCATGGGTTTAAGCAAAAATAAGTTGTTCTAGATAAGTGTTGTCCACTGTCCAGCTTTATTTTTACTCGTCAACCATTTTAACCACTTGGAAGGTTACCATGTTAACGAGAATCAATGCTTGGAAGTTGTAAAATTAAATATGTTCTATTGCTTTTAAAGTTGTAACGGCAAAGTTTTTGGAATTAAATATACGATGTAAATTAAATAATCATTCCCCTCCCCCAAGGTTTTAAAGGGTGTTTACACGTAATCGTCTAAAAAAGTAGAATCCCATTTTTATTTTTTTTTGGGGGGGGGGGGTGATAATCTACAAATTTACTATTATTTTTACAACTATTAACAAAATTATTAAATGACTGACTTGTTTTCGAATAAAACAAAATGCATTCTGACGGATTTAATTTTAAATCATTTTAATAAACATTTTGGTTCTGTTTCGGAAACGTCAACCATAGATTTTACTGGCGTGACGTATGTACAACGAATGCTACGAAATCGAGAAAGACGAAACAAGTATGCCATTCCGAATGTTACCGAAGACCCCCCTCTCTCCCGATATTAAGAATGGATTCTAAAACTCCGCCAGTAAAATCTATGGTTGACGATTACGAAACAGTACCAACATTCTTAACTTTTCGTTTTATTACTTTACGCTATTTCCCTTTTGATCTGTATAAATAATCGATTAATAAATAGTAAATGAATAAATCTATTTAAGATTTAAATATGGGATTTGTAATGTGACTGTTTTAGCCTAAAACGTTTTGTAAACAAGTTGAAAATGACAATGCGTTTAATTCTGATATTGTTTAAGAATTGTTATTCTTTAAAGAGCTTCAAAATAGGAAAATAATTTCACTATTTATTTATTTATTTATTTATCATCAATGAATTTGAATTTTCATGAGTATTTTTTTTTAAATTTTAATAAATAGTTAATTTACCAAAAGTCAAGCTATTTTATATAAAAATCAAAACCTAAAAATTAAATAAAAAGGTTAATTGAAAATGAGATTTTTCTATGAATGACCAAAAGTGCCATATTGATGAGTTTGAGAAACAAAAAGTTATGCTTTTTAGTTTAAACTCTTTGTAAATAAAGAGCTCAACATAGATTCTCGAAGCATTACTATTAACCATTAGATGAGCAATCATTCATACATTTTTCACATTTACTAAAAAACTAAACGTCATAAAACTCCCTCACATTTTGTTAATTCCATTTGTAATTTATAATCCTTTCATAATATTCTTCGTCATTCAACTGACAATCTATCAATCCCATTATCCCCGGGTGGCTTTTAACCTTGATAAGTGGTGACTCATTAGTATAAACATGTATTCGCTTAAATAAATCGTTGCAACCATGTAGACAACTACATGTATCGATTTAAACACCTTCATAAGAATGTTACACCTGTTCAACTAAGAAATAGTAACATTTAACATCGCTGGTGTAGAACAGACAATTGGATATATTATAGCACTATTGTCGGTGTTGCTTATAGGAGGGAACCCATACTAAAGCATGCGACTGCAAAACCAAAATAAATTTAACCGCGGTAACAGCAGCTGTTTAGTCCGCCGAAGGACTAAACGCATTCTGCAAAACAAACGAAAACAAAAAAACAGCCTCATGGCAAAAAAACAAAATTGGAACAAATGCAAACAAAAAGGCATCCTTTTGGTTAGGTTAGAGTTTAAAAAAATAAAGTTGAAAAAAACTTCCTAAAAGAAAAAGTAAATTTGTAGATTAACACCCTCAACTACCACTCCCTCCCACCCGCCCACACAAAAAATGAGATTCTACTTTTTTTTTCGGCGATTACGTGTTAACACCCTCCAAAAACCTGGCGACAAAAGCAAACAATTATTTTGGAATTTAAGAGTTTCGCATATAAATTTAACGTAAACTGATCCCAAAGTTCGGGGCCACTCTAGCTTTTTTAGGGCAGTAACCATTTTTTTTTTTCGTAGCAAAGCAACGGGTGACACCTTCTGTGCATTTCGAGGGAGGTGTTATGCTGAAAATTTAGTAAAAACACTAAGTCTGAGTGGCAAAGACCCCCCCCCCATAAAAAGAAAACACAAACGCTACCACTAAACCTAAGTCCAAGTGGCAAATAAAATTGCTTATCTGTCTTAAAGAAGCTAGAGGGGGCCGGAACTGGGGCATTATTTTACGTTAAATTTATACGCTAAACTGACGCGCCATCTAAATTCTAAAATAATTTTGTTTTTTCTTTTCTTTCCGCAAGGTTTTAAGGAGGGGGTCACACATAATCGCCTAAAAAGGAAGAATCTCATTGGGGGTGGGATTTAGCCGAGGGTGTTAATCTACAATAATACAGTCGGTACTACTGACTGTTCAGCGATGGCTCGGCTATTTCTGATCTGTTCCGTAAATCGCAATCGGAAACATTCATGGTGGTCCCCTCCTACAGAATTACCCAATTGCCCATCCACACAACAAACAACTATGTGCATTATAGTACTTTTGTCCATCCGTATAAACAACAAAGAAAATGGGTCAATCATAAGTCCTTTCTTGTCTCTAACAAATAAAAATATTATATAGTAAATGGTGTTTCTACGGAAGAAAATGTTAAATAAACTCAAAATAAAAATTCAAGAATAGAATTTAAAAAAATAATTTCCATAATAAATGATTAAGTAGAGTTGAAAAGAAAAGAAAAATGTATTTTTCTTGGTCGGTTCTTTTCTAGAATAAAATTATAAGAACTTCACGTGTCTCTGTGACAACGAGCAGATTTAATTATTTTTTCTTTACTAACTATTAATCGAATATTTATTGAAATAAAAATGTAATGTCATAATTATTTTTTTCAATTCTATTTTAAAAAATGAATTCTGAAATTAAATTCACCAAAATGCATTTCCGTTTCTTTGTAAACAAGTCAACCATTTTAATCTTTTGTTATTTTGCTAATAGAGGCGATATTAATTTCTCACTCACACGCCCTTATTCCGAATTCGTGGCTGTGGGCCACCATCAGTGGATTATTTCTCTTTTACTAAAGGGTCGAAAAACAAGGTTTTAAATTAAATTTAAACGATTTCAAACCGATATAAATGGTTGCACACTAAAAATAATTAAATTAAAAAAGAAAAGATCATTTTTTTTATTCGAATTATTTGATGTTTTTCAGTAATCAAGCAAATATTCCATTTTTACGTATCTAATTTTCATTTTAAAAATTATTCCAACTTTTAATAAATTTTGATAATTTAAATTTTCCCTGAAAAAAGATTTTATGCGACTTTTGTTTTAATTATAACCGTTTGGTCACGATCACGAATTCGGAATAAGGGCATATGAGCGAGAAAATTCAATATCGCTCTAATAGTTGAAAAAAAAAATGAATTCCTTCAAAATTTGGAAGGGATTTGGAAGCATTTAAACTGTCGAATAGAAAGTAATTTGCTAAGAGTTTTAACTCTTAGCAAATCATTATTTAATTAAAAGATTGAAAGTTTTGGAAGCTATTTACATCTAATAATTTTAGAAATGGAGATTCAACCAAATCACCATCATTTTATAACCATTTCGTTTAATTAATAAATTAATGACCAAACAATACCATAATAATTAAATGTAACTGTCAAAAAATAACAAAAACGAAAGTAAAGACTCCAGGCAACGCCGGATATGTAGGGAGTTCGTAAATAATAATAAACTTTTTAAAATACTTACCTAGTAATAATGTTGTTAGTGGTATCCGTATTTTAATAAAATACTTAAATCATATTTTAGAAGAAAAAAATCCTTTTTTCCGGTTTTTCACATATTTTTCTGGGTTATTAATTTTTTTCTTTCTGCTCTTTATTGTTTAAACGAAAAGAATGTTTTAGGTCAATTCGTTTGATTATAATCGGGTAATATGAATAACAAATGGACGGATTTAAAGGAAAATTCAATTTTTTTTTTGTTTTTTTATAATTAATTTTTTTTTTCCTTTCTTTTAAACCTCGGTTCTTAAATAAATACCATTCTCTTTTATTATTATTATTTTTTAAGTAAGGTGGAAGATGTCTTTTCCCCCCATCTCGTTTTTGCTTTAAGATATTTTGAAAGTCGATTATAAAAGAGACGGACGGCGTAAGTAATAATTATTTTCTTTTCCTTTTAGGTATCTTTTTAAACGACAATTTAGCAAAAAAAAATAGTAAAATGTGGACAGGATCAACTCATCTCCATGATGTACGTGTGTGTTCAATGACGTCCAGTAATGCCAATCGAGGGTTTATATACGGCTGCTGCTGCTACTTTGCTTATGAGAAAACAACATGGCGGATCGGTCACGTGTTCACTGAGAAAAAGAAAAGAGAATATAAAGCCAGAGAAAGATCGAATGAAAGGGAAAACATGAAGAATACTTACAGATGCACATTGCAAAAAAAAAAAAAAAGAAAAGATTCCTATATAATAATAGTTGTGGACGAGATCGATGAAAACGTAAATGTGAATACCTATGATTCATTGTTATTGTAAAGCGGATAAAATATATTTGCTTATTAGATTTACAGGAAGAAGATATTTATCAGCCTCCAGGTGTAAAATATATCCTTACAAAGAAATATGATGAGGGGATTTCATCAAAGAGAAATAAATATTAGTTCTGAGTTCATATATAGACGTTTCCTTTATCGTTTTTTTTTAAATCTACGATTGAGTTACTCGTATCTTCACTTTGACTAGAATCATAGTGTAGTATCTGTTCTGATACGACTCTTCATCTTTTCTGTCCTCGTTCAGTGAAGTAGAGATCCTTCTAGACTGAGACAATTTTTATTTTTGCCACGATCTAGAGTTCGCCATTTGGCGGATTTAGATTTTCTCCACATGAAAAACCCCGACTTTGTGTCTAACTCTGTCCTCTGGAGAGGCATCCCCACCAATCCTTGATGTAACGAACGGTCGAGATTAAAGTGGGGAGTCAAGCTCTTCTCAAAATAGATTACTCTTGGGACGACTATAAAAATAGCCACTTTTGAATCCGTTGACATTTCCATTTGAGGACGTCCCAAGATACATGCAATAAACACATCCCTCCCCAATAGAAGGGGGCAAAGCTTGGAAGGATAGCCCCTACCCATGGGCATAAACCGAACATTTTCATGATATCCAGCCTAGAAGACGAGGATCGTCTACGCTTCTCTCCCCACTCCCCTTTCTCTTTCATTTTTAAAATGCTTGTTATTGAATTTTTAGTTTTATTGGTTGGTTAGATGATTGGTTAGGAAGAATGTCAGGACGAAGAAAGTACCTTGGTAGAGTAAGCTGTGTCTGGTCGCATCTGGCTGAAATCGAATATGTAATAAGAAAAGGGTCACCATCGTCCATAAAAAACCACCAACATCTCCACTACAAAATATGCATCAACTTCTATTCAAGGTAACACTGGAACATAACAAGAATTGTTTGGAAGACTGGTTTTTGCCGATAAACGAATGCTGTACCCTGGAGTTCCATCTCAGCAGTCCGCTCGTGGTGAAACAAAGAGAACAAGATAACACATCCTATCATGAAGCGATCAACTTTGGAACTGGGTCGAATAGTAATTTTGGTACCTAGCTTTGTTGGCTCACATTTATTTGAAGACTGTGCAATCATGTCCTAAATCCCACACAGTTATAAGTCTAGGTGTAATCGCGTGTGTGCAAAGCCAAACCACAACTCAATCTAGCGCAAAATAATGCACATACATATAAACAAAATATGGCCCTCATGCAACTGCTACATTACCCCCTGCTTAGGCTTTTAGCCAGTAAAAAAAGAGAAACTTTAGTTGTCATAGAAGCACATGAGAATACATTTAAATTAATATGATAATTACAACAATAGAGTTCAGTTTGATCAAAAATGTCTTTGTTATGTTGCCAAGTGCAAAATGTTCTTTTACTGAAAAGTGAAAAATGTTCTTTTTTTGCTGAAAACAGAAAAATAGCTCTTCTATAACATACACATATAAGGATAACACTATAAAAGGAGTTTTTTAATTTTATTTAACTGTTCAAAGGCTTGCATAATTTTTTGTGGCAATGAACATGTCTACCAGAACGTGTGGTGGTAATGCTAGTGTAGGAAGACATGATGTGGCTGTTTCTGGAGGTTCCATATCACTTTGTTAAAGAAATATTATTGTGGATAGAACATGGGGTTCCTGGGTGTCGCTGTCTAAAAATGCTCGCTTTAGTCTGTCAGCCAACATAGTCTCTTTGGTTCCTCCAACATCCAAAGTAAAAAACTGTCATTATGTTTGAGCACACGATATAGACTAGAATAAGATAGTGGGGGTGGGGGTTAACCGAGTCATTCCTTATAAACACATGAGTCCATAACGCAGCTTGTTTAATACTTTGATGCCGAGTGTTCATGGGCAGCAAACTGTTGAAGTAGCATCTAAGTCTGTTAATGTAGTGTTCCATATCCACTACAAGTGAATCTGGAAGAGTAAATATATGACCAGGTAATGCAAGTGGGGTACCGTATAGCAGTTCAGCTGGAGAGTAATCCAAGTCATCTTTAATAGCAGAGCGACAACCAAGGAGAACAATGGGCACGTACTCCATCCAACGTTGAGGATCTGGGGCTGCACGCAGTGATGCTTTTAATTGTAGATAAAAACACTTGATCATTCCATTGGAAGCTGAGTGATAACTAGTAGTCCTAATACATTTAATACCCAGTATTTTGTATAGTTCTTGGAATGGGCAGGATTCGAACTGCCTGCCACGATCAGTGGTAATTGTTGCCGGGACATCATAACGCGAAATCTAGCCCGATATTAGAGCATGCCTACAGTTTCAGCAGAAATATTGTTCAGTGGGATAGTTTCAGGCCATCGTGAAAAACAGCCTGAAAAACGATCAATATAGGTCAGTATATAGAAGAAAACTTGGCTGACCGGCCAGGGTCAAACCAAAGTCGATGTGTATGTGCTTGAATCTTGCATCCGGAGTCCATGATGCAATGCTCTGAGAGACGGCTGATTTGATGCTTTGATGCCAAGTGTTTATGAGTGGTAAACTCTTAAATAGCATCTAAGTCTGTTAATGTAGTGTTCCATATGCACTACAGATGAATCTAAAATAGTAACCATATGACCAGGTAATGTAAATGGAGTACTGTATAGCAGTTCAGCTGGGGAGTATCCCAAATCTTTTCTGATAGCAGAGCGACTGCCAAGGAGAACAATAGGCACATATTCCATCTAACGTTGAGGATCTGGGGCTGCGCGCAATGAGGCTATTAATTGTCGATAAAAGTTCTCAATCAATCCATTGGAAGCTGGGTGGTAACTTGCTTGCTTCGATCAGTGGTAATTGTTGCAAGGACACCCTAACGCAAAATCCAGCCCGAGATCTGTCAGGCAACTGCTACACATTCTACGATAAACTTACAAGGGGAAATTAACTCCCATATAAATATTTAATAAGTTATTTGTCAACATTTTTGCTATTATTGATAAAATGTTGATCGATAGTAATGCATTGAATTTCAAAAATAAAATAAATTAAGAACGGTTTTGAGCCGTCGAATTAAAATTCAACCGTAAAATTGTAACGTCAGATGGTATTGGGTGGATCGATCTACGATAAACTTACATAAAGGATTGAACATCCCTCATAAAAATGAAACAAGAGATTAAAAGAATATTTTTGATAATCTGAAAATAAACATTTCGTGTTTATTGTTTTTAATCGATATAAATCTGAAATAATTATAAAATACATTTGTAGCATAAGTTAGGCTAAAAGCCTAAGCAGGGGGTAATGTAGCAGTTGCGTGACGGACCTATTTTGTTTATATGTATGCGCAGTATCTTGCATTAGACTGAGTTGTGGTTTGTCTTCCCACATGCGCGCTCACACCTAGACTTATAACTGTGTGGGATTTAGGATGTGATGGCACAGACTCAAAATCAATGCGTGCCAACAAAGCTTGGCACCAAAATATGATTCAAAACAGTTCCAGAGTTGATCGCCTGATGATAGGATGTGTCATCTTGTTCTCTTCGTTTCGCCACAAGTGGAACTCCAGGATACAGCATCATGTTATCTACAAAACCCAGCCTACAAAACAATTCTTGTTATGTTTCAGTGTTCCCTTGAATAAAAGTTGATGTATATTTAGTAGTGGAGATGTTGGTGTTGTTTATGGAAGATGGTGACCCTTTTCTTATTCAATATTCAATTTCAGTCAGATGCAGCCACACACAGCTAACTCTTCAAAGTTACTTTCTTCGTCCTGACTTTCTTCCTAACCAATCATCTAACCAACCAATAAAACTAAATTTGGCGACCCCGAACGTGAAATAAACATGCGGCTTTCTTTAAAAAAAATTTTGTTAATCACGGAACCGTGCGCTTTTGTTTACGATGCTTTTTCATCCTATTACACAGTTTAAAGAGGCTCAAACTAACATAAACAAGTAAGATATAAAAAGAAAAAACAGCGTTTCGGCACAACCAAAGATATGTTGTACGGACAATATAGTGGATTTACCAGGATATCAAACGTGGTAAGTGCATTTTCTTATGGGTTTTATATTACCTGACATATTTTGTGTTGCATAGCGTTTTATTTTTTGTTGGAGATGCTTAGGCTATTAGATCTACTTTTGAAAAAAAAAAGGACTCAAGAGTAAATCGTAATCGATTCGTAATACAATCTACAATACTATTAATTAAGGATTAAATTCAGGATTATTTCTAATCGTAAACATATAGTTCAAAAGTATTATACTTTTCCACCTCCTTGTTAATATGGTTACCACATGGTTTACAGTTTCCTGCTAAAGGCATGGCTGCTTGGAATTTGCTGACACCCAAGTGCAGCACCTTTAGAATAAATATTTTTCTACTTTCGTCTTTCCTGTGGAGACCAATATTTAGGAGTAGAAAGTTACGCATTAACGTTTTTTTCATATTTTTTCTTATATGTATCGCTCCTTGAGATTGAGTAGGGAGACAAAATAAGTTCTTATTTTACGTTTCTCATGTAATATGTTAAGCGTGCAATTTTTTGGCATCACTTTTGTCATTGATCATTTCAATAGCTTTTAATGCTGCTTCGGTTCATTCTAGCTTTTCTTGCCTCGACAAGCGATATTTGTCATTCATATTAGGTTTGGCGCCTAAAGCAAGTCAAGACACAATATTTTCCAAATATTTCAAAGATTTCTTTCCTTTACTCTTTTCCCCCGTAAGGAGAATCTGCCCTATTTTATATCAGTATCTTTCGTGTTCACTTCCGGTTTGTTAATTAGACAGGCTCTTCACCTGCTTCAGGCTCTCTTTCATTTTAACGATTGCTTATTTGGGAATCGTATTTTTTCTTTCCTTACGACAATGAAACTATGCAACTCAATACCAGTTTTTTCCAGTAACGTGCGCGTGTGGTTTACGCAAATAGAGACACATTTCGCTGCTCACGGTATAACTTCAGAGTTGAAACAATTAAACTTATTATATAAGCTACCGTGAAAGATCTTATCAGCCTGGAGCTTCTTATGATAGTGTTAAGGGGTAAGTACTTCGTCACACATCTCTTTCTGCTGAGTGTTGTTTCCAAACACTCGTAAATGATGAGTTACTCAGAGATTGGTTGTCTAGCCAGCTTCTTCATCAAATGCATGAATTAGCTGAGGGCGCCCTCCACGGATAGTGGGTTATTGAGGTAGTTATTTGTATCCCGACTACATTCTACCATGCAGGCCATACTGCCCCTATGATAGAGACGGGTACGGTAGAACAACTTGCATCCTTGACAGACAAAGTCATAGACTACAAAGGAAGGACCCCTTCAGTGGCGAATTGTAATGTGGTGGCAGAAATTTCAGCCATGACTACTAAATCAACCCCTGACCCACCTTATACAGCCATGTAAAAAGCTATCGAACAGCTAACAAGGGAGATAGAGACATTGAGGTTGTCTGGAGACAAGTCACCTATTCACCGACACCGTCATCGATCATCTTTTCTGCCAC
This sequence comes from Sepiola atlantica, assembly GCA_963556195.1. NCBI lineage: Eukaryota > Metazoa > Mollusca > Cephalopoda > Sepiida > Sepiolidae > Sepiola > Sepiola atlantica. Next base: position 143,867,872 of record OY744520.1, read on the forward strand.
AATATGATACTGATTCCTATAAGTTTTGCATGTACCATGAATGCTTTGTGCAACAAACCTTGTACGTAAATCCCAAACAATTAGGGAAACGAGAAAAGAGAGAAGTGAGAACAACACTTTCTCCCCATAAGCTTCTCATCAGTCGTGCATTCTACGTAAAGGATTTAATTTCTCAATTGGTCAACACTGGAGCTGCATGTATCATTTGACCTCTAAGTTTTTTCAAAGAGAAGCCTCCTACTTCAACGGTTGTACTTCAGGCTGTAAACAGTTCTCCGATATCCATGTTTGGTCAAGTTGCAAGCTTTTTGGACTTGAAACTACGCAGAGATTTCATGTGGATCTTTGTAATTGCAGATGTCTCCATCCCTATTCTAGATGCCGATTTCTTAAACCATTTTAACTTGATAGTGGACATGCGTAGACGCAGACTGATAGATTCTAGTACTATCATTATATGGTATATATGTATTTTTGTAGTTTCTGCTGAAAACCCTTATGAGTTGTTATTAGATTATTTTCCTGATCTAATAAACTTAAATTTTGAGATAAACAAACCTGCTCATTCTAATGTGCGTTTTATTGAAACAACTGCTGCTCCTGTTTTTTCACGTCCTAAACGCCTTTCCCCGGAGAAGTTAAAGACGGTTAAGCATGAATTTAATCACATCCTCCAACTAGATATTATTCATTCCTCATCTAGCCCTTGGGTGTCCCCTTTAAATATGGTTCCGAAGCGTTCTGGGGAGTGGCATCCTACCAGAGATTTCCATCAGCTGAACTCAACTACTGTTCCTCATATTCAGGATTTTGCTTCGTCTTTGCACAGTTGTAAAAATTTTCAAAATTAGATCTTGTAAAGCTTTACCAGCAAATATTCTGCAGATATTCCTAAAATTGCTGTTACTACTCCTTTCGGAGCATTTGAATCTTTAACTATGCCATTCGGTTTACGTGATGCAGCTAGCACTTTTCAGGATTTTATGGACAAAGTAGTTTGTGACTTAGATTTTGTGTATAACTATATAGACGACATTCTGATAGCTAGCTTTTCACTAGAGGAAAATTTAAAACATCTCCGTATTCTTTTTGAGCTTTTGCAGCGTTACCATGTCAGCATAAACCCTGTTAAATGTACCTTTGGTTCTACAAGCCTTGTATTCTTAGGCCATTTCATAAACTTGGAAGCTATTGCACCCCCCCCTTCCTGAAAAAGTTAAAGCTCTGCTTGATTTACGTTCACCAACTTCTTTCACGAGGTGAAGAAAAAGCTTGCAAATACATCATTACACTCACATCCCATACCTGATGTTGAATTTTCTATTGTCGTAAATGCATATAGTTCTGCAGTACGTGCAGTTTTACAGAAACATCATCAGCCGCAGATTCAATCTTTGTCGTTCTTTTCTCGTCGATTAACACCCATGGAAAGTACTTTTTGATGTGAACTTTTGGCGATTTATTTAGCTATTAAATATTTTCGCATTGGATTTGGAATTGGACGGTCGGGAATTTGTTATTTACATGGATCATCGTCCATTTACGTTTGCGCTACATGCTGAGCCAGGCAAATATTCCCCATTGGAAGCTACACATTCAGACTTTATTTCCCAGTTCTCCAGCGACATGCAGCATATATCTTGTTCACAAAATACTGCTGCAGACACACTATCTCATCTTCCAATCAGTGCTATTTCTTCACTGGAGGATATTAACCTCTGTAAAATGGCTTTGGACCAGCCATCTTTGGAGGATTTGAATCTGTCAACTCCACAATTTGCTAATTACAAATTCCAGTACATCTCCATCCCTACAGCTGAGGAACAAATCTTATGCGAGACATCTCTGAATTCACCTCGCTCTCTAGTTCGTGGCAATCATCAGAGGACTGTTTTTTCTTCCTTGCATGCACTGGCTCACAACGGAGTCTCTGCCTCGGTAAAACTAATTTTAGCCAGGTTTTTCTGACTGAATATGATACACAAAATCACTGATTGGACCCGTTCCTGTCAACCCTGTCAAAAGTCAAAGGTGCACAGACATGTACGAGTCTCACTCAAAATGTTCAGCACGCCTAGTGCAAGTCAACTTGGTTTGACCCTGGCCGGTAAGCCAAGTCTTATTCTATTTACTGACCTGTATTGATCGTTTTTCACGATGGCCTGAAACTATCCCACTGAACAATATTTCTGCTGAAATTATCCCACTGATCGTGGCAGGCAGTTCGAATCCTGCCCATTCCAAGAACTATACAAAATACTGGGTATTAAATGTATTAGGACTACTAGTTATCACTCAGCTTCCAATGGAATGATCAAGCACGTTCATCTACAATTAAAAGCATCACTGCGTGCAGCCCCAGATCCTCAATGTTGGATGGAGTACGTGCCCATTGTTCTCCTTGGTTGTCGTTCTGCTATTAAAGATGACTTGGATTACTCTCCAGCTGAACTGCTATACGGAACACTACATTAACAGACTTAGATGCTACTTCAACAGTTTGCTGCCCATGAACACTCGGAATCAAAGTATTAAACTAGCTGCGTTATGGACTCATGTGTTTATAAGGAACGACTCGGTTAACCCCCACCCCCACTATCTTATTCTAGTCTATATCGTGTGCTCAAACATAATGACAGTTTTTTACTCTGGATGTTGGAGGAACCAAAGGGTCTCTGTCGGCTGACAGACTAAAGCGAACATTTTTAGACAGCAACACCCAGGAACCTCATATTCCACCCACACTCAAATTTTCTGAACAAAGTGAAACGGGACATCCAGAGACAGCCAAATCATGTCTTCCTACTAACGTTATCACTACACGTTCTGGTAGACATGTTCATTGCCACAAAAAATTATGCAAGACTTCATATATCTGAACAGTTACATTTTTCAAAAAAACTAACTTCTTTGAGAATGTTACTCCCACATGTGTAAGTTTAAAAAGAACATTTTTCTCTTTTCAATAAAAGAACATTTTTTCTTTTAAGCAAAAGAACATTTTGCCATTTGTAACAAACCAAAGACATTTTTGATAACACTGAACAGTTATTTGCTCTATTGTTGCAATTGACATGGTAATCCAAATGTATTCTCATGTGCTGCTACAACCAATAAAGTATCTCTTGTTTGTATCGGCGAAAAGTCTAAGCAGGGGGTAATGTAGCAGTTGCATGACAGATCTATTCTATTTCTATGTACGTGCAATATCTTGAGTTATGTTGAGCCGTGATTAGGTTTTGCACATGCAATAATGTCTGGACTTATATAACTGTGTAGGGGTGAGAGCACTTCTGAACATGCGCAACTAAAATTCCCACTCAGAGAGTTGGCGCAAAACATAATTCAGTTCCTGAGTAGATTTTGTTAGAACAAGACGAACTATCCCGTTCTCGTCCTTTCCTAGAAGCCACCAGGCGAGATGAAACTCCAGGATACCACATTCTGTTTTCGATAAAACCAACCTACCAAATAACTCTCTTTATATTCCAGTGTTCCGTTTGAATAAAGTTGATTTATATTTTAGTGGAGATGTTCGCGTTTTTATGGAAGATGGTGACCCTTTTCTTATTCAATATTAAATTCCAGTCAAATACTTCCAGACATGGTTAACGCTATCCGTGGTTTTCTTTATCCTGACGTTCTGCCAGACCAATTATCTTAACACTAAAAACGATTACTCATTTCAGGACTGGCATCAACTTTTGGAAGTTCTCTTAGATCTCGCATGTGATTTTGCTGTTTTCTTTTTGTTTTTTTTTTACTCTTATTCACTCCAAACAAGGCGCATTGCTACTTGGATGCAAGGGGCTACGATTAGGGAGCATGCCTACAGGGACACTCGAAGTAGGGAGTTGAGCAGCGACATGTCTGTTCGCATTACATTTAAATTTCTGTATGTTAGTACAGTCCGGGAGAAGGAAACAGGAAGGGAATAAACTATTAGAGTGGAAAGCTTTCCTGCATCTGCGGACTTGTTAAGCGAAAGGGTTGGATTTTGCTGCTTGTCGAGTTAGTCAGAGGTATTTACGTCGAGGGGGCACAAGTGTCACGAGTTCGTCAGAGCACATTCCATTAAAGTACTTGTAAAACAAGCACATAAATGCTACACTGTGGCGATGTGACAGGGTTAGAGTTTGGTTGACAGTGTGGGATCTATTAGATTGGAGATTTTTTTTTTATTCTATCTAATAGAGAGAGAGTGGTAGATGCACTAGCTCAGATGTGGCAACAATACTCCATGCATTGGCAAATGGTGGCTTTGTAGAGATATACGATACTGGCAGGTGTGAGTGGTTTTCTAGTGCGGTAGAGGGAACCCACTTTCTTTGCAGCAGACTTGGCAATGTTTTCTATGTCTTCCTTCCGAACTCTGTACTTAATTATACAGGGTGATTCATAAGTCACCTAACTATTTAAAATGATTACCATGTGAAGCACAAACATACTATGAACTTTTGATAATTGTTATCTTACTCTCTAATTACTGCTATTTGTTATTTTAAATTTGTTCGTTTATATATTTGTTTCTATATATATTTATTTTTATTTATTTAAATTTGTGTAAATCATCATATGTGCTTTTTTTTCAGGCAGTATGTCATTTACAATTGAAGAGCGAATTTTTATTGTTATTCATATGGCCAAATTTGATGAATCTCCCACACTTGTTGAAAGGCAATGGAAACGTGATGTGAACAGAAAGCCTCCTTCGCACAACACCATGTGCTCAATTTTTAAAAAATTCAAGGAAACTGGAAGCATCCAAGATGCTCAAAAACCAGGTGCTCCGAAACGTAATGATGCAAAAGAAGAAGAAATCCAAACCTTGTTTGAAGCAAAACCTTCAACATCAATTCGCCAGGCTGCTCAAGTGTTATCGACATCATATAGCTGCGTTCAATGAACCCGTCAAGCTGTTGGGCTTAAGAATTTTCATGTCCAAACAGTGCAAGCACTAACAGAGGTAGACAAAGCAGCGAGACTGGCAATGTGTGAAGAAACACTTCATCGAATATCGTCGAACTCTTCTTATCTCTCCAACGTTGTGTTTAGCGACGAGGCAACTTTCTTCGTCCAAGGAACTGTGAACAAACATAACTGTCGTGTTTGGGGTTATGAAAACCCCCATCTGACAATGCCAAGACCTTTTCAATCTCCTAAGGTAACTGTATGGGCTGCTTTGACAAGTAAACATCTCATTGGTCCTTATTTTTTTTATACGAATGTCAATAAAGAAAACTACCTGTCAATGCTACAAGAATTCTTAATCCCTGAATTAAAACAGCGAAGAATATACTAAAAATCCATCTTCCATCAAGACGGCGCTCCTTCGCATTGGGGACTCAATGTCCGAAAATTTCTTAATGAGAAGTTCCTAAATCGATAGTGGGGTCGAGATGGCCCAATCAATTGCTCTCCGCGAAGCCCTGATTTGACGCCGTTGGATTATTTTTTGTGGGGATATTTACATGACCAAGTATTTGCGATGCCAATAACTAACATCGACAACCTCAAATCAAAAATCACTGCCGAGTTTGTTAAAATTAATCAATCAATTATGCTACAAAGAGTCGCAAATTCATTGCAAAAAAGAATGGAGCTATGCATGCAGAACGAAGGTGGAAATTTTGAAAATTTGCTGTAATTTTAAACTCCCATAAATGAATTTGTTGAATATACTTTCTGTTTTGTATTACCGTATTTTTTAACTTTAGAATTTCAAAAATAAATAGCTAAGTGACTTATGAATCACCCTGTAAGTAGGGAGTTCCAAATGCTTGTACAGCTTCCCAAATGTTGACAACTTTAGCTCATCCCTAGGGATGTTGGGGGATGAATGTGTAGAAACGAATCTTCACGTGAATCACAAGACTCTCTCCTATGATAATTAGTAAGAAACAGGTGGTTAAAGAACGAAAATAACAATGCTTTTCTATAAACAAACAATTTATACAAATATATGAATATATGTTGTGCAAAATAATCAAAAGTAAATTAAATGACCAAGTCTTATTTGAACATTTTATCAACTTTATTTCTCATCTCATTCAACAAGTAATAGAAATGAGTTATTACAGAAGTTATTGAATGTCAATGTGTCTTAACGGAGAAAGATATATGAAAAGTTCAAACTTCAAGATGAAGAAAATGTTATCATGTGTTCATAAGTCTGGGCGAGGAAAAGGTTATAAGTCCATGGGTCTAGACAAGGAAAATGGTTTTATACTGGCAGAGTTCGTATCATTATTATTAATAAGTCTATGTTCAGATATGTCACCATCTTATGAAGTTATGTCCACATGTTGATGCCAATAGCCAGATGCTAAAAGCGGGTTTTGTTTGCATGCCAAGAAAAAAATGTTTGTAGTGTGCAGAGTGACAAAGGGACGTTAGGCTACTTGGCCTTTTCACTGGCTCATTGTGTCGAAAGTGCGAATGCGATCCTTTAAATAAGATCTGAAAACAGGGGCTCTGCTCCAGAAGAAATTGTTTCTGCTTGGTTAAATCCCAATATAGGGAACCAATCGAAATTGAGTATTTGATCTAATCATCACCAAGCATTCAAGTCAAGCAAGTATGGAATGATTTTGGACATTATCGTGTGGTTTGCATTGGCAGCAGCAGAAGACGGATCCACGGTTGAGGGTTGCTACCGGCATTTCTCTTGCTGCCACTTCCGCCTTTTCCTATCGCTTGTGCACTCGGATGTTACCCCCTGCATCGATAGTTCATGGTGGTGAGCGTCGACATGGTTGATTTACTGCACTTTTCTTCTTCATTGTCGCCGTCACTGTCGTCCTCGTCATAGCATTCCCTGCCGCCATTGCCGGCTGCTGCCCATAAAGTGCTCACATGCATTCAATCTAGTTAGATAATCGTACAACAAATCTACAATATACTTCTATGGAAGAAGGCAGGCTGTTGCCGAACGAAGCTTCACAGGAAGAGCCATGTTGCCCACTGCCTAAAGCTGGGTTTGTAGCGCACTTAATCATCGTCACCCACTGACTCCCTGTATGTTCGACATTTTCTCTCTAGGAACCCGCAGACATGTTTTGTAATCCTAGTTGCTGCTGCCTATGTGCCCACCACTACCACTGTCGTGAATTGATGCCTTCTATTCTCCTCTCGCAAAACTTTGTATGTCCCTCTTGCAGTAATCGTGCTTCAGCAATTCATTGTCCGATAATGCATAGTCATGATGTCTGCATCTTCCGGCGTTTAGATGCTGCCACCACTCCTAAAGCAAAGGAAGAAGCATCAGCCATCGTCATAGTCGATTCACCGTTTTCCGTCCGCAGTTCCCGCCACAAATTACTTATTCCTATACTGTTAATTTGAACAGCTGCCAGATGGATAATATCATCGTCTGGTGAAGCGCTCCTGTCAGTGATTGATAGTCATTGAGTGACTCAGTGCTTGAATTGGATTCATTCGCTGTAACTCGATGCAATTGTGAAAATGAGATCAGCTATCAACGTTGTTGTTATCATCGTCCAATCTGCCATTTGATAAATGTTGCTGTCGTGTGCAGAGGTTCAGGTCTCCCTCCTCCGGGTCTGCTACCATACCTGTCTTAACGTTAACAAATATGCAGCAGTGCATGTCAAGAAAATCAAACCTAGGAGTTGCTTACGAGTATGCACCACATTTGCGATATCTTTCCTTATTTTTCCGAGATGCTGTCTGATCGTCAATGACACCACCTTAATTGTGATCTAGCCACCAACTGTTGGTGGCCAGACAACAGAAATCCCCGCCGCCGTACATTTAGTAATACCTGTAGTCATATTTTTGTTTCAAAGCTTCAGCCATGCAAGTGTAAATTCATGCCATATATTAGAACAGGCGAAACCACGAATGGCTCATGGACCAGACCTAATCCTGAGGACCATATAACTTCTTGGAGTCAATGGATAACCGTGGCAATTCTAGAGTTACTACATGTTACACAGGCTGTGATTGCTCGGCACCTGTGTCAGGCATTCCAGGTCGCAACGCTACATATTAAACTGAGACCAATGCATGTCATTCTGTTCTCTCGTCATCGTCATGAGCATCATCTCTCGTCGGTGGTGGGGCTCATGAGGCAACGTGCTCTTCTTTTGTGACTCTGAATAACTCACTGGTAAAGCACATAGGCTTTCACGCCGGGCGACATGTCTATCGAGGGTCCACCCTATCAATTGTTGATGATTAATTTAGTGCCTTCAGTGGTAACAGGAAATCGGGGTTCGATTCCGGAGAGGGAACATGCAAAATTGCTACCACATCCAAGAAAGACAATAGCTACTCCCACCATGGAGAGTATAGACGACAAATAATGACCCAGGTCTCTGTCAAGGCTCCGCGATCAGATTTGAAAAAATTACAGTGCTCAGAGCAGACTGTTCAAGCTTGCATATGATAAGCATGGAATAATAGAAGAAGGCCTCGTCTACGTCTGTCAGTCTCCATCTACAGCGAGGCAATGATCAAAGGGAGCGGTTGGAGCCACTTGTATTGTGACATTTGAGATGAAATTCTTGGATCATTGCAAGACAAACTGCAGCATTAATCATGGTGCCCAGGTCCAGGTCAGTTTTCTCACGCACTTCTTGGAGGGACAGATGGCAGAAAATCACACAAGCGAAGCGATAACAGGTCTGTGATGTCCTTAGATGTCTGGGGCTGCACACATGCTACACTGGAGGTATCAGCAAGGACTTCACCCTACCCTGAAAGGTGCAGGTCAACAACCTGCATCGATTATATCCCTGCCTTTTGTACACACCACCCGTTGCTACTACCGATCGAATAGTCTGGTGATGTACTTGGATCTGACCAATGACATCGCCAGGCAGTGTGCGGTGTTGGAGAAAACGAATAAGGTTTCTGTAGGTTAAACTGCAGAAGGATCATTATTGTTCAGCGTTCATTATCGATGTAGTAGCTCATCATCATCAGTTTGCAGAGTGAAACGTGTGCCGTTGCCGCCGTTGCCTCTTTTCACCCACTGCAACCGACGGTTACTGGCGTTGTATGGCCACCACCGGTTCCAGGCCATTGTCGCTATCACAGCCGTCACCCTCCTTACAAATACAACAAAACTAATTACACAAAGACCATATAAACAAACCAACTTCTAAACCCTGGACGTGGGATCACCTAGCGTGTCCGTCGATGAAGAGTGTGGCCAGCTGCGAGAACTGATGTGAATTGCAGGACTCAGTGAACATCAACACCTTACACATTTTGGCTTCGAGATCCTTTGTCTCGGGGCCACCTCCGGTCGAGAAGTGAAACATGTTTCCAGTAAATGAAGGAACATCTTCCAACCCCATGCCACTACAGCGGCAGCTCTTGCTAGCAGCAGGAGTATGGTGGGAACGAGGACATCGCAAGAGAGGTGTGCTGTAACAGCTGCTGCTTCCCTTGTCTCCTGCTGGCAAACTACAGAGTCTTTCTCTTTGACCGTGTGCAAAACACTGTGGAGGAGGAGGATTATAGGAGTTTGTCCTCTACCTCATCTGTCGCCGCAAGCATCACCTGCTCATCTTGCTCTCTGGAGGTTTAACTATAGCCAATCCCTTGAGCAGCATCCTGGCCTAGATGGTCTCTCTGCTGCTGATGCCCTGCTGAGGTGCAAATTGGTGGCCCCCTCCCTTAATCTTGTTTTGCTTTGCTAAGCTTCACCTCTGGCCCAGGATTTTCACGGTCCCTAAGTCTGCAATCATCACTGAGCCCACTCATCTGAATCGAATTGCTGTCTCTTCGATTATGCTGCGCTGTGTTCATCGGATTCTGACGTGGAGATGGTCACAGGTGTGTGAGTTTCAGAACCAGTTCACGTTCCAGATGCGGGATGGTGGTCTGGAGGCCACTGTCTTTCTACATGCAATATTGCGTAATTGCTCTCAAGAGACACAGGACCTGTGTGCGGTGATAATCGATGTGTCCAAAGCGTTCGATACATGGCGATACTTATACCAGATCTGGCAAACATGCAACTGGGGTCCACGACTGGGGGCGGACATGTTAAGACCAAAATTATTACTAAATAATTACTGAGAAATTTTTAGTAAGGAATTTGTTAGCAATGTCCAGTAATTAGTTAATTAACAACTATACATATTATTAGGAAGCAGTTTACAATTATTGATTTATTTCCATCAAACCAAATGTAAAAAGTACAAAAATATAAAAGAACTAAATGCAGAAAAAATCAATTTATTCACCATAAATTAGGCACATTTTTGATATTTCAAAAATCAGGAGGCAATTTGTTTATATTGACTATTTGATTACAGGAAATATAATGAGATAATATAATCAGAAAGCATATTCAACATTTTACAAAATCAAATACTTTATGAACAAAATGTTCAAAGAAACAAGTTCGATAATTTCTTTACAAAATTTGTGATGTTTGTCACATGTAAAATTTGTTTTACAGAAGATGAAAATACTTATTTCTTCATGATACGATAATACATATTATACACAGTTCTATTATAAAATCAACTTACATTAAGAAGAACATAAAACCAATAAAATATGTGTAAAAAGAGGAGAAATTTGAAACATATCTGATAACTGCTTGAAAAAATATGCATTATTAATACTGATTATGTTGTTATGAGAGTTATATACACATTTTTAGTTTATAAATAATATTTTAAGATAATTTAAAAACTTTTAGTGCTGGTTCTTGAGTTGCCTTAGGGGAATCAAACGAACAATAATTTTCATAAAAACTGACAAAAATTTTTCGTCAAAGACTACCTGCAAGTGTTCAATTTAACAGCAAACATTATAAAACGGAAAAACCACACACTGGATTGTAGTATCCAGTGAAATTTTCAAATTAGCAAAATCTATTTCTTTAAAAAAATGTCCATATTCTTGATAGCAAAAACTTGTATTATTAAATATTTCCTCATCAGTTGGACAATCTTTTCTTGTAGCATAACTGACTGTGCCATAACATCAACCACGTGTGTTATACAACCAATACAGGCCAGTAGATATCTATATGGTCTAAGATACAGATCTGGTCCTGTACAAGTAAGGAGATAGTGATCTGATAATATCAATATGCACTGTTTGAAAACATGCAGACGGCAATTCAAAATTCTGGATAGCAGATTTAGTATCTACATTGAGATACAACACATACTGCACAGAATTGCTTAATATTTTGATCTAAGTTCGGCGAAAACAATTGAACTTTGCTAACTATATTAACACTTCCATGCCGGGACGTTGAAGTTTCTCGAATATGGATGTACAGATATCCTTTGGAATAAATGGTCTGGGATACTTGGTTGAATTGTTACATAGGATTGAGTTTATTTCGTTTGACACAAAGTACTCCTTTAAATTAGCGTACGATTTTATGTCCTCGTTACACCCTTGTGTATGCGCTATTTTTGTCAAATCACTCACATCTATTTGGACAGCTATATGCAAGTCAATAGATATACCCCGCAACTATATTTTGTTCACCTTTAATAAATGTTATGTTAGCAATATATTCGGCAAGTACCGATAGGTGTTGTTATTGTCGATCTGATTTCGCCGGTGTTTGACTATAAAGCGCCACTTATAATGGCTTGTGATGAGTAAATAACATTACATGGTGACCTTCTTGATGGCGGAAATGTGGTATTGAAAAATAAGTCACCAGTAGTTCTCTATCGAACGTTTAATACTTTGTCTAGGGAAAATTGTTTTTCAAAAGAATCTTATATGAACAGGTTTAGAATTTATCATTTGGTGTAACGCGGCACAGGACGCGTACTGACTACTATCCGTAATTGTGATACTCAGTAACTGACGATTGCAGATGGGATAATGCTGTAATATCTGATAACTTATTTATCACTTCTTTGAAAGCATCAGCTTTGATTTAGGGTTTAACCGTATCTGTTAGCGGTATAATCACGTTGACACATCGGTTCTCATTAGATCGCCGAAGTTAAGTGACGTTGAGCCTAGGCAGCACCAGATGGGTGACTATTTGGGAATACTAGGTGCTGTTTGTGGGAGGATGGCGACACCTCCGTGCAAGAACTGCAAAACTTAACGTCTTCATCTCCCCATAACCAGATATACATGGGGCCGCTTGTGGATTTTATATTTCTAGAAACTTCCTCTTTTGGAGGAAGCTAGTTCAACCCACTTCTGGTGAATGTCGCAGTGTTTCATTTTTTTCGTTTTGTTTCTGATCTGTTTAGACAGTGGTAACACCATTGATGAATAATAAGGAATACACTTACAATAGAACCCCTGTCAACCCTAAATATCTAGGCAAAACATTTGAATCGTTGGAAACTAGGAAAGCCTACAATAAACCTTCTTTGCTTACATGAAAACCTAGAAAATCCAATTCTATTACGTTGAAAATTTTCTGGGAAATGAAATTTTTAGTTTATTTTAATCAAGAACCTGAAATACTTTATCTAAACCTTCTTCGTGTTGATGTTTATTATAACTCAATATTAAGATATCGTCTAGGTAAATGAAACCGCCATCTAAGTGGAAATATATTTTATCCATATATCGCTGAAATGTAGCAGCAACATTAAAAATGGTATATAATGAAATTCAAATAGCCCGAAAATAGTAGCGATGGCAGTCTTAGACACGTTCTCTGTGTGTACTTTTATCTGGTGATATGTGAAATTAAATTAATTTTAGAAAAATAGCAATTTATTCACTAAAATTGCGCTGAAAGAATTTATATTGGATATCAAAGAACAGCCTGTTTTAGTGATCCTATTCAGAAGGTGGACAAAATCACCACAAACTCGATACGAAAACGTCTGATTGTTTGCCAAGTGTAAGTGAGATGCTCATTCGCTACTTGATAGGTGGATTACTCCATTATCCAACAGCTTCTTAACTTTTGCTTGTACAGCTTCGAATTTAGGACAAGAAAGTTGTTGCATCTTAGCGAAGACTGATATATGACTTTCCGCGTCAATTCTGTGATAAACTCTTTGATTATCAGTTTGCGGGGAGATACACTATTATATTTATTTACTATCTCGCGTACATTCGCGGGTTGAAATATATATTTGGTTAATTAATTCCTATTTCAGTCATGTAAAGTATTTGGAGTTGAAAAACACACATCCGTGCCGGATTATTTTGCTTTTTCACCAACAACATATCAGCAGCAGCAGCAGTACTTCTTCTTTCTTCTCTTCACCAACAAAAGTTAAATCGACAACAGTTCAAAACAAAAGATAAACCGACGCAAACACATGCGAACGACGTGACATTCAAAAATGATCTTCGTCGAGCAAAAAATCTCCCTCCTTTTCTTCAGCTATTTTGCATAATCGCAACCCTCACCTCAAAATCAAACGTTTCCGGAGTTGCTCCCGCGTGAATCCACTGTTTCCTTGCAGAATGCATGCTAGTTGTTGCTGTTTATCCCTTGGTATCTCCGCATCGTCACCACACGGGTAGGTCTAATTTGTTCACTTGTCAAATGCCTTGGGTATATTAAGCGCTACCGCCCTAGCTTCACCTGCCGTATCCTGTGTATAGCATATGCCTTCAGAGATGACCACTAGTAAGTCCGCAGCTAGAATGGGATTACCTAAATTCATACTATTGGTCAGAAAAAAGTTTAGCATTTTCGAGGTGGTGGACTATTTCTACATTGCTTAATGATACAAAGATGTTATCGAAGAGCAGGAGGAAACCTATGGGCCGTAATTTTGTCAGGTCAGTACTTTCATTAACATTCTTGAAAACTGATACTACAGAGGCAATTTTGAAGCTATCAGGGAAAGAGGATTCAGCAAGGCATTTTTATAGAGTTTGGGGAGAACAGGGGCCAGCTCGGCAAAGCATTTCTTTCTTACTATAGCAGGGATATAATTAAGCTCACATGCTTTGGGGTGTCAAGGGTTTTTATGATATCCAGAACATCGGATCATCTAATATGGTTTCTGTCCGTAGTGGGAAATTAAGGAGGGAGTGGTTTGTGGAGTTCAAGGTGTAGTTTAAGGCGAACCGCTGGGCAAACAGTTCGGCCTTATCTATTGCCGTGCAAGCGACATCATGGTGGTTGGATAGTGGGGAAATGTTGACTGCCTACTGTTCACCATACTAATAGATTTACCAGAAAACGACAGTTATTAATTTCTGCGACTCGATGTATTTTCTAGTCATCTCAGTATACCTACACTTACCTGCGGCTATTATACTCTTACGGTGGTTTCTTAATGCTATAATTTTGTGTCTATTTGTAGCTGATTTATGGCGATTGAAATGGTGGAATATTTGCTGCCTCTGCGCAATAGTAGCTGCACAGAATGAAGTGAACCATTGGAGAGAATAGCGCTTGATATTTCCGCGTCGGGACAAATGCTTCTATGCACGATTTGACCGATTCAGCCCCCCCCCCTTGCGTACTGATGAGATCTCTGAGGGATTTCCAATCAGCACATTGGTAATATACTGTTTTTTTAAATAATGGTGTTCAGTTTAAGGTCGAAGGTTCATGGTGATCTCAACTATTATCACAAGGTAATCAACATTCCCGAATGGACTATGCATATCTCTCACACAAGCCCCTCTTAGTGTTGTCAATAATAAGTCGACAAGTGAGACTTGCTGATCTAAACGATCTGGGAGGTGGGTAGGGAAAGTGACAGTTTGTGACAGGGAATGGGCAATTGAGTCTGTGTTGTTCTCTAGTCAAGGGGAAGGTTTTACGGATATAGACTCTGAGTTTGTGAAATCATTATAGCAAAGTGGGAGTTATCCTGGAATATCAAAACGATTAGAGCAGGTTGAAGAGTTCAGATGAGTTTCACTTCGTGCTAGAATATCTGGGGAGTTTACAAAGAGAAAAGATTCTACAGCATCGAGGTTAGTTCTAAGCCCTCAGATATTTGCGAAGGAGAGACTCGAAAGAGGAGGTGAATTTGTCTGGTTTGAAAGTTTTACAATTTGTTCTCATTTCATTAATATTATTTTAGATAGAGTGGGTTTGACAATTTGTGTGTTTGTTGAATGTCAGAAAACAAAGTTCACACATGTAGACTATTAATCGAATTTTAATCTATGGAGTTGTGGCTCCAGGAAAGCCCACCGAAGATAAGTGCATGCTACCTTTCTGTGCATGAAATGGCACTACAGTTATCCCAATATTATACAACTGCTGATAGAGCAGCCGCTTTAGCGCTACCTAAGAGTTAGTGCTCCTGTACTACCAGTCGAAAACAGCAGCCAGACAAGCTATCAAACCTATACCCTGAATAAGAGCGGCCCATAATAGTCATGTGAAACGAAGTGACAAGTAAGTGTCCTCATGTTGCTCAGACAAAGAGAAAGAGATGTGATGGGACGGCGTTCATTGTTCTAGTCAGGAACCAACGAAAAGCACTGGGTGTCTTTGAAGTATCCCTGTAATGGTACCTCTGCACCTGGTTTATAGACAAAGAAGAAGTACAAGCCAGGTGATAGGCGGAGCCTATCTACTCTTTAAGCAATTGTGGGTTTGTATACCGGATATTTTTGTTTGAGTCTCCAGCTCTATGAAAGTTGTCGAGCAGGACTAAGGAGACCCCCCTCCTACTGTGCCAAGACGTCAGGAATCAGGACACAAGAGTTTTGTTTCTCCTAGATTGATGACCTGACAAGATTTATGAGTTAATTACACCGAGTAAGGTAATCCCGCATCTGGCTACTATACCAGCTATTTCTATGTCCCCGTCTAGGTAAAGAAAAACAAACAAACCGCATATATATATATTTGCATCAACTTCCTGCAGCTCCAGCTCCAGTGACGTCACCCCTGTTATTTTTACTTTTCCTTCTCAACCATTATTAACTTTATGGTAAATAAACACTTCTTTTTAAAACTATACATCTGCGTTTGTCCTCTCTTCTTTGCGATTGTCATAATTTGCCTGTGCCCACTTTCTTACTTGTAAGACCGATCGCTCCGGTGATCGGACCCTGCAACAATATATATATATATATATATATATATATATATATATATATATATATATATATATATATATATACATACATTAAGTATAACCTGTGAGTTTTCTTTGTCTAACTGTATCTGCGAAATAGTGGATGTAATGTATTTGTGTTCGCCGTTCTTATTTCCGTTTGAAATTGAAATTTTGTGTTGTATTTTTGGAGGACCCTTTTTAAAGGGTTCTACTTTTAGGGGTAAATCCATGGGGAGAGTCAGATTTAGATAATACTCAAATACCTAAGAGCGAGAGAAATGTTACATTGAAACACAAAAAAATAATGAGTTCAAAAGCATGAGTTCACAAAACAAGATATACTTTACATGCGTGTAAAATGGAAAGTTTACATGGATAGGAAAAGATAGAATGTTCGTTCATATTTCGAGTCTTTGCAGAACAAGGGGGATTCATTAGCTGAGATATCGAAGAAGCTTGAGTCGATAATTTAAGGGCTGTGAATAATCCACGGATCTGAAAAATCGTAATTAAAACTTCCTCACTCAATTAAATTTGATTGCAAGTGATTAATAACAGTTAATGCTCATTTGTTTTCATTGTAGAAAGCTCAGTAAAAAAATTTTAAATGAAGATTAAATACGTTTATACATTTGTTTTCGCTGATCAGACGACAGGGTGAAAGAGTTAATGTGCTGTGTATGTGTGTGCATTAGTGTCAGAGTGCGTGTGCTTATGAGTGTGTGTGCGTGAGTTGAGAAATGCATTATAAGCTTTCCCATCGCCCGACAGATGGGCGACGGAAGCTGGAGAAATGTCGATGTTAGCTCTGTCGTGGATTTTGGCTCAAAATATTTATTGAAGGAAAAATCTGTCTTTTTATGAACTCGGGGTGGATCAAAACAGCAAATTTGATAAATTCAGAAAAATGTTTTTATTAATTTAGGCGAATGCATACGCAGAAACGATTTTAAGCATTTTCATTTTGGGCACCGAAATGTAAACTTCGTCGCTACATATGAATACGGAATTGTACCCTTTTTCGATTGGTATAGCTTGTTCAGTGTTTGGGTGACCATTGTAAAGTTTGTAGATGATTGGGCAGCGTCCCTCCTTATATTCTCTATCGCACAAGCAAATGCATGAAACACAAAAACAAAACAAAGACGATATTTTTGAAATAACATTTATTTACCGCAAACCCGAAAGGGTTCGCTCCCAGTTGGATTGTGTGCGTAAAAATGCATACATAGGCCCAAGAAAGCCCAAAAAGTATTTGTGCGGATGGGTGTGAAGAAATTGAGAGAATGTGTCTCGCATACATTAGATTTTATGCATGCGTTACGCGCACGTATTTTCGGGCGTGGTGAGGAAGAGAAAAGAGAGAGAATCACATTGAGTTTCAGCTTTTAACTTTTTGTCCCGATCTCAGCACCGCCTGGCGTGTTGCAACGGGAGATAGTTAGGTTTGTGCGCTCTCTGGTGTATGTGCGTTAAATGAGTATGTAGAAAGGGTAGTTAATGCTACAAAGGTATCTTTATTTCTAAACTAGTTTTATCTTTTCGCCGTTTGCTGTAGATCTGGATTATAAGGTAACGCTATTTAATCCGGAGCATGGTAGTATAGAAATATTAACCCTTGTGTTTTTTGCTGTTGTTGTTTTGTACTATAATAGTGTTTATGATTGTGTCTACAATAAAATTTCTCCCGTTTGTTCCTATCTTGGCCGTAACTTCTAATAGGGGCGGATCTGATGGAACAAATGTTGTTCGCCTTACTAGCTTTCCGAAGCATTAGGAAGTGGGGAGGTAAGACTAGACTTAGGTCATATTTGAATATTACTTTTCTGTGGTTTTCTACACCCTGACATACATATTCTGGCCTGTTCTGCAAAATAGATATGTGCTCTGCACACTCTCGGTTTTTTGTCTGTTATTGAATGGACGCTATTTTGTTTGGAACGCTCGTTCTGGAGCTTAGCCTAATCCTGGTTACCGGCCACCTGAAATGCCGATACATTTTGTATTAGTGGCACCGAATCATCTGCTAGTCGACCCAATTCCATCAGTGATATTTCGGCATGGGACCATCACACTGGCACTATTTGTTGGGGAAGGGCGGGAACGGGCCTGTGCCGTACAATTTCTTCACTCGCCCATATCCTCCTAGCTACTGTCAGTATATATTGCATACATACATACATAATACATACATACATACATACATACATACATACATAATACATACATACATACATACATACATACATTCTTAAGGAAAAAAGGCTCATGCCTGTAACTTCCGATCATGTATTCTTCGTGTATCATCTAGACCATGACGAGCGACCAGCTATAGTTGTGCTCTTCACCAAAAGTAATCAGCGAAAATAGTAGAAATAAAGAGAGGATTCTTTTTGTCTATTGAACCCCCATGAATTATTTTGAAACAGCAAAAAAATAATTTGTTACGACAGCCCGCAAAGGAAAATCGAGATAATTGTAATGGCTTCAGCTATGCTATTACTATTATCGACATACATTATTTTAAAGGAAATACAGTTTATTTTTATTTACCTACTCATTTGTGACCTTTTTGCGTTAAACAAATTAATATTTGATAGAAGATATAAGCCTTTAAAGTTCGCGTAAATACAGATTCTGAGAAAAGTAGCCATCTTTGTTTAGTCAGTTATTATCATAAACAAAGATGGCTACTTTTGGTTCCACCAATGAGTGTCAAATGCTAAATGGGTGTTTAGTGTTTATGCAGTTTCATACAGTAGCGAGAGCACAACATTATGTGGAGTGACCAATTCGCCGGAATTGTAGTATTTCTCGCAGCGAAGATACGAGGATATTAAAAAAATGGTTATTCTTCATGGTCAGACGAGAAAATGTTATACTTCTGCTTGGTAAATTCGGAGCTATTGAACATGAAAAGTATGCAAATTACATACTACCAAAAACTCCAGGAGATATTTCGTTTCAGAAAACAATTTTTCTGTTAACAAAGATTTTTTCGCGAAAGAAGTTCACTTTTCAAAACACGTTAGCAATGCTTTAATCTGACAAAAAAAGGATTCGGACGATTATACTAAATTTGATAGCATCGTTAATAAAGAATGCAAAGATTCAAACTCGCCGAACTCACTCCGGATATGCTCACATGTCTCATTTTTGTAAAAGGTTTAATAGTAACAACATATACTGAAATAAGAGCACGTCTACTATAAAAACTGGAACAAGATTCGAAACTAACATTGTAAAATATAGCTGAAAACTGCGAACGAATAGTACATTTACGCTATGATACTGTAGCAGACGCTACTACCGGCCAAGTGTATATTTATTGCAACTTTTTCTCTTTCTTGGTGTTAAACAACTCTTTCTTCGTCTCGGAGATAGAAGAGGTTATCTTGTGAAAACACGTTGTCCGAAGATTCCGGGCAACCATGGACCAACAGTCCAGCTTGATCACGCGTGACTTGATCCCTATAAAAACGGACGCAACAAGTGGCACAGTCTCCTTTCGCTCTTTTTCTCTTCCGATTTTTGGCCAGCAGGCACTGAGGAGATCGTCGTCTACCCCCCCCCCCCCCGCTCGACCGAGGAGGTGGGGGAGGCATAAGTCAAAGAAAAGGTAACATCTTCCATTTCTCATCATTGAACAAAGAACTTTTCTCACATACACATTACTATTGGCACAAAAAATCACTTTACATCTTCCATTTCTCATCTTCAACAAGAACAAAGAACTTTACCCAAACACGCACACATTACAATTGCCACAAAAAATACATCACTTTACATCAAACACGCTCGCATATACGCATTCATACAAACACAAACTTAAACAAACCGAACATTTCACTCGTGTAACAAACGGAACATTTCACTCCTTAAAAATGAACTCAAGCATGCTCTGTAACTAATAGCTCTACAAAATGTCTTATCCAAATAAATTGTTTTGTTTAATATGTATGTTTTACTCTAATTGTTGATTTTACAAAATACTATTCTTGTGTGTAGCTTTATTATTCCTTCGCTTTCTTTCCAATATAATTTCCGATATAATATAATGTTTTACTTTCTTCCCTTTTGTTTGTTTAATCTGTTAATTTTATCCACACGTGGTCAGGCCACCTCGAACAACGGGAATGACATGCCGCCATCAAGGCATCTCCCATAATCATTTGTCTGGCCAGCCTTTGCCACATTTGGTTATACCATAATATTGCAAAATTTGAAGAAAAAGAAATTCGCACATTATCTGTCGACAAGGTAGAAAGTTTCTTATTAAAATTAATCCTTGTTATGGATGTGGACAAATACACTTATATAAACATTTCCAATTTAGAAATAAAGAATATCATAATTGTGTAAATAAGGGGCGCAAGTTCTCACATTGTAGAAAAAAACACAGAAGAAAACAGAATACGGTTAACTCTACAAAACACGGACAATGCATTTACTACGATAAAAATAAAATTCGTAAATGTGAAAATGGACGACACAAATGTTAAATTGCAACTCGACACAAAAAGATCTGACTTGACGATAATAAATAACGTGGAAATAAATCGGCAAACTAATTTTAATTGCTTAAAAATAAATTATCCGAAGAATAACGGCTAAACAGTTAACATTCTTAGGCGAATGCGATGTTAATGTTTTATTTATGAACAAAAACTAAAACTAAAAGCATTCGTCATGGATTGATCTCGAAACTGTTCGGTACGTGTTGCATGGAATCATTTGAATTATGGAACTTGCCAATGAGTACGTATTGTAATAGCTTAAGGGCAGCCATTATCAAATACATAACATTTAAAAAGAAATCTAAAATAAGATTTTACCGAGATTTTTTTCTGAAGGTTTAGAAATGTGTCCAAAAGCTAAAGCAACATTCGAATTAAAAAAATATAATGCATAACCGATTTTTAGTCGCAAAAGACAAGCCCCCCCCGCCCCGGTTGCAATTCAAGAAATAATTGAAAAAGAATTGGATCGTTTAGAAAACATCGTAGTACTAAGCAAAACCGACTACAGTTGTTGGGCTAGTCCTACAGTTTATGTTAAAAAACAATTTATCGTTTTTTTTTGTTTTACTAAATAAAAAAACAAATTTTAAACGCAGAACATTCTATATTTCGTTTTGTGTATTTTAAGAAAAAGTGGCTATATGAAAATACTTTTTTTCTTTTTGTAGGGAGGCGAGTAAATAGCGAAGTTTTATTTATTTGTTTATAATTGTTGCTTACAGAAAAAAAGGAAAAAACTTCATAAACTTTAAATTGCTTCCGTTTGGAAAGTAATTTTTGAAGTCTAACTCCGCCCTCGTGGGGAGGCAAAACGAAAGATTACAAGTCAGCCGATTTTTAAAAAAGCGTATATATTTCGTTTATTTATTAAAATAACTTGCGTAATCTTCCGTTTTGCCTCCTCGGGCTAGGAGCAAAGTGTAGTATGGAAAAATCCTTCTAAACTGAGGTAAGATCAAGAGTGCCCCTACAAAACGGAAGATTACTTAAGTCCGGCGATAAATATTTCATACACCCCATTTCTGCCCTCGTGGGGAGGCAAGTAAATAGTGACACAAAAACATGTGACAAAACATCTTTTAAAAGAAAACATGTTAATATTTTATTTGTTTTATTTATGGACCCTCTGCCTTAAAATAAATATTAACATGTTAAAAGAAAAAAAAATCCGAAATAAAAGGTTTATTTACAAGTTGTTTTGTAAATAGCGACCACGTGTATTGCGAGGTCAACCGGAAGACGCCAGTGACTTCCGGAATATGTTCCGCGTATTGTGTTAATGAACTGGGGTCCTTATTGTAGTCTTGCTCCATTATTTGTTACAGATTGTGTAACATTGATCCATTGGCCCTTCCATGAAACTTGGCTTTTTGTCTAAGATCAGAGTGCAGTATATGTTCCGATGGATGCTACACTCTGTAAACCGGTACCGTCTTTGCCGTCGAGCCTTTATTTCGCCGATCTGAGGTATTGTTCTGTGCAATTCTAGGAGGTCCACCCTCCCAGGCTTTGCCTTCTCGCCCTTTGAGAAAGAGTTAGTTTATTGCTAATCGTCTGAAGCGCCCCTACCGGTGAATACTCCACCAACATTTTTCTCAACCTTTTTACTGGCCAAATTTTTCTTGCTGGGGTGGAGGACGTTTACATAAGGTGCAGGGCTCCAATAATACCTACGCATTATTGGAATTCCTGGCCTTCAGACTGGGATCAAAGTATCAGTCCTGTCCTTGGTCAAAAGAGGAAAAATCCTTCTCGACTGGGGTAATTTTTATAGGTTAATTCCTATCTCACTCACGTAAATTATTTAGAGTGAAAAGGTTTATTTTTACTTTTTCTTAAGCTAAAAAATTATGAACTTGAGTCATTATTTGTTCTTAGCTAGCCTCTTTCTGAATATTTATAAAGATAACGACTATATTTTTCTGATCGACCTTTAATTTTAATTCCTTCTTTGCGGATAGTTTTTCAAGCTGTTTAAAGGTAATCTAAAAAAAAGTAGAATTTGAATTTGTTTAGGGAGTAAACGGCGCCAGGTAACCAATTAAAACAAAATATGAATTTTAAAAGTTAAATTTTATTTTACTATATTATATGGACATTTCTGAAATAAACACAAGTATCTTCATTCATAACAAAACAAAATTGGTTAATTTAAATATATTACAAATTCACATTTTTAACAAATTAAACATAGTAATGACGTATCAAGTACAGAATATTGTCGACAAAATTCTCGAAGTGGACAAAAATTAGGTGCTTCTACAGAATGTGAACCGAACCAAACTGCCTCAGAGTCGAATGTTTTTCTGGAGTGCTATATTGTAAGATGAGAATATTAGTCAAAATAATACAAAGTCGTAAGTGAATTTGAAGAATTTAAACTCTTATTTCAAAAGAAATAGGGGACCCATATGGGCCTGAATGTTTGTGATTTACGGAAATGGTTGAGCTGTCGCAGAACAGTCAATTAGCTTAAAATTAGTACCGATATTACATGAGACTACCTTTTTTTATCTTTTCTCTTACGTAAGGTTAACACCCTACCTATTGTGTTAAGAATGGGTTTAATCGTTTTGATGCTCATTCTGAATAGGGTTAAATAGAAAATTATTATTCCGGCGGGGTCGCCATGTCTGAAATCGGAAATTTCGACCGGTGTTACCCCCATTCAAATTTCCCATTATATTCCCCTTTTTTTGCCAATAATAAATAAAAAAGTTCAACAATTTTTTAGATAATTAACTATTAACAATAATAAAAGCAAACTGTTTGTTATAATTGGAATTTTTAATTTTTATTTTTAAATAGTTTAATTATTAACCAAATATAATCAATGATATTATAAACAAACAATCTAACAAATAATAAATTCAAACTGTTTTTGGTGCTTATTTAGATTAGGGTAGGGTTAGGGTTAGCGTTAGGGTTTTGGGTTAGGGTTATGGCCGGGGTTAAAGTTCTTAGACAAAGGGTTTAATCCATGTGGGATCCCCCGACCAAAGGTTGTGGAAGAGATGCCTTTGTAGCAGCATGTCATTCCCACTGGTTGGTCGTGGCCCGACCACGTGTGGAGTGGTCGAAGTGGCCGGACCACGTGTGGATATAATTAACTGATTAAAACAGACAAAAAGGAAAGGAAGAAAACATTATTATTATCTAAAATTATATTAGAAAGAAAGCGAAGGAATAATAAAGCTAACACAACATAAGAATGATATTTTATAAAATTAATAATTAAGAGAAAAACATTTATATTAAACAAAACAATTTATTTAACTAAGACATTTTGTAGAGTTCGTACTTTTAGGAGTGCAACAGTTCTGTTCGTAAGTAAGTTCATGTTTGTAAAAGTGGTATATGCGAGCGTGTTGGATGTATTTTTTCGTGTCAATTGAAATGGTGTATGTTTGAAGGAATAGTTCATCATTCGAATTAAAAGGGATTACCTTTTTGCCTCCTCCACCTCCTCGGTCGAGCCGGTTGGGGTGGGGTAGTGTCGACGATCTCCTCTGCGTGCGTTCGCACCAGAAAGCGGAAGGAAAAGAGAAAGAAAGGAAGTGCGTGCCTTCTTTTATAGGGAGTCAAACCACGCGTGGTCAAGCTGACCTGTTGGTCCCTGATTGCCCGGAATCTTCGGGCAACGTGATTTCACGAGATCGAAACCTCTTCTCTACCTCAGAGACGAAGAAGGGCTGAGTCAACAAAGAAAGAAAGGTCGCACATATATCCCCTGACCAGTTGTGGCGTCGACCACAGGGTCATAGTCAAAGTTAGCGTGGGTTCTAATCTATGAAAGTACCCTAAATAGAATTTTTTCTTAACAGAATTGAAATATATTATTCCGACCTAAGTTCTATTCCGGTGTTTCACGTGTACGATGAAACTTAGCATATAACAACACCATTAAAAACCCTAAATTTTTTTTTTTAGTAAAACATGGTTTAAGTTTTTAAAAATATAAAGGAGGGTGTAATATAAACGTATTTCACTCTAAATAATTTACGCGACTGAAATAGGAATTAATCTCAAGTAAAAGTAGTTATTTTACCTTTTTACGTTCGGTGTTGTTGAAAATGGCGAGCTGAGCACACAATATTTTTTTTTTACTTCAAAAAAAAAAAATACTCTCGTACCAAACTTTGTAAAAAGGGATTTTATTTTAAAAATAATTGTAAATTGAAAATATTACTGTTATAAAAAAATCAACTATGATAGAAAATGTGAAGTGTTAACGGAGCGTCCACACTTCACATTTTCTATCATAGTTGATTTTTTTTATAAAAATAAATAAAAAAGGAAAAGGTAATCATGGGAGATGGTATCGTGAGGAACGAATATATGTTATAATGCCCCCTCCCCCGAAAAGTGGAGATAATGCCTGGGAGGAATGTATCATGACGAATAAAAATATACAACACAGAATTAATAGACGGGATTAAATCGAGTTATATTTTAATGAAAAAGTAGGAGTTCATGCCTGGGAGCATGATATCATGACGACAAAAGTTTATGTACGCGCATGTACAAAAGAATCGAAAGTTTACTTTCGCGCCTCTGGTGTAAAAAAGAATCAAAAGTTTATAGACTCGCCTCCATTGTATAAAAAAATCGTAGTTTATCGAAAGTTTCCGGAGGCGCTTCTTGTGTAGAAAAGAATCGAAAGTTTACCTACACAATTAAATAAGCGTAAACCGAAATAAAAATAAACAATGACGATGCCTCCCGCTTCCCCACACAATGACGTAATTTCCGGAAGAATAAGTCTGCAGTTTTCCAAATTGTCTGTTCTCGCTGGAAATGCTTAAAAAATGCGATCGTTTTTTAATAAAATGTCTTTAATTAATTGTATTAATAATTTTTATTAATATTACTATCGAGAAAAATCTTATAAATACATATAGAATTTTGACAATAACAGTTATAACTGTATATTTTTTAATATTAATTTATTAGAAGTTTAAAACAAATGAATTATGTAAATTCGAAAAAACGCATGTTTGGCCAGTTTTCGTACCCTGACGTATAGGCAGAAATCAAAACAGACAGATAAAGTGTTGTTTATTTATAATTTAATCGAAAATAAGTTAAGATATGCCCGAATGAATTTCTTACGATTACAAAAATTCTCAGCGGCGGACAGAAATCCTGAAGTGAAAGTCTTTGTTATATTATATGTAGACTCTACTCTCTGTGCCTAAACCGTTTGTCTAGTACACACACACACACACATTATATATATATATATATATATATATATATATATATATATATATATATATATATATATAATTAATTAAAACATTACTATTGTTCCAAGAATTAGAACATCAAGTCCTTTATGGCGTACGATCGTTTTCAAAACAGTTTTGAAATACTTTATTTTATTTTATAATTTGATAAAGCAAGTCCAAAACACTTCTTTATCAGCGCCTATAGCAACACGTCTTACAGAAAATCAAATGAAGAACAAAACAATCGTTCTAGAGAAACATCCACTGATAGAAAGAATCACCGGTGGATATGTTGGTAGCATATGAGGGGGAAAACACAATGATACCTATAAACAAATCACCGGTATATATAAAAAATAGCACAAAACTTTCCAAAAATTTCCGCAAAAGATTAGTTAAAATTAAAAATTCTTTTGCCAGAGGGGTAGTGAAAACAATAAAAATATAAATATAAATAAAAATAGAAGTAAAAATAATCAAAAATGAATAAGTATAAAATAAAAAATAAAATAAAAAATAAAAAATAAAAATAAAAATAAAAATAAAAATAAAAAATAAAAAATAAAAATAAAGAAATGAAATAAAATAAAAATAAAAATAAAAACAAAATAAAATGAGAAAATAAAGGTTGAAGAAAATCAAGTTTTTTTTTACAAAGGCTTTTTTAAGAAAACATTTTGCAAGAGGATGTGCAGGGTAAGAGGGTAGGAGGAAAAGTATATAGGATGATATGGACAAGGATAATTTTTTTTTAGGGGGGGGGGGTAAAAAAAACTTATAAAAACTCTTATGGGGAAAGAAACAGGAATAATAAGGAAATAGGGGGTGTAATATAAGAAAGAGTATAGTTGGGATTATACGAACAGCACTGGACATTGAAGTGAATAAAGATTAATATATATATATATATATATATATATATATATATATATATATATATATATATATATATATATATATAAATTAAATTCCCGAAACAGTTTTTCATGGTAAACAACTGATGATCCCTTAAAATAGTGTTAGAAACTAACTAATATAATAACTGTAAAAAATAAATTGACTTACATGAGTGATTTTCCACTGGAAGACTTGAGACTATAAGTTTTTATTTTTTTATTTTTTATTTTATTTTTTTTATATAGTTTTAATGGTTGAGAAACTTCCGAGACTATATATACGGACCCAAATTCTAGTATATATAACATAGTTTTTAACACCAAAACGTAGTTAAAGCAAAATAAAATGTTTGGGACTATTAAAAGAATTTCTGACGCTATTGATATTAATATCTGACGCATTGATTAATTTATTTTTATGATCGCTTATGTTTTAATTAAAGTTTTGAAACATGACGTAAATCAAAAATCTATGACGTCACGTCAAAGCTATACTTATTTGGCATCCGCTTTATATGTTGGGAATTTATTATTTAGTGTTAATGCAATATTTTCCATTTCTAAAAGAAAGTAAGATATTCGTTAAAAAAATTGAGACAGACAGACAGATACACAAAACTGCTCCTTATATTATGAGTGGCTAGCACAGTTGTGTCTTTCGCCTTTACTTGATGGTATCGATTTGTCAGTAATTTCTATCAACGCAATCTTAATTAAAATTCTTTTTTTGAATAATCATATCTACTCAGTTTACAAGATGGCGGTGTAATAAAACAATAACTCATCATCATAAATAATCTGGATTTTGAATGTCAAAACAAACGATTATTATAAGTTTCTTTAGAACAAAGATAAACTTGTCGGAAGTTGTCTTACACTCCATGCTAAGATAGGTCCCTATAAAATGATGACCCCGACGTGATCTGAACACGCAACGTGTTCAGATCACGTCGGGGTCACCATTTTATAGGGGCCTATTCTAGTATGGAGTGTAAGACAAACTCCTACAATATTTTTTGTACCAACTAAAACGATTATCACACGAAAGGAAAACAAAGTAATTTTTACGAACAACAACGAAAGGTATTTATTTAAGTGACCTACACCGTTGGGTGTAGGTCAGCGAAAGTTAAGACAGTGTCAGAGTGAAGAAAGTAATAATACAATGGGAAAGTTCGGCTGTCGAAAATTTTCTTGGAGGAATATATCTTCAGTGAAGACAGATTCGCTCGACGTCGGTGACGGAGGCAGGAGAGAGTTTTCTGGAACCAACGAAGAAGGACGCCCCTCTTCTCTCTCCTGCCCCCGTCACTGACGCCGAATGAAGCTGTCTTAACTGAAGACATGCCTTCAAGAAGACTTTCAACAGCAGAACTTTCTCACTGTATTATTGTTTTCTTCACTTTGACACTGTCTTAACTTTCGCCAACCTATACCCAACGGTGTAGGTAACTTAAATAAATAACTTTCGTTGTTGTCCATAAAAAGAATTTGTTGTCCTTTCGTGTGACGACCGTTTTAGTTGTTACAAACTAACTGTGACCAGATAAGATGGACAGAGTACGATCTAGAAGTTTGAAAGAATCATCAAAATGACTTCAATGTTCAAGAAACCAAATATATATTATGGGGAACAACTATTTTTGATTTTTAGTTCACAAAATATATGACGTCATTTTTAACGTCACCTGTACATCAGTATAAATAACCACTAAGTGGATTTGTGTAAATTACATAGTATTCAGAATTCATTAATTTTGAATACTATGTAATTTACCAAATCCACTTAATGGTTATTTATACTGATGTACAGGTGACGTTAAAAATGACGTTTACTGCGCCACTTAATTAAAGAAAAAAAGAAAAGCTTCTTTGTTGAATCAAATTGAGAATGAAAATTTATCGAAGATACGGAAATTTTGTAATTTATAGTTTGATATATTTTTGTTAATGTTAAATTATTTATTCGTTATAACATGAATGCTAATTTCATTTTACTGTTGATCTCTTCTGTAAAATGAATATCAGCTATAAAATAAAAAAAGTTAAAAGTCTTGATTAGAATTTTGATGAGATGTATTTTTCTTTTTTTAATTTCAGCAAAGAGAAATATGTATTATTCTGGTTATTTGGACTACTCGTCTCATTTTGGTTATTATTTTCACAACGTTTCGGCAGATGTAACATCATACCTTTGTCGGGTGCATCGTCTTTTCAAACTTGGGAATCTTTATACGGAATTTCGAACTGGATCATTTATTTAATCCACAGGGCTAGATTGTACTTGTTCCGTCAGCCATGATCGGGTAGAAATGTTAATTAATTATTATGTGTTATATTCTGTCTGTAATAAGGATTGAACCTTCAACCTCCAGAAGACGGTCACTTTGAACTGATTGTCAATCAACGCTTTTTATCTACTGTGCCATGGATCAAAGTAGGGAAATACATGCTTGATTTTTATACTCCGTTGGAACGAGTGTTTGACTTTTTCAATTTTCTTCTAGTCTGCGGTGCTTCAAGTAAACATGGTCCTTATTTTCATTTGCACTCTCTCTGACAGCTGAACACGTGGCAACTCCTACCCAAATGCGCCATATTTTACTACAGATGTTCTCTTAACTAAGTATTCATTAAAAAGAGAGCGAACGCGTGCAAGAGAGGGAGAGAGAAAGAGAGAAAGAAGGAGAGATGGGGGGGGGTAGAGGTTTAAGAATGGAGTCAAAATGATCTACCCACCAGCTGACGTCAACATATGGTACCTGTGAATACCAATATAAATAACTTTCTACATTGTTGGTTGCTTAGCATTCAAATACTTCATATTACTTTCCCCGTGTTAACTAAAACAAAATAACAAACGTCTTTTTTAAGTATACAAAAAACAAAACAAAACAAAAACAAGAAGACCCCCAGTCTTTCTTTACAATCTGTGTAATAAACTGTTTAAAGGCTAAGACCATTGCATTGTGTTGCTACATATAAAATCAATCAAAATATAGCATATAGCAACCGCAAAGTCTCTCTCAGCTCTCCGTATTACCACATGAAATAGAAACAATACAAGTAAGCCGTTTGTTTGGTAGCGTCGCCATTTTTGAAAAACAAAAAAATAATTTATTTATTTTTCTACCAGTTTAGGGGTAGACTTTTTTTATCAGTCAGCCTTGTAACCCCTTCCTTCCTTATTGGACTCTTGAATGGCTTACCTTTTGGCTAGCCTGTTTGGAGTCCAGGGGATTGGACGCTGGTGGTGGGGTCTCTTTCAGGCTTGCTTTGTCTGATAACTGACAGATGATGAAGATAGTTAAGTATCCTTGGTAGAGCACGAAGTCATAGTGCTTTTCTAGTCGGCACTTTCACGGGTGATAATACATGATACCGAACTCAGGAGTAGCTCCTTGAAAGGCTTCTCCATCAGCACTCGCTAAATGTCGGGGTATTCCTAAGTGTAATGTTGCGCATGGATATGTGTCCCTGCAGGTATTTCCGGCGTGAGTGACTGGGTCCGTCACTATCATGCTAATGTTTCGGCTTTAAGTTCGATTATTTTGCCTCTGAACTTATCAGCGTCAGTTAAAAGACTAGTTTAAAATGATTCTATCTCCCCCCCCCCCTTTTGTTATTATGCAACTTAATCACATTTCCTTCTTTTGAGCTTCTGACATCAAATTGCTTCATGCCTGGTTTGGAACGAGTTTCATAAAAACAGTAAAAAAATATAGTATTACAGGTACGTCAATCAAAAACTCCGAAAAAGATAATTTAACTAATGCTTTTGTCGTTGCACATGAAATATTACACATCCATATTAATTAAAAACGGTGAAAATGATAGTTTCACTAATCTGATACTCTTTTGACAAATGTTAATTGAAAAAAGATATTCTTAAGACGCAATTTACTTTAAAGAACACGCTTTTCGTGGGTTAAGCACTTTAGTAAAGAAGATCGCCGGTGGCCATTAGTGATAATGCATAGCTCTCCATAAAATAATAGATCACTCTCGGCTGAAAATGCTTAACATAACTATTTAGATTTCCGATAGCGTAATCACTGAGACGGGTTTCATATATTAGCTGGTCAGCCGTGATGCAGCTAAACAATCTGATTGTAGATGATATATATATATATATATATATATCTTTTTAAAGTAAATATTAATTATTTTTACCTACAGACATCGATATTTCATGCTTACGCAATCTTCAGTGTAGGGATGTTAATTCACGTCGGTCGGAGGGCTAGAACTCGGTTTTTACAAATCGCAACTGATTTGCAGTCGGGTGTTGTCCCATTCGGCCGACGAGAATTCACATGACAATTAGGAGGGATTTAAATCTATAAACGCCAAATCGGCGGGCGCTTATAGTGAGCAGTTGAAAGTGATTCTACAACAACAACAAATGGGGTCGGAATCTCGCTTTTAAGCCATAGTATTACTGCTCGTTTATAAATTCTCTCAGAATGCACCAATCCTAGTAAAGGGGGCTATAATTATATTTGTAAAAATAAATATTATATATATATATATATATATATATATATATATATATATATATATATATATATATATATATATATATATATATATATATATATGGATAAAATGCATGATATATTGTAAAATGAAATGCCGTGAAAGACAGGATGTGTGAAAAAGACAAACGAAAAAAAAAACGAATTTTAAATAGAGTAATAATTCATGAAAAAAAACGAGAAATTTTACCGATTTCGTTTGAATCAACGAACGTCTCCAGAAAAGTGAAGATTTTAAATTTATTCGATAACTGTAAAACATAGGAAAAAGAAGAGGTCTTGTTTGTGTTCGTAAATGCGAGATTTTATATTTCTGACCGTTTCGCCAATATAAAACATCGGACATGCGGCACATTTTAGAAGAGTTCCGATGAGGTAGTTGAGGACGGGGTTTGGTGTTGAGTAAATCCTTAATTGTTTTAGAGGTTGGTATTACTATTTATATGTCAGATTTGAATTTTTTGTAACGAAAGCGATATGGGATTATTGGGGAGAACTATATAAGATTCATTTTTCTCAGTCATGTCGGTGTTATTTTTGCTGGTGATGTTACGGGGGAAAATCTTGTGGTGTTAATCTGTTTTTTTGTTGTTGCGGATATTAAATGGTTTGTGTTTAGCGTTTTGGAAAAAACTGAGGATATTTTAAAGCTTGGTACTTTCTTCATTGCGGAGGTCAGCGGCGCTGCACATTCTAAGAGCTCTGATGAACGAGCCTATGATCATTCAGGATTTTATTCTGTTGTTTTGGTCGAAGTAAAAATGTATAAAGTCATTTTTATTCGTTAGTTTTCTAAAGTCCTCAAACCCCCAAATCCCACAAGCGCACTAAAAACATTTTTACCCACAATTTTGAATTTACAAACTTTATTCTCCTCAAGACCGAATACTCTCTTCCACGTCGCAAGTGCATCGAAAGCGCTATACTACTTCTATCATCGCCATCTAACGTAAACATTAGACTTGTATCTTATTCCTTGAGTAAACATCTGGCAAAAAAACGCACTGAAATAATGCAATATATCACACCATTGCTTAAATAACTGCGATCCCGGTTAAAGTAACTTTACATTTTTACTGTATTTCATCCATATTTCCATTTAACGTCTCTGCCGCACGCGTCTAATTATTCTTTATTTTTTCAAATAGTTAAACACGTACCAATAACCTCCCACTGTGCGTTCTTCTTTTTCCTATCTTTTACTGTTATTGAATACATTTTTTTGAAGACCCATATTTCTATTTAATTTTATTTTATTTATAAAGCTCTACTTTGTATTAAGTACTTTTGAAAATATTCGTTTTAAGTTCATTTAATAAATATATTTTAACTTAGTTAATTAATTTGAAGAAATAACATACACATACAATATTTGAAAATATTTGGTACGTTTGTGACGTGAAAAGAATGTTTTTGTTCTTTTTTCGAACAAACAATAGCCATTCGAATTCAAAACGTAGGTAGTAAGTTATGAAAATATATTTATAGAAATTAAGCTATACAGAGGTTTCCGCGTTTCATCCTCGTCTGCAAAGTTTAGGATTTCAAATTTCTCATTTAGACATAATCTACACGGGTCGTTATACATATTGAAATGAAAAAAAAATAGGTCTAAGAGTAAAAGTACTGGCTAACTAACTCACTTTTTAAATGTCACATTAAACTTAAATAAAAATACTTACGAACCATATTTAAAAGATAACGCTAATCCAATATACGTAAACCCAAAGTCTAATCACCCCCCATCAATCATAAAACAGATTCCGAATTTTATCAAACGTATGCTTATCAATAATTCTAGCAGCGAAAATGTAGTTAAAAAAATAATAAAAGAGAACAGCAGAGAAGAAAAAATAACAAATTACATAAAAAATGACAACTATAGCAAAAATAACACTAAGAATAAAAATATAAGCACTACAAATATTAATCACTAAAACCCTAATAGTAATCACCCAAATAGAAATGAAAAAGTTAGTAATGAAGAGAAAAGATGTAACTGCATAAATCGTACACTTTGTCCACTACAAAATAAATGCCTAACCAAAAGTATTGTTTACCAAGCCACAATATTTGCCAAAAGAAAGACCGAATAACACGAAGTACTACGTGGGTATGACCTCCTTTTATTAAAAAAAAAACATATATTACAACCATAACAGTACATTTAAAAACAAAGAACGCCGAATTAAAACAGCACTAGCAAACCATTATTGGGAGCTCAAAGAAAACGGACGTTCACCAATAATTGAATGGCAAATAATACGACAGGCCAGTACATGTATAAATTTAGACGACCCGTGTAGATTATGTCTGAATGAGAAATTTGAAATCCTTAACTTTACAGACCCCCAAAACCTATTAAAGCGTAGAAGTAAAATGGCAAATAACTGCCTGCACAGAATAAAATTTACTTTAGTTTAACAATACATAATAAATAAACAAATAAATAAATAAATAAATAAATAAACAAATAAATAAATTAAAAAAACTAAACTAAACTAAACTAACACCTGAATATAGTTTTTTATTACAGCTTCTAAAAATGAATACATATGTATATGTTCAGTTAGCATTTTCCGAGATCGTCTTTTGGTAGTTTCTTTCTCCAACGCAGAAGAAAGCAAGAGAGAGAGAGAGAGAGAGAGAGAGAGAGAGAGAGAGAGAGAGAGAGAGAGAGAGAGATATTTTGGTATTACGGAGAGACAAAGATATATCGAGAGACATAATTGGAGAGAGATAGCAGGTGTGTGTGTGAGAGAGAGCATGTAAAAGATTGGTAGTTACAGAGAGACAGAGATATACAGAGAGACACAATGGTAGGGATAGCTAAAGAGAGAAGGAACGAGGGAGAGAGCGAGGTGTGTAAGAGAGGGAGGGGAGAGGAAAGCGTTAGAGAGCAGGTGTGAGTGATGGAGTGAGAGGCAGGGCAAAATCAAAGCTATAAAGAGATCAGACCAAGGAAGACGAATACCAAAGAGAGAGAGAGAGAGAGAGAGAGAGAGAGAGAGAGAGAGAGAGAGAGAGAGAGAGAGAGGAAAGGGACTTGATGCATAGTTGTTGCGCATAAACTTCGCTGTTAACCAGAGAGACAAGAAGTAACGACTTTATGACAGATTTTATTATAACCATTTCTGTTTTTAGCCTCAGAGAAGATGACAAGGGAGAAGATGTTAGGAAGGATTCCATTTCATGAACCAGCATTTAACATTTAAATCACATCCGCTTGACTTTCCGTTTGACAAGAATAGAAACTTAGCTCAGTCTGTTTTTAAGCATAACGTTTCTTTACTCGTTGGTATAGTTCAAGGGTCACTAAACTATGACCCGCAGGTCAAATTCAACTCGTCAGCTACGTTTTATCTGGTCCGTGAGTTAAAATGCAGTAAACATGGGACAAAGATAGGCAACCATTACAAGGGTTATTACATAACTGGGAAAACATTAATAGACATCTGATGCAAAAAAAAAAAAACGATAAAAAAAGATTATTATCATTATAACTGTATTTTAAATATCTGAAAAAAAAAAAGATTTATTTCGTAGATCAATATTACAAAAAAAATATTATTACATTTTGGATATCATTGATAAAACATTTATGGATTTTGAATTAGATATTATCTAAAAAAAAGAATGTGATTTATTTGATTAATAGATCAATATTACAACAACTATGCTTATTATACAGGGTGAGACAGCACAATAATAACAATAATGATAATAATCTTAAGGAAAGTCTTTAAATGCGGAAACCAACCCACATAAACTAAAAACACTAACCAGTGTTATGATCGAGTCAATTCACTCGCTCGGTCACTTAGAGAAAGGGGTGAGCGAGGGAGCCTCGCCTCGCCTCGCCTCGCCTCGCCTCGCCCGTCTGACGGCTACTAAGAGAGGTATAAGGTATATACTCGAAGAACAGTGACCACGGCGTGCTTGTCACTTTCCTTCCCTTTTCGTATATCGCCCGTCTGACTGTTACTAAGAGAGAAGGAAGGCGTACGTAAACACCAGTGATCACGGCGTGATTGACCCTCTCTCTCACTTTTTATCCCATTCCCCACTTGTTTCAAAGGAGCGGCCCGAAAAAGGAATATAAAACAATAAAGAAATATACAAGTGATCATATGGTACAAGATGCTAATTCCCAGGCAAAACACCACAGCGTGAAATTAAAGGATTTTTTAATAAGAAATCAGTTAGAGAAAATATTTGAAAGCGTTCGTTCGGTCGAGAAATCCCTCTTCCGAAAAACTTGGAGTCGCTTGCTACCGGAATTAAAGACGTAATCATCCTTTTCTGTCTACTAACGTGGGATTTAATAAGGAAAAAGTGGAATATCGGAATATCCCTTCAGCTAAGGAAAGAACCCCCCTCGCCTCTCTCTCTATACGTATTCGCATATTGGTTAACGAACCTTTTTCTATTTATTTTAATATTGACACACACATCAAATCACATTTCATTTACACGATAATACGATAATACTTCGAGAACCACATTTCTGAAATAAAACTTTTTTCATTGTCTGTGTTTTTCTTCAACTGTGTATTGTATTTCGTGTTTTCTGTTTATCAGTTCTCGTCCGACAGACACCTCTTCTAGCAAACAAAAAATCGTTAGCTAGACTGACGAAGGTGCAAAAAGGGCCCAAAATATAAATATATTTAGTCATGAATACGGGTCGTGACACCAGCCACATGGAAACTGCAACAGGAGTAAAACAAAAAGATGGAAGGAACACCACATGAACCCAAGGGAACTGAAACTGCAAGAATTCTTATAAACTGTGACCCCCTCCCCCCAAAAAAAGCATCAACTTCGGCTGATACCACACAAAATAGTCATGGAAGGGTCAAGGAGGATGGAAAGACCGAGGAAGGAGAGCACTAACCAGATCTCCACTGGATGAGTGCGAAAAGTTCTGGGACCTTGGGGAGGCTTATTGCCACCCAAATTCAAGTGAAGATCAACGGTCGTTGCCAGTGAGAAATCAATGGTAAGCGACTGTTGGCAATGGTTATCGAAAGAGGTGGAGAGCATTGGAAATCTGGGGTGACTTGTTGTCACCCAGATTCCAGGGAACAGCACCTGTTATTATCAGTGAGTAACTTGTGTGAAAACACTTAGTGATGACAAATAATAATAATAATAATAATAATAATAATAATAATAATAATAATAATAATAATAATAATATTAATAATAATAGGTCCATCAAACATTACATTGACAAAAAATGCAGAATCACCGATGTGCCGAATGTGTAACGAAAGAGAAAAAAACCTTAGCGCATTTTGTATCTGAATACACTATGCTAGCACAATATCAATATAAAAAGGTGACACACACGACAAAGTCGCTCAGGTACTACACTGGAATATATGCAAACTTCATGAATTGAACCACAATGAGAAGTGGTATGAGCATAAGCCAGAATTGGTACAAGAGAACGACAATGCCAAACTTCTTTGGGATATGCGCATACAAACTGATAAGGTTCGTGAACATTCCAAACCGGACTTAACCTTTCTAAACAAAAACAAGAGAACTTACTTAATCACTGATATAGATACCAGAGTGCAGGATAAAGAACACGAAAAATAAATAAATATCAAGACCTAGTTAGACTTAATTAGACTATGGAAATTTAAAGAAGTAATTGTGATCCCCGTTGTAATTGGAACACTTAGAACCATAACGAAAAGCCACAATCAATGGCTTAAACAAATTGACGAGACAATTTCTTTTCCAAGTCTACAAAAGGCTTGCCTGTTAGGAACGGCGAAAGTGTTAAGGTACAGCTTGAATATCTAAAGTCAAGGGAATTGACTTGATGTTCAAAAAGTAAAAAGCCAACTAAAAACATCCAAAAGTTGAGACTATTATGAAATAATAATAATAATAATAATAATAATAATAATAATAATAATAATAATAATAATAAGAAGAAGAAGAAGAAGAAGAAGAAGACGAACAGACACGATTGCGTGGGGAAAGCAGTACACTGGGAACTATGCAAACGACTGCATTGCGAACACGCGGACAAATGGTACAAACATAAATCAGAGACAGTACTGAAAAACGAAAATCAAAAAATCCCGTGGGACATGGAGGTGCATAAACTCATACAAGCTAGAAGACCGGATGTCATAATAGTCGACAAGAAGGAAAAAATCCTGCCAAGTCGTAGATTTAGCTGTTCTAGCAGACCACAAAGTGAAGATCAAGGAGACTGAAAAACGTAGTAAATATGCAGAGAATTGAAAAGGATATGAAGCATGAAAAATGTGAATATAATACCAATAATCGTAGGAGCACTAGGAACAGTCCCAAAAAACCTGGGAAAAAGATTGGAAGAAATTGGAATCGAAGGGATCATTGAGACACTACAAAGGACGGCAATGATGAAAACAGCTGCAATCTTAAAGAACACTTTAAAATACGGAAATCAAGCCGCATAAGCTACGAACGGTAACCAATCACATGGATGTTACAACAGGAAGAAGACCAAAACCAAGGAAGAACACCACATGAACCAAGGATCAGAAATTGTAAGAAACTTCATAAACTGTACCCTCCCCCTTCAAAAAAACAATGTGACTGCACCAGCTTCGGCTGATACCTTACAAAATAGTTGTGAAGTGTTAAGGAGGATGGGAAGACCGAGAAGGGGGAGCACTAACCAGACCTCTACTAGAAGAGTGCGGAGAGTACTGGGACTTTGGGGAGGCTTATTGCCACCCAAATCCCAGAGGAGATCAATGGTCGTTACCAGCAAGAAATCAATGGTAATCTGATGTTGCGATATCGCAAAGTTATTTGGAATGGTTATCGAAAAGAGTTGGGGAGTAGTAGAAATCTGGGGAAATCACTCAGACTCCAGGGAACAACGACCGGTTATTATTAGTGAGCAATCATTGACGATGACTTGTGTGAGAACTCCTAGTAACTACTACTACTACTACTACTACTACTACTACTACTACTACTACTACTAATAATAATAATATCTTATTTGATAATTTTCAAATACAAAAATATACAAATGCTAGCGTGATCGGGGACTTATCTATAAGGTAATTTCCGCCCAACTCCCTAAGTAACCGGGAAGTCAAATCAAATCAAATTTATTTAACAAAAAAAAAAAAAAAAAAAATAACAACCTACGGAGCCTACATCCGACAATTAGACAGGAATAAAGGAAGGATTATCCGAAAGATCTAGAAGATAAAAAACAGGGTGCTTTCTTAGATTAGGATACACACTAAAATTGACTTGGCGTCGGTGCTTTTCGGAATGTTTTCTAATCTAAGAAAGTACCAAAATAAGATTAATTAAACAAAAACATTCCGTGACAATACAATAATATATATATATATATATATATATATATATATATATATATATATATATATATATATATATATATATATATATATCTCGTATCTGCCTCTGAAGAAACTGAAATGTATGGGTGGCATTTAACAACAAAAAAAGCTAAGTGTTTAAATTATTTTTACTCTGGAATTTTTTCGTAATTAATCCATGTATTAACATGCAACGAGTATCTAGCTAAAATAATCTTTTTTCCCAGGATTCTTGACTGTTCAAAACTCTGTATCTTTTCTTTCTTTTCTTTTCTTGCCTACATTCTGCAGGGGTCACTTGGGTTCAGGTTTGAAAAGGGGTGGGTGGGGGTAGTTCACTAGCGAATGTAGATAGAGGATGAATATCGTCCAAACTAAGCATGCTAGTCTGGTTAAAGACACATTTCGTATCTGCCTTAGCAGTGAAGAAACCGAAACCTCTTCGGGGTTGAAAGAGGGGGGGAGTGAGGGAAACCTATCTTCAACTTACTGTTCCCTCCTTAGTATGCAATTGAACTTATTCTATCTTCATGTGTATATATATATATATATATATATATATATATATATATATATATATATATATTATATGAAATTTTTTTTTTCTTACCTGCGGGGGCTAGGAAATACCCGACTAGTACATGGGCGCAGGCTATTTTTTTACCCCTTTCGGAGTGTTGGACCCGTAAGACCTCGTAAGGCTATCCATCTAAGAGAAGGAAATCTCTGACAAAAAAACCTTCTACCAGTTACTTACGCCGTGGCAGTAAACTGTTGCGGGAGGATGGCTTCCTTAGTCCTGATCGACAACCTTCCTAGAGTTGGAATCTCGAACAAAATATCCGGTTTGCAAACCTACAATTGCTTAAGGAGTAGATAGGTTCTACCTATCGCCGGCCCTTGCACTCCTTCTTTGTTTATTAGTCAGGCGCAGAGGTAACAGCGCTGGGACGCCTTTAAACACTCAGTGCCTAGCCTTGTTTCCTTACTAGGACAATGAACGCCGTTCTCTTTCTCTCTATTTGGGCAACTTGGGGAAAGTTTTTTCGTTCTTAAGTTTTACATGACCAGTCTGCGTCTCTCTTGTTCCGACAGGTTGATGGTACAGGTTAGACAGCTTGTCTGGCTGCTGTTTCCGAC
This sequence comes from Sepiola atlantica, assembly GCA_963556195.1. Classification (NCBI taxonomy): domain Eukaryota; kingdom Metazoa; phylum Mollusca; class Cephalopoda; order Sepiida; family Sepiolidae; genus Sepiola; species Sepiola atlantica. The sequence continues at coordinate 143,907,544 of OY744520.1, forward strand.
TGACAGGACAGGAGCCCAAACTCTTGGGTAGCGCCAAGAACGGCTGCTCCATCATCAGTTGCATAATACCGTGAGTAGTTGTATGTGCCATGTCGCGCATGGAAAGGGACCCTGCAATTATCTCCGGTGGGCTTTCCAGAGGCCACAACCCCCATGGACCAGGTTGTGACTAATGGACTAGTTGTGTGAGCTTATTGGCACCAAACAAGTACCCACCTTGGCCAATCCACTCTATAATCAAATCAAACATGCCATTACAAAGAAATAAAATCAAACCTAAACCAGACACCCAAAAAACACTTTCGCCTCCGCCCTTGAGGCTTGCATTCTCAAATATCCGGGGACTTAGAACCAACATCAACGACGTAGAAACCTTTCTCCTGACAAACTCCCCGGATATCCTAGCTCTTAGTGAAACTAACCTCCAATCCTCAATCTCTTCTCACCACTTTGACATGACTGACTACCTCCCACTCTACCGTAAAGACTCTGACAAACACATGCACGGGCTAGGAGTTTATGTTCGGAACACCCTCCCCCTGACTAGAGAACATAGGTTAGAATCAGATGACTACGACTACATGTGCTTTAGATTGACTTTACATCACAACGTTAGTTACTTATATTTCCTATACCGCTCCCCGTCGACCCAGGACTGTACTCTGCTAAACTCTGTCTCTGAAAGCATAGATAGAGCACTCTTAATTGACTCGAATGCCCAGATACATGTATTTGGGGATTTTAATGCCCACCACCGCGACTGGTTGGGATTCTCCAGCCTTACTGACGCAGCCGGCAACTCTACGTATAATTTCTCCTTAGCTCACTCCCTCTCTCAGACTGTTGATTTTCCGACCCGCATCCCCGATCGTGTGGACAAACAATCCTCACTTCTAGACCTCTTCTTGACCTCAATACCCGAGGCTTGTGTGACGAAAGCTCATAGCCCACTCGGGAATTCTGATCACATTGTGCTAATGATACATATCACGCTAAAAAGTCGTCCAAAAGCTGATGAACCGTTGCTCAAAACAACAAGATACTACGAGCAAGCTGATTTTGAGTCAATCAGAGACCACATCAGTGACGCCCCATGGAGGGAAACCTTCTTACTCCCTGCCAACCAGTGTGCAAACGAATTAACTGAATGGGTCAAAGCAGGCATTGAAGCCTATGTCCCCATGCGAAAATTCTTTAGCAAGCCCCACTCTCCTCAATGGTTCACTTCGGAATGTGCAGCTGCCATTTCTGTGAGGCAACAAGCATTCCGTAAATTCGGCCGCCATAAGTCAGCTACTAATAGGCATAAATTTATAGAGTCAAGAAACAATTGCAAGGCCGTGATAGGCGAAGCGAAGAGAAGGTATAATGAGTTAACAAAAAAAAACGTATCCAGTCACAGAAACTAGGTACTCGCGATTTCTGGAAAATCTACAATAGTGTAGTGAATAATGGTCAATCTACGATTCCCCCAATTTCAAACCACAATGATGTCGTTTGCACGGCCACTGATAAGGCTGAACTACTCGCACAGCGTTTCGCTTCAAACTCTACTTTAGACTCGGGTAACCACCCTCTCCCTGAATTACCATTGCGGACTGAAGCCACACTTGATAACCTGGTCATCACCCCATCCCAGGTCAGAGACATTATAAAAAGCCTTGACACCTCTAAAGCTTGTGGGCCTGATCTTATACCTGTATTACAGCAATAAAGAAATGCTCTGCTGAACTGGCCCCTGTTCTCTCCAAACTTTACAATAAATGCCTAGCCGAATCTTGCTTCCCCGATAGCTGGAAAATTGCCTCTGTGGTACCAGTCTACAAGAGTACTGGGAATAGAACCGACCCTCAGAACTACCGCCCAATCCGTCTACTGCCGATCTTTGCCAAAATCTTTGAATCCTTAATCAATCTAGCGATAGTACGTCACTTAGTTAATGCTAAGCTTCTATCTGACTGCCAGTATGGATTTAGACAAGCACGATCTACTGCAGACATCCTAACGGTCATCTCTGAACGCATGTATCATACTCTCGACAAGGCAGGTGAAGCTAGGGCAGTAGCGCTTGATATATCCAAGGCCTTTGACAAGGTATGGCATGAAGGGCTTCTCCTGAAAATACGCTCATACGGTATTACTGGGCAACTACTTAATATAATTAGATCCTTCCTAAACAAAAGAAAAATCCAGGTTGTCCTCGATGGCCGTTCATCTAAGCAACATGACATAAATGCTGGTGTGCCCCAGGGATCTATTCTTGGACCTTTGTTGTTCCTGATCTATATAAACGATCTCCCTGATGACGTAGTGTCTGAGATCGGTTTATTTGCTGACGACACCACGCTTTACTCTCGCCATGTTAGCAAAACAGACGCGATCATATCTGAGGCAATGGCTGCATCCTTAGAAGATGACCTCCAGGCTGTAGTGGATTGGGGCCATAAATGGTTGGTGACTTTTAATGCCGCAAAGACAAAGCTCCTTTCCTTTAACAACTACAAGAAGCCTCTCCATCCACCGATTGTCATGGCAAATAACACCCTTCATCATTCAAACTCCTTGGCCTAACCTTCACAGGTAACATGAATTGGAACACATACATTGAAGACATTGCCAAGGCTGCCGCAAAGAAGGTTGGCTCCCTCTACCGTGCTAGTGGACTCCTTACACCTGACATTATCCTGTATCTCTACAAAGCCACCATTCGCCCATGCATGGAGTATTGTTGCCACATCTGGGCTGGTGCATCATCTACTAGTCTCTCCCTTCTTGACAAAGTCCAAAAAAGAGTAGTCAACCTAATAGGTCCCTCACTGTCAGCTAAGCTCCAGCCCCTGTCCCATCGCAGCAATGTAGCATCCTTGTGTTTGTTTTACAAATACTTCAATGGATTATGCTCCGATGAGTGTGCTGCTCTGGTGCCCCCTCGACGTAAATTCACTAGACTAACTCGACATTCTACTAAATCTCATTCATTCACTGTGGAGGTCCCCAGATGCCGGAGAGCATTCTACTCAAATAGCTTCTTTCCTCGTGCTGCTGGCCTCTGGAACTCCCTCCCTGCCCCCTGTTTCCCCGACAGTACTGACATGCAGAAAATTAAAACTAATGTAAAAAGACATCTCGCTGCTCAGATCCCAATTTAAGCTGAACCGCCAATCCTTCCCCCCTTTTCCTTTTTCTCAGTAGCCCCTTACGTTTACAGTGGCGTCCTGCCTTGTTTGGGGTGAATCATGTAAAAAAAAAAAAATATATATATATATATTTATATATATATATATATATATATATATATATATATATAAACAGATTTTTGGTGGTACAGAATTTTATCAAGCTTTTAAATAGGATGAACAGAGTCATAGCGAGTCGAGGACAATATTACAAGAAAAAAAAGAGAGGAAAATTATAGTAATATATTTAATCGTCGGAAGACATTCGATTAAAAACTTTAAAAGAACAATAAAGATCGACTAAAATTAACAAACTAAATCCCAATTTCAAGGGAAACGTCGGCGAATATCGCTTAAAAACGGGGAAAAGAGTAACGTGGAGAGAAAAAAAACAGGGAGATTGAATATCGCCATTATAAACAGAAAAGGAATATATGGACGTAATAGGCATTTTTTTTTAGAAGTCTCTAAATAAGTCCAATCTGTGAGACAACTCTTTTTGCCTGCAGAGCGATGGCTTTCGCATTGTTACACTGACGGCCTCCAAAACCTTGAGATGGTGTTTGAAACGGGCTTTGTGTACAATGCGAAAACATCTATCGGAGTACGCCTCACCGCACTTTTTATTATCATACAAGTGCTGTCCAATAGATGACTCGTGAACTTGTGAGCGCTCGGGTGTGCTCTGTAAACGCCCGAAAAACATGCAGGGATATGCTGGGCCACTCTGACTTCCAAGCGCTGAAGAGTACGACCAACATAGTCAGCTTCACACTGACATTTGAATTTATATATGATCAAACTTTTCTGTAGTGTTGGAAGTACATCTTTCTGAAAGGCTGGGAAGGCAGTTCTGGTGCCAAACACCACACGGGGATGTACTGCATAAAAACAACGAGATACAACCGATGAATTTTTATCCGAAAAACCTTTACTGATAGAACCAATAAAAGGAAGTTTCAAATAAACGGGACATTTGAGTGGACCAAAAAAAATGTTGGCATTAAATTTCGCAAGTTTTCGATGAATACATTTGGAAATTAGACCCTCAGGGAAACCATTGTTAGTAAGAATATCAGTTATCTTTCTAAGTTCAGCCGCAAGTTTGCTAGCAGTGCAAATTATAAGTGCGCGGTGAACAAGTGTTTTGACCAAACTGATTTTTCTACTCATGGGGACAAAAGAATCCCAACTGATATACAGACTCGTAAACGTCGGTTTCCTATATATAGTTGTAGTGAATTTGTTCCCCGTCCTTTCCACTAAAACGCCCAGAAAAGGTAAAGAGCCATTCTGCTCTTCTTCCATGGTGAACTGTAGTGCTGGGTGGATCGTATTCAATTTCAGGAAAAAAATCACTTGCCTCGTTACGGGACTCAAAAATGGCAAAAGTATCGTCTACGTAACGCCAATAACGAAAGGGTCTAGTAACCCGAGAAAACAGCAAGGATTCCTGAAAACCTGGGAAAATATTCGCTAGGATAGCACCCAAAGGACTACCCATCGCCACCCCATCAATCTGCTGATACATTATATTGTTAAAACTGAAACTGACCGACTTAGTGGCCAGCTCCATGAGTTCCAGAAAAGTGCTTTCTGGAAAGGAGGATGGGGTTAATGTGCTACGATAAAGCATGTCAGCACATATTTCAATGATTTCATTCAGGGGTACATTAGTGAATAGACTGGTAACATCAAATGAACATAGAAAGTTTGTTTGCGAATCACATTCCACATCGCGAATAAATGAAGCGAAACGGAAAGAATCAGCAATACAATTAACTGAAAACCTCTGTAAGACAGGATCAAGGATATCAGCAAGCCATTTGGCCAGCTCATGCTGAGGAGAACAAATCATAGACAGAATGGGTCTCAATGGAACTCCCTCCTTGTGAATCTTAGGTAGCCCGTACATTCTGGGTCGTTGAAAAACGACAGGGCGGATACTGTCATAGGTATCCTTATCAATAAACTTTTTTCTATGTAACTGAAGAAAACGTTTTTGAAGCTTTACTTCAGTACTTAAGGTATTGTCAATTGACACATCACCAAGCTTTTAAAATTTTGTTGTATCATTTAAAATGCTCAACATTTTATCAGTGTAGTCATTAGTATTAAGAATGACTACACCGGCACCCCGTATCCGGTTTGGTAATGTAGATCTCTTTATTTGCCTTCAGAAGTTTGGCCGCATGGTAGTGGATCTTACTCCAGGCAAACTCTATATATGAGGATAAAATACACAGTATCACCACGATATATCATAAAATGAAATGCCGTGGTGATAGGATGTATGATAAAGACAAGAAATAAATTACACACAGAAAGAAAATAAAAACAAAAGATTTTTGACCAGATAGTTTCGGATTTTTCTAAAGACGTTCGTTGATCCGAATAAAACCGGTCCAAAAATGTCTCACTTAATTTTTTCTTTCTGTATTTAATTTGTTTTTCCTTTTGTCTATTCCATATATATATATATATATATATATATATATATATATATATATATATATATATATATAGCAAAATATATAAAACATCAAATATATCGGCCCAAAACATACTTTTTTGCTAAAACTTATACAGTTCATCCAAGTCATTAAGTTTACAACAGCTTCAAGAAAGAGTCAAAGAGGTTGATTAAAAACAATCCAATCCGGGAAATTTGTATGCTATCGATGCAGTAGATGACAGTGAAAGGTGTATTGCATACACACCTTGGATACACTTTTCACTGTCATCTACTGCATCGATAGCATATGTTCACTAATTAAAGATATTAGTTGTCTCTTATATCTTTTGTTGTATTAACTTTATATTCTTATCATTTTTTAGCTTTTTGGATTTTTGAATGAAAAAATATATTTTTTGGTTTAGTGGCGTTGATTTTGCAATAAATACAAAATTTGTTTAAAAAAAAATTGGATTTATAGAAATGTTTACAAATATAAGTTTTATTTTTAAAAACTTTTAGCGCTATTTTGGTCGTTTATCTGACGAATCATCGTTCTGGAAAATTCCGGATTTGTTTTAATATCTTGTTTGTCTGGATAGATGATGAAACGACCATAACATGAATCTCATCGCTAGTAAATAAAAACACAGTCGCTAAAATCTGCAACATATATATATATTGCAGTTGTCAGATCAATGGAGAGGAGAGGATTTTTGTGAGGACTAAGAATGTATCTGTAGGATTTAATCTTCTATATAATAAAATAAAATAAAATCTGTCGATTTCCGTCATCGATAGCTTCGAATCTGACGATCAATATTTGATTCTGACTTGCCATTTTTTAATGTTTGCACCAAGTTCTTGACGAGACAAAATTGTATTGCTATTCAGTTTCTTTAAACATAGTTATTCCAGCTAGAGATATTGTTACAATAGAGATATTTTTAATAATGACCTAAACAGCATAAGCAGCTTACGATATTAATGAAAATATTCTTTATTGCTTTATCTATGTCAGGTTGGGGATAAACAATTATTTTTGTTTAAAAGAAATATTAAACTATTTAAATTACTTGTATATCATAACAGTAGGTAAATAATTATATTTCGAACAACTAACTAAAATGTTGTTTTAATGAAATGATACGAGCAGCAGTTGTTAACGTTGGTTTCTATCAGCGCATGGGCTCCTTAATTCTGCAGAATGGACTGTCTTTATGGTAAGCTTTTTATTACCTATTCAACTCATTTATTCAAAAACAACAATAAAAAAAAACAAAAGTACATTCTCTTAAAAATGAAAAAAGTTGTTACTTTACATTCCACTAACAGTACTAGAAGTGATATCGGCCGAAACTATCTCTGTACTAATAACATAACTCTCTATCCATATCTACTTGATAAACTGTCTACGCACGAGGAAAAACTCGTTGTCCATATAAACCTGCTTACACACGGAGGCAAAATTAGACGCAAGTTCAGTTTTAATGTGGGAAAAATATATAAAATATTTTCGATTAAAAAACGTGTTTACCAACTGGCTGTGATCTGCTTTAAGAGTCTCAGAATAAATCAGTCCGTATTTTTTATTTTATTTCATTGGTCCTCATTTATCTGTACAAGAAATAGAATCATTTTCTGAAACGTTTTCTTAAGAATTCAGATAACCGACTCCCGGGCAATGCCGTGTAGGTAGAGCTAGTATAGTAGGTAACATGATTAGATTTTTAACAACTAATTAATATGTTGTTTTAATGTAATGCTACAAGTGGATGTTGTTAACCTTGGTTTCTATCAGCACATGGAATTATTAATCATACAGAAAAGATTATATTTGTGATAATTCATTATTGCCTATTGAACTCGTTCATTTGCTAAATATTTGTAGCATGTTTTTCTTTAAAACAAATCAAAACAGCAAAACTAAGTTGTCTTAAAAACAATATATATGCCCCACCATTTATTAACTTTTGTGACAAACGGACATTGTATTTTTCGTTTTTCGTTTCAATACGCCCTCACATCTCTGCTTTGCCTTTCAGTTGGTCTGTCCATCACGCTTCAATTTGAAGCAGAATCTGCATCACTTTTACTAACACACAATAATTTAGAAGGATTAAACCATCTTTATAAGAGTCCCTGTCTGTCGGTCGGTCTGTAGAAGATAAGACATTATATATATATTTTTAAAAGGACAAAGTTTACCCATGCAAAAACAATTTTTCTTATTGACAACTGGTTAAGACAACAAACAATAATGAGTTGGTAGAATACGAAAGTTCAAAGAGTCTTAAAACGTTCTGGGTGAAAAAGTTGTTTTGTCTATAAGTAGAAATTGAGTACACATGTTCAATTCGGTTGGCACCGTGTGCGTTCATGTGCATATGTAAATGAGATAGGCATTGTAGAAGTACGTGTATATTAGCATGCCTATTTTGCCAGTGGTAGAGTGTATGCATGAGCTTGTATTTGAGAGTTTTGTTAGTAGTGTGTATATGCGATTGTTATGTTTAGTAGTTTTTGTGTGTCTCTCGTTATGTATGTGCTATTTGCCGATGGCTTTTCGGGCGCAAAAGGCCCAGCCTGGATTGTGACGTGCCCACATGCATCAAGTCTGGAAGTAAAAAGGAATTAGAAAGAAAAGTACTGTGTTTGTGTTCTCATAGTACGCGCGAATATTAAGAAATGGATATGTATAGTACTGTGATTAGATGAAAGTTGATTTAAGCTTTGGTCCAATCGAGAGTCGATACGTAACACAACATTCGTTGCCGTTGCTGCTTCCAATAGGTCTGTCACTCTTAAGCTTGACAAATATTTGTATTGGTCTGCCATGATTATGTTTTAAATGTAATGTGCATAAAGCTGGCACAATTTAGTATAAAATAGCATTTTCATTGATCTGTCACACTTAAGATTGAAATATAATTTTCGTTTTTCTGTCATGCTTAAGTTTAAAATAACATTTTTATTGGTCTGTTAAGTTTGAAATAGTATTTTTATTTGTTTGTTTTGGTTGCTTTATTATACGGCATATCCTTTTCGCGTTATTTAATGTGGAATTCAGTCATTTTGGTAAAAGTGCTATGCTTCAAGTTATTAATATTTTAACTATTGATTCATGCTATAAAAGTGTAACAGTCTCGGTTGTTTGTGGCGTGTATAAACCATTATACATCCGTTGTTGTCGTCGGTAACCTAGGTTCCTGATCATATGTAGATACAATCACTCGGACGCCGATGTTTAGTTTTTATAAAAGGTTTACTTGGAACATTCACGTACAAGGTGAAGGATCTCTAGAGTTTAAAGTGTGAGCTGCTCTATTGAGAAAGAGACAGAAAGATAGCTTGTTTCGTTATACTTAGCTATATTGTGCGCGACCGCCCCTCACCTTTCTGGGAATCTTTGGAGAGTGACCACGTTTCATGCCCGCCTGCTTAAGTTATCAGCAGAAAAGTCATGTGTTTTCCGGAAATTACGTGGTTTCGCTAACTTCCGTTAACTAAAGGTTAAATTCTTTCCCCTCATCCGTCAATCACTCCTTCATTCAAGTAATGGCGTTCGTTATGTAACAGAAGTAGTTTGTAGTTTAATTTTTCTGTAGGCGTATATTTTGTAAATAGTCTATAGATAACATATACTATTTGATATATAGATAGGACCTTCACAAATACTATCACCCCATATCAGAGTGGACCTGAGAGTAGTTGTAACAAAGAGGTGACTCCACACTCCCCAAAGCTTTCTGGGGCGTCACTGCTTAATGCTGTTTTGTATCACACACAGGATGGTTAGGAGAGGGCTTGGGCGACGTTGAGAAATAGGGTAAGCCTAAAAATGGTAGAAAGGGCTAAGAAATATGGATTACTATGGTGTTGTGGTATGTTGGGTGTGAACACTTTACCCAAGTGTGTCTGAGGCAATGTCATGATTGGTTTGGTACTATTAAGGTTGTAAATAGCATTTTCATTGCTAAACGTGCAGATTGTATGGATGATGCGTTTTAAGAGTGGACCCGTTCTTGTTCTCATTACATCCGGATGGCCATCATCCAATAAGTTGAAGCAATCATACATTCCTATCAGGCTTTCTAAGATGAACATTTTATTGGACCCCCCCCCCAAAAAAAAACAAACCCAAAACAAAAACACACAAGAAAGAACAGGGACTTTTATGATAATATAGATTGGAATGTATTAAACGAATCGATAAATTTGGATTGATTTTAAAAATCCATTTTAAAAGAAAAAGAATTGTTACAAAATGCGCATTATACAAGCTCTAATTAAAAATCTAAAACTCTGTAATACATTTGCGGTATCTCTGTCTGTCTGCTGTTTGTTTCTGTTTTTGTCACACACACACACACAGACACACACACAAACACACACACACACTACAAAGATCAAATAACTTTTCACAAGTAAAAATTTACGAGTAATCGAATGGTAGTATTAGTTTGTATTAAAGATTTTTAATACTAATATTGTGGGGTTTGCGTTCTGAATAAAATGGTTATATGGAGTTTAGGGCTGGGGGCAGGTTGTCCTCATTCATTCCTGGGAAATGTCTGAGTGCCTCCTAATAAAGTAGGTTAAATAAGATTTGTTTATAAATATTATTAAATAGAAAAACAGGGCATTCAAATTGTTAAAATCTCCTTATTGACTCACTAAAAAGGCGTCCTGGCGTCGCATACGGCCCTAATCTTCTTAAAGTCTGTAGATTACAGAAGAAAATAAAATGAAAACGAAACAATCTGCATAAACTTGTAATTTGAAATGTTTAAGTTTATTTTAGAACAAAATCAAAGTAAACTTATAATGTCCGGATGAGGTTTGAACTCGTGACAACTGCTTTTAAGTACAACGTACTAAGCGATTCAACAACCGAATCAATTCCCTCCCTCATGTTGGTTTAGACTCAAACAAGCTGAATTCTTTTTGTATCTCTATTAATTTTATTTTTCCCTATTAGCCAATGGCAAAACAAGAAAAGAAAAAAAGAAAGCGAAAAAAACAAATCGAGATTTCCTTTCTCTCTTTTAAAACAAGGATGGACGGCATTCTTTCTGTTTAGCTGTTTCTCTCTGTCTCTCTCTCTCTTTACTTTATCTTTCTCCCCGTTGTTAGATTAAACACATTTTTTTTTAAAATCTAGAAAACATATTAAATTCGAAGAATTGCAATTAAGGATTTTATTTGCTTTGAAACAGACACAAAAAACTAATGATTTTGCAGATAGCTTATCTGTAAATATTAAAGAATTCATCTACGACGAACACCGAGGAATTACTTTTAATTCATGGTTTTCACATTGAAAAAACACTTCCTTAACTGATTTTTCCCACAAGGATGATACTTGGAAAACACGTTTATTATTAAGAAAATTGGGACCAGTGGAGCATACTCAGTACATTAAGTTTATCCCTACACTGTATAAAATTTCAGCATCAATCATCATTGTCTGAGGTTGACGGATGTATTCTTTTTGGAGAATTTGTGATTTTTCCATTAAAATTGCAAAATTGTGTATTGAAACAATTTCGCTATTAGCCGGATGAAAGCTTTCGCCTTTAACTATGTCTACTGGCCAAACATGGACAAACAATTCGAGAAACTGAGCCATAATTGTTCAAAATGTCAGTTAGCTGCAAAAGCTCCGAGAAAAGCAAAACTATTTTCTCAGCTTATTCCGGATTAACCCTGGTTACTTCTGCACATTGATTTTGCAGGACCCATTGCCGGAAAATGAGTTCTACTAATAGTAGATACCTACAGTAAATGGCCTGACATATCTCCTATAATTCACATTACCTCTGATGAAACTTTTTCAAAATTATAGCACATTTTCAGCCAATTTGGAGTAGCAGAGACCGTCATCTACGACAATGGTAGTGCTTCCACTTCAGTGTAATTTTCAGATTTCTGCAAGCAAAATAATATCAACAACATACGTTCGCCACCATTTCATCCTCAATCCAATGGACAAGTCTAGCGCTTTGTAGATACATTTAAGAGAGAAATCTTAAGACTCAAAGGGGAGAGAACTACTAAAGAAATCCTAGATATTTCTTGGAAGTTAAAGAGATACACCAAACCAAAATGTCCCAAACGGTAGTTCATCGGCTGAAGCTCTATTGAACCTGAAAGTACGTTTACCAATGGATGTCATTCGTCCAGCTGCACAAACTTCTCACAAGAGAAACATCCAAATAGAACGACAATTCAACCATCGTCATGGTGTAGTAAGTCGCACTTTCAAACCGTGACAAAATGTCTACCGCAATAACAAACAAAATTAGACACAAGGTTACATGTTGCACCAAAACATAAATGTCATTTACGACGTCAGTGTGAAGTCTTCTTTTAGAGTTTGACATACGAATTAGTTGCGATCCTTGTATCTGCAAAAAACAATATGCAGAACATGTAGGATAATGAATTTCCACTGTAGATACTCAACAAAGCACTTCAGTCAGGCAAAAGTTACAACCTAAAACTTAACTAAATATTTTAGCAAGGAGATCGGTTCGCATCCCAAATCGTGCAAATGATGCAAATCCAATACAAGCCAGAAGACAACAAACACAAATAGCACACAGCTCAAAGGGGAGGTGTTATATGAAACAAAGTTTCCATCCAGAAAACATATTGAAAGGGAAATAACTTTTTCGCTTGGTAATCTTGCCGTAAAGATATTTGGAGAGTAGAGTTAACTTCTTTGCTGTAAAGATATTTGGAGAGTAGAATTATGTACCTTGCACATTCCGAACAGTAGACATCTTGGATTAACATGTGTCACAGAGCTCTCTTCAAGTAAGACGTTTTAGACTAAGAAGTAATTATTTCTTCACTTGTAAATAGAGAATAAGTATAAATTGTTAATTCATACAGAGGGGTTTTGTTCAATTCTTTCTTTATATCCGTCCCATATCTTACAAATACCACCACTACACAACTCCTGTTATCGAATTAGTATACACTGATTTGGGTAGCAGTATTAGGACTTCTGACTGTGAGAGTCAGAACTCTATCGCTTTCCTTTATTTATGACTAATATAAAATAAAATATTGATCAGGATTAAATATAAAAATCGATTAAATCAATTGTAAATTTTTTTTATGCTTTAGCAACACAAACCAATATTTGCCTTATATGATTGACGAAACAGATTTTTTATGCAGCTTGTAATGAAAAATATATTGCTCACAAAAGTACAGGGTGAAACTGACTTTATTATTATATATAAGCTTTAACTGACGTTTCGGTCGATAAATCATATGAAGAATAGTGTGAGCTAATTTATGAATAGGTGAATGATAACATATTTCAAGGGGTAATTTTGAAAGAATAAAAGAAAAAGAAAGAAAAAAGAATAAAAGAATAAAAGAAAAAGAAAGCATTTAAAAGATAAAGTAAGAAAGAACGAAGAAAAAATGAACAAAAGGATAGAGAAAAGAAAGAATTGTTTTAAGAAAGATAGAACTTACTAGAATAAAAATAAAGAAATAAATAAGCACTGAGAAGAGAAAGTTAATTAACGAAAAACAGATCGCATAAAACAAATATTTGTCCGTCGGGAAATGAAAAGTAAAAAATAGCAACAAAAAAAAACAAAAAAAACATAAAAACTGTTTTTTAAAATGCACGTCAATGGAAATATTATGTTTGGGGAAGAAGACGGAGAATTATGATTAAATAAAAGAAGAAAACGGAAGATTTAAGATTAAAGAAAGAAACAAGCGAACAAAAAAAAAACAAAGAATAAAAAGAAAAACAAAATGTCTGAAGGATTTCCCAATTTGGTTTCTCAACAGCACGAACGTCAATATAGAAAAAGTATATCGGAAATCAAGCATAAAGCATGAAATTTGAAATCCGATACCAAAGCAAAATATCAAACTACAAAAGAGCAGCCATTGATCTAATGTTGTCTGTTCTTCGTTTCTGGTCGATCCAGAAATTTCAAATCGGAAAAATAAAAAAATTAAAGAAAGGAAGTTAAAAGGAAGAAAGAAAAAGAAAAATGTCCCCCCCCCCCTCCATGCGGCTGTGTTTTCTACAACGGGAGTAATGACAGTTGGTGTTCTATTTCATTAATACCCCTCGCCCTTAAACTTTACGCAGAAGTCTTCTCGATGTTCTTTCCAAAAAAAAAGTTATGTTCTTTTTAATAATTGGAGTGATGTTTGGAGAGATTAGCTGATGAACATAGATGGTACTGTTATTGTTGAGACGATGAGACATTGGTGGTGCCTGTCTATTGATCAACCATGCCCGATATGCCTGATGTGCGATTAGACCACTCTATTTTCCCACCTTTTGTCTCTCTTTTATCTCTCTCTACTGTCTGTTCTCTCTCTCTCTAAGCACACACACACACACACACACACACACACACACACACACACACACACACACACATATATACATATATATATATATATATATATATATATATATATATATAACAAGATATTGTTACATTCCAAAGACCAAGATTTTATTTATATTATGAAGTATTTTTTCAAAAACAAACCTTTTTATTCAATCAAAAGAGGTTGTTGTGAAATAAAAATCTTGGTCTTTGGAATGTAACAAAATCTTGACAATTATCGAGATTTCAATTCGAAGAGGTTGGTATACATAAAGAATACAAGGTATATACTAAAACATATATGTTCGTCGAATTTATATTTCAAATTTGATCAAAATCCATTACATGATTTTGATTCTCGAAAATGTCTAAAATTTAAAGCTTAATCTAAAGGGAACCTTGCTTAATTGGTGTCTAATGACTATAGCCTAAATTTAATGAAACTGTGAAATATTTGAATTTTCAAATGGGAGGTTATGCATATATTATGATCCCTAAAATACTCCAAAGAAACTGAAATTGTGGAAATATTGATTAATTGATGTCTTATACATATTTGTAAAATTTCACAAAAATCGGAAATATCTGAATTTTCACGAAGGGCTTCCATCCCATTTATACCCCATTTGCATGCAACAAACTTAAACAAAATCTAGCCCACATTTTACGCTCTACGTATAGCAGCTCGGTTCCAAAATTCATAATGATCGCTTCATTAGTTTAGGTGTTAATCTAGTACATAAAAATATAAACATATACATTTTTGGGAAATATTATAATTAGAAACATTTTTTCTAAACTCTTTTCTGAAATCACTTGCTTATTAATTACCGAAACAAAAATAAATAAATAAATATTAAAACAAAAACAGTGGACCTACTGCTTCTTCTAGGATCAAATATAGCCGGATAGTGATTTGTTTATAAATATAAATAAACTAAAAGAAAGCACTATTTTAAATCAGATTTTGCTCTCGGCTTGAAACCTATAGTACTATGTTGATTTGATCTTATCTGTTTTAACATTATTAATACATAAATAACAAAAATATTATGCTTCTTTTATTAAATAATCGAGCACTCTGTTGCAATTCTTTCTACCAAACAAAACCAAGTATCGATATTTTTCTGATCTTCTGTAATATATAAATAAATATTACGCTCTTACTTTTGAATTTTTCTTAATAATCGAGCACTCTTCTGGGGTTCTCTCTCACTAACCTATATATATATATATATATATATATATATATATATATATATATATATATATATATATATATATAATATATATATATATATATATATATGCTCGCAGCCCGCAATATATAGATGAGGAGATCAAATACATCGCAAATTGTTTAAGAACACTACAATACCTCACATATTTCATACTGAATGCTAAGAAAAAAGCCCTACAAATATTCTCGAAAAACAATAAACAAGAATCTCAAACAACAAATACTTCCCCCATAAACAGACTTCTTCTTTTACTCATTCCAATAATACAATAATTTGCGACACGCTTTATTAACTAGGAATTCCTACTATTCAAACGACATCACAGACCATAAAACAAACAATAAACTCTGCAAAATACCTCCGTAAACAATCCACATCTAACGCCGGTATATACACAACCCCATGTAATAATTGTCATCAAATATATGTAGGGAAAACTCAACGAGAACTGAGGAAAAGTCTTGGTTAACACAAAAGAGACATTAAAAATAGCAACTCCCATAACGCGCTTTTCTCCCATGCTGCACAACACGACGACTCATTTAACTTTGAACAGGCTAAAATCATTAAATTCATATCAAATAAATCTCGACACAGACTCCTTGAAGCAGCAATCATCACATAACACATTTTCTCCACATACATCTCGCACAATATCTATATAAATCATGTATTTTCAATAAATCACTCTCACATATAAAGCTACTTGTGGCTAGTACATGTGCACGTACACATATATATGTTCACTCACATGTGTGAGCAATTAAGTACAAATTAATAGATACAGTAACAATATTTTTGAGTAATATAATTAAATTTATCATTTCCCTCGTCTCTCTGAACATCTCACGATTCTATATCTCCCACTACATTGTAAAATAATCGGGTTCTTTATTCCACACAGGGTGTATGAGCATACACATATGCGCATGTTGTATATACACACATATATAGATATACATATTGCATATGCATATACTCATATGCTCATAATTAATTTAATAATTATTGATTAATTAATAATACACAAATAATTAAATAAATAAATCAGCTGAAGCTCGCCGCTTCCAGGCAAGTAAAATTGATGCTTGTATGATTTTTCTTCATTTTGCTACATCCTGAGGAAGTCTTACAATAAAGACGAAACGTTGATGACTACATAAATAATACAGGCAAAGATTAATAGACATACACACAGAATAAACAAACACACACACACTTCACTTCGTTGCCAGAAAAATCATAATTACTGATTGTTTTACGACTATACACACAAAAGGCAATAAATATACACGACAAAGCCTTATTGGATGACGACTCTGGGTTCGGTTCCGAAGCATCATTATCACTAGCTCAGAGTGTTCAAGATACTACCAGACTTTGTTGGATTGTCATCATTCTGTAGGATTGCCATATTCACGCTGATGTAGATAGAGTCTTCTCTTGTATCTTCTTTATGTATTCCCCCTTGTTCGATTGAGAAATACCAAGATTAGTCAAGAATGCGAAAGTTGAGTTAGCAATAAAACCTCGGCATTCGACTTCAGTGTGAAATGCAATGGTTTCTGACACACTATCGTAGATCTTCATATTCTCCAACTTGCGCTAGTGTTCCCGGTCCAGATAAACGAGGAAAACTTTTAAAATTAATAGATTACACTATCCGGACGCTCATTTGTTAACGTTATTTCAGTTGGAAATACGAGTGGGCGCTCTAAGTCAGATACAACGTGCCAGTCCGCACAGCAATCAAACAATGACAATCTCTGCCTATTTTTACACACAGAATATATATACATATTTTTATGGTGTGATTGTGATCTAGCCTATTTCCTGACATATGGACTCTTCTAGACACTATGTATAGAGGAGCTTACGACGAAGTCTCGAAGTCTCGAAGTAGTCTCGGAG
>OY744520.1:143927210-144054710 GCA_963556195.1 Sepiola atlantica
AAGCATGCAGAAACAATAGGTCATTGCAAACTGCTTCACCAAGCACCTGTTTCAGAACCTTGATATTATAGATGTAGGATTCTACATTGTCAGAGAAGAAATAGAGTGCAGTACATTTGGAAACATCTATATGAAACAGCAAGAGAACAAGAAGATATGTGCCTTCTCCAATAAGGCTTGTCGGTCTGAAAGCAGCCTTTGTAATCTCAACGTCAGCATCTCCTTCTGCTCGAATAACATCACATCCTTTCTTATTCATTCGTTCCATGATTAGCTGGTCAGTGCCCGCTTGTTTGCCCCATTCGACAAGAAGTCGTCTTTTCCCCCAGAAAATATTGTCACCTCGGTAATGTTCACCTTTCTTGTATTCAGTTTTCGACTTCGCCTCTGATGCGAACAGTCCTTTATACTTGGTCCAACCTCATAACCATAAACCATAGTTTTCGACAGTGAATGAGACATAATCATCTGCAATCGAACTGTAGGTGCCCCCTCCTTCCATTTCAGACGGTTAAGAAGAGATCCTCCATCTAGTACGTTGTTCTCTGTGACTGGAACAGTTTGCTGCACACCACTGTCTGATTTTGTTTTCTGATTTGCATAAATCTCTCACTCGACACCGCTGCCCGGATCTTCAAATAAAAACCTTATTTGACTCTCTGACGCCTTTCTCCTCCCACTTCTTTTTCTTTTTTGTCGTCAGCGAGCGTTTTCGGGTTCGCCCCACACACAGCATACCAGACGCTGCCTCTTTGAACGGCGCCGACAAGTGTCTGCATTTACGTCAATCGGCCGCTCTCCGTTACACCACCCTCTGATCTCATGATCACACATGTGGCAACCTGGTGCAGGTTTTTTTTGTCTGGTGCTTCTCCGCAGTAATTGCGACTTCTTCCTCAGATAACTCGTCCGCAGGGGGAGCATTCGATGCATTTGTACAAGGCCTTGGACTGTCTGGCCTTCTCCGCGGTGATGCGACCACAACTTCCTCCTCCGATGACTCATCTGCAGAAGAATCACCCTATTTTTGTGAAATTTAAAAAATAGGTATTAGACATTACTTAATAAATATTCCTCAAACTTCAGTTTCTTAGGAGTATTATTAAACGTTTTTGGGAGACATAATATGAGCAAACCTATTTGAAACTTTAAATATATCAAATTTGTATGGAATTTGATCCATTATAACCTGATTTTAATCTTCGTAAGGAGACATACAAGAAGTGCAAAACTGTTCGGTAAGGGGAATTAATTTTACCTGTCTTGGGACGGGTATTCTTCTTCTAATATATATATATATATATATATATATATATATATATATATATATATATATATATATATATATGTGTGTGTGTGTGTGTGTGTGTGTGTGTGTGTGTGTACTAGAGCAAATGTAAATTTAAATAATATTAGCACCTTTAGTGATAGTCGCTTTTGTTAATAATAGACTATTCCAATCTTTATTCTTTCCTATTTTGTATTAACTTCGACTGTTAATAAACAGAGAGAGAGAGAGAGAGAGAAAGAGAGAGAGAGAGAGAGAGAGAGAGAGAAAGGGAAAGGGAGGTGCGAGAGTGATAGATATTGTACAAACTAAGAGCAGGAGGCCGGACAACATAGAGTGAGAGTTCGGTGAGAGTGATAGAAAAACAAATTAGTAAGAGATGAGTAAATTGTGCTAATTAAGACAATTAAGATGGATTTTTTAGCATAACCAAATTCTAAAACTGAGAAACATTTTGACATATATTTTGTGTGATTAAAATATATAGGAAAATGTCTTATGAAAACAAACGTTGATTAACGCGGATTTGGTATAATAATATATAATATATCACTCTGTTATAACATTGGTCATCAGCAAATTTATTGTCTAAGTTTCTTTTAGCTGATTTAGGACAATTTTGACGTACTGAATTAACATTGGTTTTGCTCAATCCGATCAATTTTCTGAAATAACAAACATGTTTTTTACGTTTTGTTTACATTTGTGTGTATTTTCAATTCATATGATACAAAATTCTTTTCTATTTTTTTAATATAAACGAACTCTAATAGAGTTTGGATGCGTCAATTTATTACTTCCTATTTTTATCGTTTATTTTAGATATACAGTGTTTCAGAAATCTTGGACGCATTTCAAGTCCTTACATTTGCTGAATTATAAATGGTAGTAAGATGAAACTGGTATCATTTTAAAGCTAAATTCATTAAGTTCTTTGTAATGCTAATGATTTTGTTTACATATTTTTGTTTCAGATCCAGTAATGGCGTTTACCAAACTAAAGAGAACTCTTCTTGTTTTTAATCCATTGACGCATATACGCTGTGCATGTCTTACATACTATGCGTAGCACCCAAGCTTTATTCTGATTACCATGTTTAATAGCAAAATATGCACAATAAGATTTACTTGTGACTGGTTTTCTCTTATAAACAATGTTGTATTCGCTGCAGCTGTTGCAAAATATGTCGGGCTTATTTTGCTTCTTCTGGTCAAAGCCATTTTATATATCGGATAGAAGTCTTAAACGCAAAACGCCTTTTCAGGTTGAGTAAACGCTGATATTGTCACACTGATATTCTTAGGCGAATGTATGTGTGTGGTCAAAAGGGACCAGAGCTGGAAAGAGTGTCTGAAGTATTCGCCGGGCGATGGGTATTTAAAGATTGTTTGTAAAGATAGATATACGTGTGTATATGTGTGCTGATGTAAATATGAATGTATGTATATACACATGTGTATCAATGCATCAATGCATGTGTGGGTAGATATGAGGGTATGCGTGTGTATGTATAGATACGTGACTATGTTTATGAGGATGTATGCTTTGCTACCTTAACTCCTTCCTCCTCTTCCAACCAAAACGGCATGCAAGAATATAATCCGCTCATTGCTTTCAATAAATGTATAATGGCTCAATGAGACTGGACTTTGAATAAACTCGCAGTTGAAACATATATGCGCATATGTAGCCAATAATGTTTGTATAAATAAAAAAAATACTATAATACAGCTCTGCCTGTTATTGAACACTATTTTATAAACGCTGGAGTTTCATCGGATTTACATCTAAGAAAAACAACCATACGAGTACTATATATATATATATATATATATATATATATATATATATATATATATATATATATATATATATATATATATATATATGCGAAAGCTTTTTTCTACCTATCTTAACTATATTGACATCAAAACGGGTTATGATTATTTAATTGTATGATACAACATAACATTTTGTAATACCGAATATATAGGAAGCTGCAAACACTCACAATGAGCTTTAGGTATTCCTAATTTGAATTAAAAAAAAAGTTTCTAATAAATTAGTATTCTGTTACAGGACCGGCGGGACAGTTATAAAAGTGTGGGGGGGGGGCTCTCCTAAAACGTGGGGGCCGGTTAAACACATGGATATATAACTTCATTATTGATGACCGTAAAGTGGGGGGGGGGGGCAAGTCAAAAAGTGTGTGTGTGTGTGGGTGGGGGGGCTTGAGCCTCCCCTGCCCCCCGGTGCCGCCGTCCATGTGTTATATTAATTTATAATTTGCATTGTCATATTTTCTTATTTATACACAATAGTTTCGTCGATAGTAAAACGTCTGATGTTTCTTGGATGTGGAGAACAAATACATTTTGATCTTAGCCAAAAAGCCAAATACCTATGAAAATAATGGTTTTTTTTATGATTAAGCATTTTTAAATGAATAAAAACAACTGATTTAATTTATAATTGTAATGAGAGTAGGTAGTGTATTATCGGTTCTGTTGTTATAAGACGTCTTCCTGGAAATAATTTCCTCCTTTCCTAAGGGGTGGGTGGGAGTAATCCTCCCAGGTATTACCTCCTCCTTTGAGGAAGGTGTAATATAGTATATGATCTGTTGTCATGCGATCATCTTCCCAGGGACTACCTCATCCCTCTTTTCTTTAGGAGGGTAGTATCTTTTCTATTTCCATGATACTATACTCGTAGGCATCACCTTCTCTATTCATAGGGTGTATCCTCCCAGGTATTACTTCCTCTATTTTGGAGGAGTAGTGAATTAGATGTTCGTTTATCATGATACAATCCTCTCAGGCATTACCACCTCATTTTTGGAGTAGGGGAAGAATCCTCCAAAGCTTAATTTTCTCCTTTGGGGGGGGGGGGGTAGTGTATCATATTTTCATTCGTCATGATACATTCCTCTCAAGCATTACCTCCCCTTTGGGGTAGGCTAGTATATTTTCATTCATCATGATACATTCCTCCCAAGCATTACCCCCTTTGGAGGTGGGGTAGTCTACTATCTATTCTATTATCATGATGACATCCTTCCAGAAATTACCTCTTCTTTTTGGGGGCAGGGTAGTGTTTGTTCGTCATGATATCATCCTTTCAGTTATTACCTCCGCCTTTGAGGGGGTCAGTGTATGTAGTTCATTCACCATTATATCCTAGCAAAAAATATGCGATCGAAAGGAGCATATATTTGTATATATATATATATATATATATATATATATATATATATATATATATATATATATATATATATATATATATATATATTCCCTCTCCTTACTTCACAAGCTATTTTTCTCCAAATCTTTTCTGGTTCATACCTTACCTTTCACTAGTCTTAGATGGTATGATTGCTTTGTTCCATTTGGTCCTAATAGTTTCTTATTTTTTTCTAATGTTTAAACAGATCTCTACCATGATTAAGGTATTCCTCACCTCTGATAGTCTAAAATGGCATCCGGAAGACACACTATATATGAGTATTCAGAACGTATAAACTAAACCCCTCACTCTCTACCCTAACCCTAACTAAGACTCCTTATTCTGGTCAATTAAACACTAAGCGCTGATAGATTATCTTCATATACTGAATGTTCAGGAACCCTTGTTCATTTTTCTTCACCTTGATTACTTAATTACTTAATAATGGACGATTGAATCTATAATCTAAACAACAGACATAAATACTTTTTCTAGCATATACTAAGGCGATCCGAATAATCTCCATTGCACTAAAACGAAACCGTAACTGCATTCCCTCCCTTTATAAAACCGTTAGGTTTTGAAAAGCTGCTAAATGGCCGCATTCCGAGGCACGTTTCATGATGGTCGATGTCTCTACCTTCAAAAACTTAAATTTTGAATGCGTTCGTCGCTTTACAAGTAGCTTGATGTGATTCAAATTCACTCCCTTGGATCCTTTAAAAATCAAATTATAAAGAAGATACATTCGAACTTGCTTTTTCCACGTTAAGATATGATGGGATTTTCAGATCGCCCGGTTTTGGGGCTAAAATTTTGTTGAAAAAGTAAGACTTCAATGGTATTCTATTATTACTTTCCATTTACTGTTTGATTCGATCGCTAGCTAAGATAAAAAAAAATAATAATTATAAATACAATTAATAATAATGTCTATACATCTCGGCTAATATTGCAATATAAGATTGTTTGTATGGCCCCCTTGTGTCTTCCTTATTTTATTCTGTGTACATATGTAAATGTATTTTTGTGTATATATATATATATATATATATATATATATATATATATATATATATATATATTATGTATTTTGTATGTATTCATGTTTGAACTTACGTATATTTTCGTGTTCCATTGTATATCTATAAGCCTATCTGTGTTACATTTAGTGTTGGCCACTTAAATTTTGTAAGTACCTTTCAAATTTAAAACACTAGATTGTAATTGTGAGGACAATCTTTCGTCCTATTATTTCTTTAAATTGATTTAAATAACGTTGAAAAAAATGATATATAAAGACTTTTTAAAAACCTATTAGAATTTATAAGCACTTGAATATTAACTCTCGTATAACTCGCTTTTAAACGTGGATTATTGTACGTCAGTCTTCTAGCAAGTCGGGGGTGGGTGAATTTTGGGATGCCTCCCTTTTTAGGATAAAATAACTATCCTTTGGTTACGTTTTCTTATCATAATTGTAGTTAAACTTGCTAACAGAACATACAGTATGTTCTCTATCTTAGTGATTATTTTAATTTTATTAATTTTATTAATACTTAATAAACATTATTATTGTTAAATTTTGTCTCTGGGGGTTCAAAGATAATGCCTATACCTACGTTTACAAACATTACGCATTCTCTTTTAGTTATGCATTCTATAGTAGATATCTTAACTCAAATTTCCCTGAGCTTATTATAAATATGACTTCATTTCTGAATTACAAGTTCTAAACTTTGTATCAGAATCTTAACAGAATTAGTTAAGATTCTGATAAGTAATTTGACCACATGTTGATCCTTTAATTAATCTTTCAAGTCTTTTCTACTACTTCAAACATATAAAAATAGTTTTTAATTAGGCCACTTACTGTGACCTTTATGGCCAATTCCTCTACCACTGATATTTAAATTTCAGAAACTTTGTCATTTTCTCATTGTTTGCTAATATATGTTACTAATTCCCTGCTAATGACTCTTAGATATTGAATAAGGTAATATTTGTTTTCCTTTTTCTTTTTGATGTGCTATTTCCTACATGCAATTTTGCATAAACACCTTTCTACTTTGAGCCCCTATGTACATCTCTGATTAATGTTTCAACCTGATCAACTTTGATTTGAAATTGTTAGCATCAACTCCCCTCATCGTTTCTATTTGCTGTATAATTGAGGACGTTAACCTATATATATATTCCATTGATGCTGTTTATATGATTTTGCTTTTAACTTCGTGTCAATATCCTGTGCTGACGATAACATCTCATATTAATAAAAACACATGGTCTCTGAAACGATCGTACAGAAACTTTGTTATGTTGAATTCTTGGAACGCAATTTGATCATGTAGTCGTGGTTGCATGGATCTATGTTATATATATATATATATATATATATATATATATATATATATATATATATATATATATATATATATATATATATATATGTATATATATATATATATATGTATATATATATATATTTATGTATATATATGTATATATATGTGTGTATATATATGTATATATATATTTATGTATATATATGTATATATATATTTATGTATATATATGTATATATATATATATATATATATATATATATATATATATATATATATATGTATGTATGTATGTATGTATGCATACTGTACTGATGATTTGCTGGGAACACAGTCAACAAACCAGTCTTTACTTCTGTCCGACTCATTAAATCAGGGGCAGGATTTCCTAACGTGCTCGTCATGAATGACGTTGACCTTTACTACTTGGTTCTGACCTTTCTGCCCAGGTTAGTATCTCTCAAGAACCCCTCTCTGCATAATGAGACGCCTTCATTTCACGCAGTCCTTCTTTCCAACAATCCTTATCCCTTGCTCAGCCCCGAATGCACCCCCCCCTCCGCAATAAATTGTATAGCCGGGAAATTACGTTAACAGATACGAAAAACAAAGTCTGTTTTGAAAAGGGACAAGAGACCAAAAACAAATCACAGTGGTCGGTCTGTCATACTGAAGTTAAAATAGAATTGTCGTAAATGTCACGTTTATATCGCACATCCCTTGCATTTTATTACTTTCTCTCTTTCTTTATTTTGAGGGGGTGGAGGGGGTAGTGTAGTATATGTTCGTTCATCATGATATCATGATGTATTGAATATGTTATTTTAAAACTATACATTACAGTGTCTGTTGGGTGTACCCGGGTTCCATCGATCTGGTACCTGCTATATATATATATATATATATATATATATATATATATATATATATAGAGAGAGAGAGAGAGAGAGAGAGGGGGGAAATGACAGTGTCCGTTTTGCATCTTACCCAGTGTATATGTAGATAATGGCAATCGCATTAATATTAACATAAGACAATGATATATAACCATGTCGATCTGTGTAAATGAGACAGTATTTGAAGATACTGCACTAAAATCCGTTAATTGCATCACTTAATATTTTTTTAAATAGCAAATACTAATTGCCAGGGTTTTTCTTTTATATATATAATCAAATATTTCGAGCGGAACCGCCCTTGTTCAATGAAAATAAGAATCCGACATTGTAATATATATATATATATATATATATATATATATATATATATATATATATATTATTCATCACGCCGGCCGAATGGGATGGGAGAGAC
This sequence comes from Sepiola atlantica, assembly GCA_963556195.1. NCBI lineage: Eukaryota > Metazoa > Mollusca > Cephalopoda > Sepiida > Sepiolidae > Sepiola > Sepiola atlantica. Next base: position 143,935,387 of record OY744520.1, read on the forward strand.
TCTCAAACGGTGACGCTTTCCCCGGTGTAAAGTGGAGACAGTGTCTTTTTGAGATGTGTGATATTAGTAGACATAGTAATAAAAGAAGAACAACAAAAAACAACATTTTATTATTATTTTATCATTTCAGCGCATCGACGATTGTTTTCACTGCTACTGTGTATACTAACATCACACATCTCAATAAGACACTGTCTCCACTTTATACCGGGGAGAGCGTCACCATTCGGCCGGCGTAATGATTAATAAAAAATATATATATATATATATATATATAATAAGGAGAGGAAGTTTGCTTGAAGATCACTCTAACTACCTGGTAAACAGTCGCTGATTCAGCTGTTTACAGTTAAAGTTCCTATATATTTACTAACTAATTGGCGATGGCCTGATGGATAAGATCCCCGACTGCGAATCAAAGGCGATTTGTGATCGGGGTACGCGCCTTCCGACCGTTGAGAATTAGTTCCTAGACTGAAGATTGCGTTAGCATGAAACATCGATGTCTCTAGGTATTTTTAAAAAATAATTAATATTTATTTAAAAAAATGTTATTGTATATATATATATAATATATATATATATTACAATGTCGGATTCTTATTTTCATTGAAAAAGGGCGCCTCCACTTGAAATATTTGATTTATTATACAAAAAAAGAAAATAAATCCTGGCATCTTATCGATTTCTTAAACAAAAATTGTATTTCAATTAAAAAAATGTCTTCTAAAGTGACATTTTTATATATATATATATATATATATATATATATATATATATATATATATATATATATATATATATATCCGGGGTTTCGAATCGCATGACCGGTAGTGAATAGTCATATCTCTATGCTGATGAGTCCCGATTATTAAGGACGAAACGTATACGTACATAGATAATAAACAATAAATGTTATATATATATATATCTATATATATATATATATATTACTATTATTATAGAATGTACCTTTGATGATGATGATGATGATGATGATGATGATGATGATGATGATGATGATGATGAAGCTAATAGCCACATTGGTTTTACAACCACTACCAAATTCCGTCGCTTCACCATGTAAACTCTAGTACAATTTACCGACAATTACAAAAACATAATTGCTCCCCCCTCTGATTTAAGGCAACATTTAGTTAATAACACTAAAATAATACATTTCAGAAACAAATTTAAAGAATTAAAAATACTCGAAGCTATCTTCATTAAACCCCAACAACTTACGATTAATAACATTACGTATTAAACCAGTAACACTATTTTAAAATGCTTAACGTAATACAATTTTATCCTGTGACGCTAATTCCGTCGTCGCTGAATTTAAATTGTCAACGTCTTTTCTGTAACAGTGTGAGAACGTTCTCTTGGTGTCTAACTGACTTCACGTTCCCGTTTGCTGGCTACCTTTTGAAATTCTCTTCTTTTCTCTAGCCTTTTTGTTCATTAGCTTTTTCAGCCGATGATGGTTCGACAAAGAATCGAAAACGTTTGTGATACATATGCAACATACAATACATTTTTTTATTTTAACACAAAAAGATCATAAGAAAAATTGAAAAAAATGAACAACGGTATAATTAAGCAGTAGAATTCTGTTATTTTTAGCAATTTTTGCTTTATATATATATATATATATATATATATATATATATATATATATATATATATATATATATATATATATATATATATATGGGAAATGAAAAAGGAAAAACCAAAAAGATGTTTTTTTTTATGTATTCATCAACGTTTCATCTTTATTTGTAAGACACCCTCACAAATATTTAGATATTTAAACCCCTTTTTTGCTCTCAATTTAATCTCAAACCATCATCACTCCATGCACAAAATTACCAAAATCACCTCAACTAATATCATTTCTCTCCTTCTGTTTCTTTTTCTTTTTTTCCCTCCTCTCACTGTCACATTCTCAGCACATTTCAACAGTTTCCTTCTAACTTACTTATATCCACACATTTCTGACATAGCCAGCTGGGCAAACACTCCCATCCTCCAAAAGTTTCACACGTAACCACAACAAAATCTTCCATCTCCCCCTCACCCATTTCACCCTTTCGACTACTTCTTTCACACTCTTACCCATCCACCCTCCCACTTCCATTCACCTTCATTTTTTCAAATCTTTTCTAAAAACCTACACACCAAAAACACAGAGCCCCCCTCCACTCCTCTTTCCCCACCCCTCCACTTTTTCACTCACAGCCATCCACATTATTTTCATTCCATGCCACCGACTTCCTTCAACCCGGACCTCAAAGTCAGGTTCATATTATATTCCAATAACCATGTTTTTATTTTATTATTTTCAAGTTTTTCACATTTCTAAAAAAGATAACATTTCTATGAGATATATTTTTTACGTTTTTTTTTGCAATGTCGGGAACATGATATCATAATGAACAAACTGCATACAATGACTAGGAGGATTATATCATGAACGAACGCAACCCCTGGGAGGATGATAAACTACCCCGACACTCTAAAAGAGGGAAAAAGTCATCCTGGAACGATGATATCGTGAGGAACAAACACATATTATACTGCTCCCCACCCCACTCCACCCCCCAAAAATAATGAGATGGTAATGCCCGGGAGAAATGTATTATCAGGAATGAAAATATACTACACAAACCACCAAAGGAGAAGGTAAAGCGTCGAATTATTCTACCCCCCCCCCCCCCCACACACACTCAAAAAAGGATGTGGTTATGCCTGGGTGGAAATACCCTCTCGAAGATAGAGGAGGTAATATTTGGGAGCATCACCCCATAAAAAGAGAAGGTAATGTTTGCGAGTATGGTATGCCAGTTTTATTGTACACGTAAAATGCCGGAATGTAAAGTGGACTGAAAAATATAGTCGCCATCTTTATAAACAAAGAAGTATGCAAGCTAAGGAAGAACGATAATTTCCTTTTAATTTTTTTTTAATTAAAAAAGACATGTTTGTAACCGTGAGTAATCCTTCTTCCTTCGCTAGCCTCTTATTTGACTAATTTTTATTTTGGCGTTTCACGTGTACGATGAAAATTGATATAAATTAGGGTTTTTAATGTGTTTTTTGTTATTTTTTTTTTTTTACTAAAACATGGTTTAAGTAAAAAAAAAATAAGTTCATTATGAGTAATGCCGAAACTTATTTCACTTTAAATAATTTACGTGACTGAAATAGGAATTAACGCCAAATGAAAGGAAAAATACCCCTTTTCCTAAAAAGTAGGGGTTAATTAAAAAGTCAGCATTTATTTAATATGGGGGGGGGGGGAGGCGAGAAATTTATTAAAAAGTGAAAGAAAACATTAAAATGAAAAAAGCTTACAATTTTAACAGAAAGTCCAATTTTATTGGTTTGTATTTTAAATAAAAGACGTTTCTATTTCAGAATCTCTAAAATCATCTTGCGACCAACACCGTCTGGCTTGCCTTCAAGCTGCAAGTTCGCCACACAGCGCTGCATGGCTAACAGCCTTCCCATCATTAACTGTTGGTAACCTGGTTGATGACGATTGCCCGAGATTTGCTGTAGCTCTGCGCACAGGTTCTAAAATTTGCAGCAGCCACAAGTATTATTTACTCCTCTCCAGGAGTTAGGCACAAGGCCAGTTTTATCCTACTCCCACAAGTAAGATGTGACCCAAGGTCGGGTCGGAAAGTGGGGGTTGAAAAGCCAGCGCCTGAGAGCCGTTGTGGCCAGCCGGTCGACATATATGGACTCCATACCCTTTCATGTGGAAGGAGCGTCGGCAGATTTCCGAGGCACAGCGCTCTCAATGATGTCGTTCGACAAGCACTAGACATCGCTGGCTTCCCGTCGATCCTCGAACAGATTGGCCTTGACAGAGGGGATGACGCAAACGGCCTGATGGCCTGACGGTGTTTCACTTTACAAACGGTAAGTCACTGATATGGGATGCGACTTGTGTCGACATTTTTGTGCCCTCGTCAGTGATAGAATTGGCAACAAACCTTGGACATGCAGCAACGTCAGCAGAGAGCCGCAAGCGGTCAAAATATGCCGATCTTCTCGACAGATTTGTATTTCAACCGATCGCTGTGGAGACGAGTGGAGTAATTGGCTCTGCCACACGCGACTTCCTCGGCAGCCTTGGTCTATTAATGACGCGCAACACTGGAGACAATCGCGAATTGTCTTGGCTTGACGAGCGCTTCTCTATTGCCATTATTCGTGGAAACGCCTTGAGTCTGCTCTCGGCCTGCTAAGCCAGCCGGACATTCGAAGAAAACTATTAACTGTGATACAATTATATATAAGGAATCAGGATTTCTCAGTAGTGTGTAAAAACAATTAACAATTAAATAAATTAATTAAAATAACAATTTTTTAGAGCTTACATTTACTGAACAATAGACTTGCAGCTGAAAGACTTTTGCCCGATCAACTCAAAAAAATTAAGTGATTAACTTATTTGGGCCAAATTTTGATAATATATCTTTCTGATTTCCTATAAATTTCTATTATGCTTATATAAGAATAAGTCTGATTTATTTTAAGTTTATTCAGATTTGACAAGATTGTTCGAAATAATTATTGTCTGTAATGTGCCAGATGTTGTTACACTGAGGGCTCTCTCTGTCACTCTCTCTCTTTCTCTCTCTCTAATGATATATATATATATATATATATATATATATATATATATATATATTATATACACTATATATATATTATATATACATATAGACTATATGTATATATATATATATTATATACACTATATATATATTATATATACATATAGACTATATATATATATATATTATATACACTATATATATATTATATATACATATAGACTATATATATATATATATATTATATACACTATATATATATTATATATACATATAGACTATATATATATATATATTATATACACTATATATATATTATATATACATATAGACTATATATATATATATATTATATACACTATATATATATTATATATACATATAGACTATATATATATATATATATATATTACATACACTATATATATATTATATATACATATAGACTATATATATATATATATATATATATATACATATACACTATATATACATATATATATATATTATATATACATATACACTATATATATACATATATATATTATATATACATATACACTATATATATAGTGTATATGTCTGGGGTAAAATAGGGGTCAAGGATTCCATTAACAGGTCGGTTATCTAAAAGATTTTTGTGTGTGTGTGTGGGGGGGGGGGTTATAAGCAGTCATACACAAAACGCAAACAATAACCTACTTAACATGCGTTGATACTTTTACATCCTTAATTCCCCTTTATTGCTCCATCACTTTACATCCCTTTGTTCATTTTACTTCCCATTATTACTCAGCTCGGCTTTTTCAGGTACACTTTCGTTTCCTTAATTGTTCAGTTGTTTCTTTCTCACCAGTATCAATAATGATCCTCTTTGGATTAAGTTCCCTCCTTTACTGAACTTTAGAAAGGGTTAATCTCTCTATTCAACACCCCAATCAGACAAAGGTAAATACATATTATTTTTTTCCCTAACCCTTACCTAGCTGCCAAGTGATTCTACGGGTACTATCTTTCGTTCTACTTTAGTCTCACCTTGGCACAGTAGCTATTCCACGCCATTGCATAGTCTTTTGAGATACATTTAAGATGGAAATACACGACCATTTAAAGAGCTTTAACGTTCCATCCTTACTTACATAACATATATATTTTTCCCTTTTTCTTGTTTCTTTTTTCACCTTAATCTTTGTATATTTTTCTTATTTGTTTACAGACTTACAGACTTATAACAATATTGTGGCTATGTCTATCTTTTTATCGGATTCAACTGCCGATTATTGGACGGATTATTCTCTGATAAAAGTCTATGAAATACATTTTTCAGAAAAATAAATACATTTTTGCTGCCGTTGTTGAATGTAAATCTTTCAAAAATATGGTTGTTCTTTCTTTTTATCTGACAATATTTCATAGATGAGATGTTGTTAAGTACATTATTTATTTTGAACTGTTAACCTCATCGTGGTGGTCATACACGCGTTTCGGCCACTTCACTCGGCCTTCTGAGATGAGGTCTTCTCCACATTGTGATTGTTCTGTGGACGTCTGACATGTTAGAGAGAGATTCTAAAGCGAATTCTACCTGGAAGTTGTGAGATCAATACCTGGTTAAGAAACAAAAGAGGTACGTAGTTAGCCAAATGGATACTGTCGCGAACGACAGAATCGGCTATGCTTACGGATCTAATGTGATCATTTAAGTAATAATACTGCTGCGAATTTTCCCCCAAATATGTCTAAAATAGCAACTTATGTTCAATTAGTCGGACACAATCAATCGTTTACAGTAAGTGTTGTGCGTTTGTTTCAAATAAACACAATAATGTTAACATTTCATAAAACAGACAACGGTTTTAACTTCTTCCACTGATTCGACTTTTAAAGTAGCTTTATTTTAATCAGACATTCATATCTTCTATCTTCTATCAGCAAGATGAACTAACTTAACTCTACAAAAGATTTTTCTGAAGTCTAAACTTTAGTCGTGTTAGCTCTATTTTCACACAGTTTGAACGCTAGCAATGTGTATTTAATTTATTTCAAGTAATTTCATCTCACTCAGCGCATTCACATTTCAGTTACGGCCAATTTAAGCAAAGCGAAAATTTGGGCGTCGAAAATCGGCCAGAGGAAGACGACACGAATTCAAATAACTATAAAAACAGACTTATTACAGTAAGCATACCACCCTCTAAAGTCCAACTCTTCTGCACAATGGTAGGGGGAGTGGTCACGTGGCACCGTCGGAGCTACCCGGCTAATAGACTTCTGGTGAAAATCCAGAACGAGTCGGTATCAGCACCATCGTTCTCTGGGCGTCTATTCCTCTGCATATGGTAAGCAAAAGCGTATCAGGGGTGGAACTGCAAATCAACGGAGTGAGAGTGACAACGTTACTTCTGTGCAATCCCTTTGTGTGCTATGGGCCAAACCTTCCCCGACTTCGCATGCAACCGCTGAGCCTTGCTGTTCTCGGTGTCGAAGGTACCCCCGCAATATTGCAAGTAAACGAATAGTTGTTAACAACGAGGAAGACTTCATGCAAATCAGACAATCCTGAGGCACGATCTTAGTGATGTCTATGCAGAAGTCCGACTCGCATAACAAGAAGAAGAAGAAGACCACCACCACCACCACCACCACCACCACCGCCACCACCACCACCACCAACAACAACAACAACAGCAAGAGCAACAACAACAACAACAACAACAACATATAACTAGCCAGTCACTCAGCTATACAAGATTTTTAGTATTGCTGTGATGTTTTGGTGAATAATATAATTAATGAATGTGACTAGCTAAGTTAAAGATAGAAAAGACCGACCTTGTCACGCCTCTTTTCGGCCTTGTGCCACACTAGCCTCGTAACTCTCGCTTCCCTTATTTTGTCCTTTAGTCCTCACATTCCATGAGCGATGTTTCTGATAAACGGGGAAAAATTGCTGTTTTCTGGGTAGGCATCTATCCATCTAACACTTATCGTTGTCTAGTTTTTGACCTTCAAGTAGTATTTCTTTTTTAGCCTCTTACATCAAGTGGCTTCATGCCTTGTCTGGAGTGATTTCCATTAAAAAATAAATTAAATAACTAATGATTCCCAAGGTCCCGCCCATAGTGCTACCTATTGCCAGCCGGTTGATGGCTTACCCTGCAGTATTGATTTACTCCTCTCCAGGAGTTAGGCACAAGGCCAGTTTTTATCTTACTCCCACAAGTAAGATGTGACCCAAGGTCGGGTCGGGAAAGTGGGGTTTAAAAATTGCCTGGGCAGCCCCGTCAGCATTCCCCGGTAGAGGCGCCTCAGACAGTAAGCAATAAACGTACTCCTCCCCAAAGAGGGTAGGCAAAGCCTGGGAAGGTGGACCTCCCAGAACTGCACAGGACAGACCCATTGACCGGCGTAAATCAAGACCCGAAGGCCAAGACAACACCAGTATGGAGTGCAGTATCCATCTGCAGTAGCCAACGTCCGACATCTCGATGCACTGTTTCTCCGGTGATGACCTTTCCAGTAGCAATGACCTTTCCTTTATAGCCGGTTTCACGGCGAAAACCATTTAAACTACTACCTATATACTTTTGTAGCAGTTTTCAGGGCCAACAGTAGACAAACTACTATGCTGGGTCTTGTCTGATGAACTACGAACCACAAGTTGTATTCAATCTCCAAAATAAAAACACGCTTTAGTATCTTACACATACATTTTTTTCGTGTCACGTTCACTAAATGTTTTACTTGCTAACGTGAATCATGGTACAATAAATACCATATTCGTCTCCATCATAAGTGACACAGTTGCCGGTACAGTCTTACCCCTTGAATTGATTAAAATTCACAACGATGGCTCGAATCAGTGATGAGACGGGTATTTCAGCTAGAACGACATTCATGGTGTTTGCGAGATATGTTATACTCTTTATATATTTTTTTATTTCAGAACAATTTAAAGTAATTAAAAATAATGAAATGCAACGGATAGTTGTTTCTGTATACTATTAGTGTGTTTGACTGGAAAGCACCGGGATATTTTAATAGAGTGACTTACAGATTAACAAATTCGGAAATCTTAGCTACAGCTCGGAGCGGCAAAAGATCCTATTTGAGATGCACTTTGAACTTTGAAAATACATCAATTATTAACCAAGATATGATATGATATGATTTTTCTTTTCTTTCCAAAATGTATCAAATTTGTCTCGAACACCATGTATTTCCAAGTAAATATTAATGGTTTTATCCAAGGCGATCAATAATACAGGCCTGGCAAACATACGACTAAGGTCGAACACGTGAAGACAAAAATTACTACTAAATAATAATTACAGAGAAAAGTTTTAGTAAGAAATTTCTTAGTAAAGTCAAGTAATTAGCAACTATATGTATTATTAGGAAGCAGCATACAATAATTGATTTATTTCCATCAAATCAAATGTAAAAAGTACAAAAATATAAAAAAACTAAATTCACAAAATATCACTTTATTCGCCAGTAATTAGACACAACAGCCTCTATAGTACAATTGCAGCTTTAAAGTATTTAAACTTGTTAATTTAATTTTACTTGAGTTATTGACTTTCCCTTCAGATGAAATAATTATCATAAGTAAAATCTTGTCAGTTTCTGATATACATAATTTTAATTGGGTTTATATTATCCAATATATATTGTTCAAAATGATTGTGTGTTTGATTCAATTAAGGCAATTTAAGAACCAGCACTAAAAGTTTTGAAATTATCTTAAAATATTATTGATCAAATAAAAATGTTTATACAATGTTCATGACAACATCATCAGTATTAATAATGTATAATTTTCCCAGAAGTTATCGAATATGTTTTATATTTCCCTCCTTTTTAGATATATTTTATTGGTGTTATGTTCTTGTTAATGTAGTTGTGTATAATATGTATTGTCGTATAATGAAGAAATAAGCATTTTCTTCATCTTCTGTAAAAAGAAATTGTATATGAAACAAACGTAACACATTTTGTAAAAATTATAAAAATTGTTTCTCTGAACATTATTTTGTTCATAAAGTATTTGCTTTTGTAAAATGTTGAATTTGTTTTCTGATTGTATTATGTCATTATATTTTCTGTGATCAAGTAGTCAATATAAACAAATTGACTCATGAGTTTTGAAATATAAAAAATGTGTCTAATTCATGGCGAATAAACTGATTTTTAAAAATTTAGTTCTTTTATATTTTTGTACTTTTTACATTTGATTTGATGGAAATAAATCAATTATTGTAAGCTGCTTCCTAATAATAGTTGCTAATTACTGGACATTACTAAGAAATTTCTTACTAAAACTTTTCTCTGTAATTATTATTTAGTAGTAATTTTGGTTTTCACATGTCTCCACCCCCCAGTCGTGGACCCCAGTCACATGTTTTCCAGGCCTGTATTATGGATCGCTTTGTTTTATCCCATTGGTCTCACGACACTAAACTGCATCATACATTCAACTCCACCACCACCACCACCTCAAATTCAAATTGCTCAGCCTTTGCTAACATGTTTTAAATTTTTTACGTTTCTTTTTATGCCTACTCAACTTTCCAACCCTATCGACTATTCATAATCTGTCTACATAAACTTGGTCCTGTTAGTCGAGTTGCCAAAATGTTGACCTTGCAATGTTAATTACTGTAAACTTTTTTTGTGGAAATGTATTTCATATGGTTAGGAGAGCAAAATTAGCTTGGTTGCTATTTGTGTAACATTCAGCATTTTTCAGAATTCAAGATGGCGGCCTCAGCTACTTTGATTTCGACCAATTTTCAACTATTCATCTCGATGACATAGAAGGTCGTGTAATACCTCTTTTTATGGGTTTTCCGGGATGGGGAGTCCATTTCTGAAGTTATTTTTGGGAACCGGGGTCGATGTCAAGGTCAAATCAAAGTTCAAAGGTAAAAAGATTTCGCATGGGGGGGGGGGGGGCCAAAATGGCTCCCCCTATCAAATTTTTCTAAATATCTCCTTAACGAAAAAGGCGTTTCGGCCGAAATTTCTTGACTTTGAACAAAATTTATTTCTACACATTCTCTGAAAGTTTCAAGTCAATTGCTTAAGGGCAAGTTGGTCAAACGATCACTTTGTCAGAGCCACTATGAGCAAATTTTTCCTTTTTTTTTCGGTCGCGTCAAGTATATATAACAAGCAAATAAAGTGTACATCTATTCATCATCCACATCCCCTTCTTCGATGTCCATCTGCTTCCTGACGAAAGGACTACAGCAGATGTCTCCTCCCTCGCACTTGCAGTAGTCCGTGCATGAAAGGCTTGCGCTGTTGCAGCTGCAGCGTCTACTACTGCATGCCTTGACATCTGCAGTGCAGCTACAGCTGACTACATCCAGGAGTGCTTGGGGAGCAAGTGGCGCTGTTGAGACGGCTGCTGTGATGGTGGATCCTTCGATGTTCCAACCAAAGTTGGCAATATTTTGAGCTTCTTCGGGTGGATCACGTTGGTCTGCTGCTTTCCACAGTAGCATCTGAAGATGAGCTCGGAGCATGTGAAGCTGCAGGTTTGCATCAGTCGGTGGGAGTTTCTTCAGTGGCGGAGGGTTCTTACGGCCACGGTACAAGTGAACACGTGCGTCATTCATTGTTGTAGACCTCTTGTGTCCATAGAGGGGTAAGAAGAAGGTGTATGCAGTCTCCTGGAGCTGAGCGTGGGTTACGCCAGGCTGTCCAAGCACTTGATCGAGACCTGGCATATCTACCTCTAGGAGCTTCAGTGCTGACTGTTTTCCTTTTCCAAAGGGGTACGACACTGTATCACATCCTGACAGTGCGTGGACACCGAGAAGTTGGCTGCATTTTCTGGGGCCTAACTGCTGAACAGTTTTGTTGATGTCCAAGACATCGCCATTCCACTTTTCCATCTGAATTTTGGCGACAACTCGCATCCTCGATGTCCAGTACACTAAGAGAACGAATACATCAGTGTCATTGCTGAGGATTCGGATGGTCTGGGCGCCTTCTGCAACCGCTTTCAGCATGTAGCTGCAGAGGGTGACGTCTGCCTCAGCATGGGTAACGACACAGTCCAACTTGTTAACCAGTTGGATGTTGTGTGCAAGGGGATAGCTGCATAGAATGTTGTTGAGCAGATTCTTGTTCTTGGAATTGTGAAGAATAACTTCTCGACATGGAAGGGGGGTGTTTGGGGTTAGCCGGACTTCCTTGGCTGATCCTCTTCTTGTCCGCTCATGGTCCTTTGCATTGGGAGCTTCTTGATCATATCTGTCGAACAGAACGACTTTCTTGGAGACAGGAGGGTAGTGGGCCAGTCGAGTTCCAAAGCTTGCAGCCAGGTCACCTGTAGTCCCGGAGACTGGCCAGACAACGTTGTACAGAAGCTGGCCGCCATCAACTAGCACCACGTCTGGAGCAGATGGAGTCTTGACAGAGACACCGAGAGAGTGGACGAGCACGGCCTTGTCACCCTTTCTCAAGCAGCCGTACTCGTCGATCAGGGCTGGAGGGACAGGACTCAGTTCAAACTGGAAGACATCAGCCATATCAATGCCGCGCTGCTGCCCCACGACTATCAGCCGCCCGAACAGTGTCTCGACGTCGTAGATGGCCTTTCCTTTGACAGTGACTGCCTTCTTGAGCGACTCCATTGTTTTGACCTTCTTCTTTATTGTCTTGTGGTATTCGCTGCTCAGCAAAGTGGAGAAATGCCTGCTCTGCTCACCCCCAATGGCCAATGCATCTTGAACGTTCACTGTGTCTGATGCCACTTGGCCATTGCAGATGTTATAGACACCTGGTTGCTGGTCATTGAGGGGGTGACTGTACTTTTCCAGTTCCACTGCAATCTTCCTCCGATCGGTCTCGTCCAGTCTCCTTCTTCCCTCCCCTTCCTCCTTGTGCTTATTCTTGTTATCCTCCCCATCTGCTCTACCATGTGACATCTGCTCCTCCCCAGCTTCATCGTACATATGTTCCATGGCGATATCAAGGTGGGCACACACACTGAAGCTGTTCACCCACACAGCCACTTGCTCGGCACTCGTTGAAATGCCCTTCATACCTCCAGAACCCTTTCCTCTCTTGATATAGGTTTGTTCTCCAAACTGATCTGCTGGTACTGCAGTCCCGCCATCCGAATGCCGACAGACGTGCGCACCTGCCAGTAGGTCCTGCTTGGCACGCTGGGGAAGGTGCTCCATCTGTCGCACATACCAGCTCGGGTAGCGAGCATACTTATGATGACCTGCTGCGAAGAAGTATGGCAGCATTGCCTTAAGACAGTGTTGTTGGAGAAGGAAGTCACCATTTCGCTCTGCGCGTATAAACATGAGAGACAACAGTGTAGGCTTAATAAGGCAATCCACCCATAGCCTCCGGGTTGGGTGTTCTCTGGCCGTCTCCAGGTAGACATCCAGCTCCTCATAAGTCTTGGCACCATCCGAATAGAAATTCTTCAGCAACACGGCAGTGATGAGACGGTATGCACGAAGAGCGTTGGTCCAGGCCTTTCCGGATACTATGCTGGTGATGCCAGCAAACGCTGCGCTGATGAGAATCTCCACGCCAGATGCCTTCATCAGCGTTCCTACACAGCCCAAGAAACTCATGATTGTGTGCATCATACCCGGGTGTAATATTACGTTGGTCCAGCGCAGCGGGTCATTCCATTGAATTAGGCATGCAGTCTGATACAGTTGGAGGTCGACTGTGAGGTGGGTGTACTGCATCCCAAAAATATTGAGAGTCCTCTCGAGATACACAAGTGTAGTTAGTACAGTGTCGGGGTGAGCAGGTGGTGAGTCGATCATCGGTCCAAACACGACCAGTGTGTTGGGCTTCTGGGCAGAACCTGCCACCAATCGGTCTTGCTGAGCATTGAAGCCTGCCCACTCAAGTGGCCTGTCGTTCCCGTGAACTTGCGACAGCCATGCCGCATCTCGCTGCTGACTGAAGATTACTGCCGCGGACTGAAGGTGCGACTCTTCAGTGGACAAAGCTTTCGTCAGAAGCAGAGGTGGGTTCACCTTGGAAGGCCCCGTGTAGTGCTCCAGCTGTATACACTGCTGCGTGAATCGCACAGAGGACGCTTCGTGTTTCTTGATTCGGGGGATATTCAGCTGCATCACGCCTATGTTTTCTGTGTCGATGATACCGGTTGGATGCTGGGTGTACTCCATCACCATGGCATGGGTGCTCTTCATCCCATTGGGGCTTGAGATGTACAAATCGTAGTTGTCAGCCCAGCTGAAGATAGGGCCGATCTCCGTGCTTAAACCGAGTTTCTTGTGGTAATGTGAATGGTTGTCCAACACAAACTTGGCCACTGACTTACGGAAGCGCAGGACTTCATCGTATGTGCTTGTGATGCCATGCCCATTGAGAGTCTTGATGAGCTCTGAACTACCATGCTTGTGGTGTAGTTTTACAGCGAGCCCGAGTGTAGTTTGGTTTCTGCCAGCACCACAAATGTGTTGCTGAATGCACTGAGCCAACGTTAGAGATGGCTTGGTGATGGCGCCTTCTGATACAAGACTACATACCAGTTTAAGAAGAGTTGCACTGGTGCTTTCAATGACCTTGTGACGAGCATAGTCACTGAGATTGTATTCCCCAGGCCTATTTGTTGCCCTGACCTCGCTGCGAATCGTCCTTGCTAGCTTTTCCACATCGTCTATTTCGCTGCTGCTACTGCTTTTCTTTGCAATTTTGATAAACTGTCCGAGGCTGGCTTTAAATCCAACAACGTTTTCACAACCCTCAATGTGCAGTAGAAGCAGTTTGTCGCCGAAGTAGGCTGTGATGCTGGACAGGAACTGTCTTCTTGACTCAGTGCCCGAGGCAGCGACGTAGATGGAGTAAAGCTCCGATGTCGTCCACGTCTCTGTCATGTTTTCAGCCATCGTCGTAACCACGGACCTCAGTGCCTCCTCCACAGGCGCCATCATGGGTGGTCGAGATACAGGAACAACTCGAAATTGATCGTAACAGGGCACATGGTATTGTGCATCAGAAGCAGGCAGATCAATGACCCCATGGAGTCGAGCAGCTACCTCATTAGCCCACTGATCCTGTCTCTCATCACAGAGGTTCTCCAAGTGTTCCTTGAACGTAATATTACTACCTCTATCTAAAGTTGTACACTGTCTGACCCTCACCCAGCTGTGTGGGTTCTTACTGTCTTTTGGCTTACACTCATTCCCACAGAACAAACAGTCTCGCTTGAAAACAAAGTCACCACATTTAGACTTCAACAACCTTTTGAAACCACCACTGTCAGTCGGTACACGCTTTCTTTTTCCTTGTTCCTTGTTTCTACTCCTCGAAGTATAGGTACAGTAACATGATTTGTGAGCTAGAATATCACTTCCAGACAGAGTTTTGTACAGATCATCGTGCTTCACTTTGCTTGTAGCGATGATTTTCTGCACAGCCACCGTCTTGAACGTTTGTAGATCTCGACTGCCGTTACATGGAGCGAACAGGCACTTCTCTCCTCCAGTAGCCATGATATGACGACTGATGTTGGGATGCTGATCACGCTGGTTCGTCACACTATGAAATGAGAAAAAAGGTTTTAAAAAACTGATTGGAAAGCGTGGTGAGAACATGTAATGTAATGGCGGAACTTTGCGTGTTAAATGAACTCCTGCTCAACCTGCAAACAGATGTCAATACAAACATCAAATGATACCCAGCTACATGTAGACAAATGAAACATACATGTACCTACCTGCCAACCCAATAAAATCTGACATGCTGGAATAGGCAAGCAACAAACCGCAGTCATATAATCCGTCAATAGAGGTAAATTTTCTCCTAATTTAGGTCAAATTTGACGTTTGAACTTTGATTTGACCTTGACATTGACCCCATATCCCAAAAATAACTTCAGAAATGGACTCCCCATCCCGGAAAACCCATAAAAAGAGGTATTACACGACTTTCTATGTCATCGAGATGAAAAGTTGAAAATTGGTCGAAATTCAAAATGGCTGAGGCCGCCATCTTGAATTCTGAAAAATGCTGAATGTTGCACAAGTAGCAACCAAGCTAATTTTGCTCTCCTAACCATATGAAATGCATTTCCACAAAAAAAGTTTACAGTAATTAACATTGCAGGGTAATGTATAGGAAGCATAGGGGCGGCAACTCGACTATGTGTATTTGTGAACTTGAGGATGAGGGGGTTCATCCATTTGCTGGCATTAATCTCAGATCCACCCTAACCCGAAGATTTCGTACCTGTCCCATCTATATACTATTTATTTACAAATTAATGTACAAATCATTCGTATAGAAAATAGAATCCATTAAATATTTGAAAATATTTGCAACTTGAAGGACTGGATTTAGTATTGAAAAAGATTGATATGCCGTAAAATAAAACAATAAAACAAAACTGAGAAATACTTTGTGGCAGAATAAGGTGTCAACGACGGTCTTAAACTCGAGGAGAACATTTGTTCAGACAACACCAGAACAACACTAAAACAACTACTAAAACGCTCTCCAAACTGCACGGATCTCTTTCTCATCTGTTTATATTCATCTCGTCTTTGCGTCTGCCTCACTGTCGTTAAGATGTGTAATGAACGTGACAACAGCAAAAGGGAAGAAAAAAACTCGTGTGTGCAACAAAATATAATGGTGGAAGGCCTATCTATTTCAAAGAAAAAAGTATACGTCTGCTAGGAAAGAGTTCATGATTTAGGACACGACAGGAAAGGATGGATCGTTACCGTATAATGAAGATGATGATGATTATCTTGGTCGAAATGTTCTCTGGTGATTCAACTAAGAGTTGTCAATTTGGATGTTGCTTCTGCCGTTGTTTCGGTCGCTGCTGGTTGTTACAGCTGGCGGATAGTAACACAACTGCTTTCATGATGATGATGATGATGATGATGATGATGATGATGATGATGATGATGATGATGATGACGATGGAGAAGAAACAGCTGTAAAGAGCGATGATTAATGTTACTGCCGCTGCCATTATGATGATGTTAGGATTAAGCTACTCTTAGTTGAAGAAGGAAAGGTCAGAGATGCTGTTGCTGTTATTGACTGTCATCGTAGTGAATTGCCGTTTAGACTGGTAGGTATTCTGAGGGAAATGTTGTTGCTGGATTGCCGTATTTTCTAACGGTAACTGTAAGGTGCACGCCCCAAGTGTCTGCGGGGTGAAGAAATGCACTGTTTTTATTGATTAAAATGCTTTGATGAGATCTGATTGGTTGACTGAATGGTGATCTGCGCATAAAAAAAATCGAATTGTGTGTGGGTGTTTTGTTGTTGCTGTTGTTTTCTTTTTATGGAAGTCGCCCCAGAGCCGGCATACAATCACTTGATGTAAGGAGCTAAAAAGAACAAAAGATGATTAACGCAAAGACATGAGATACCTATTGACCTTAATCTTGAAAGGACAAAGGCTATAGGTATGGAGAAAAACAGTCAGCAGGAGGAGAGTTCCACAAGTCTGCAGTTCTTGGAAAGAAGCTACTGGAATAGGAAGATGTATGTCAAGCGATGTTGAACAAAGGACGCAGGGAATAAATCAGACAATTCTGAAGACCACATGTCACAATAGTATTTAAAGAAGAGACTGATACTAGCAACGATACGTCTGTTGGAGAGAAGATGCAGAGAAGAAGGTGTGGCCAACCAAATGACACATACGCTTCTGAACCTTATCAAGAACCCTCAAATCGGACTGAGATTAACCAGCTCAAATGTTACAACAGTATCTTATACAAGTTCTGCTTGATTTCTGTCACACGAACCGATATGTTGAAAGATTAAACCTCCGATTTTCTGAAGAGTACCGAGTCGTTAACTGGAGGTGCGACACGCGAATAACTATTTTGTTCTATATATAAATTGAAAATGGTATTAAAAGAAAGTTGATTAGGTTAACTGTGTAAATAATATGAAACATTATTTATTTAAACATTTAAAAATAAAATCATCTGAAATGAGACATAAAAATGTTATCTATGAAAAAAAATTAAATTTAAACCCAACGAAAATGGTAGGTATGCACAGAAATCAAATTCAGATGACACCCTTCCGAAGAAAAAGAACAAACGTTTGTTAATTAAACATATTAGACGTGCAAAGAAATGTTTTGTTCAGAAGAAATTTATCTCATCCTTTTGTTAAAATTGTATATTGTAATAAAGTAATTTCTTTTATTCTTTGTATTTGTATCACGATCTTATGCCCTAATTCATTAAGCCTACGGAAATCGCCACAGACAATACTAAAATTAAGATACATTTAAAGCCAGCGGCAGGGTTCAAACATTCCGAGATCAAAGAGTGCTTAAACACGCGGGCGTATAAGCTTTGCTTTCATAGCTTAACGACCTCAGATTTTTATCATTTCAGATTTATTTATCTTAAATGTGGCCATTACTGTGAATATTTTAAAAATTAAATATTAAAGTTTATTTACTTACAGACAACGTTGTTTCGGATTTACGCCCTCATTAGTGCAGGGTGTGGCGGTTTCAGGCGGTCAGACGGGTTCGAACACAGTTCGTAGATTCAGAAGAGAATCACGATCTTATGCCTTAATCCATTAGGCCAACGGAAATCGCCACAGACATTACTGAAATTAAGATACATTTAAAGCCAGCAGCAGGGTTCACACGTTCCGAGATCAAAGAGTGATTAAACACGTAGTGCGTCAGGTTATGTTGAAAAAATCAATGAAGTGCTCGATCGTAAAAAAAGTGAGAGCTAAACACAAATTATTTATTTAAAAAACTATACGTTACATATTCTACTTTTTCATAGTGCTCTTTTTTGTGTGGTTATGATGTATGTGGGGGGATATCTTTACATTGTCTAACTTTGTCCATGTGGGGAGGTAAGTAGGCCAGATTTATGAAGACTTTTAAGAAGTACGAGCTATCTCCCCGTTGCAGAAACAGCTGATTTTATTACAAGGGACTCAAAACGAGGTCCATTGTTTTTTAAATTTGTTTTACGTGTGAAGAGTATGGCGCATTACAAAAGGCTGTACTGTTCGACGTTGCAATTAAATCGTGAACTTGGTTTATCAAGGAAGGAAGGGGGTTAAGTAAAGAAATGGTAGGAAACAGGATGATAAAGAAAGAAAGGGTGAGAGAAATAAAGAAAGAAGAAAGAAATCCGGAAGGAAGGAATAAAAGAGAAGAAAAAAAGAAAGAAGAGAGAGAGAAAGAAAAGGGGTGGATAAGGGGACAAAAAGGGAAGAAAAAAGGTTAGAGGCAGAAAAAAAGAGAGGAGGAAGAAATTTTTAAAAGAATCAAGAAAAAAAGGTTAATTGTCTACTTGCTAGCGGTGACATAGACTATGTGGTGGGTCTTGCACCGAAGCATTTCGCCCCACCGCCATAAAGGTTTGAGCTGAGGTGTGGGGGTAGAGTAAAGGGGCGTGGGTGAAGGTTTGAAAATATCAGACGTTGTTGGAAGTCCTTTTCTGTGACTGAATCGGGCAGAAAGGCGAAATCCATTGGGATTCCGCTGGTAAACCGAACTTGCCTCGCCCTCTCTTCTTCGCCTCTATCCATTAACCAAGGAAACTCCTCACCACCACCTAAAAACTTGTATTTATCTATATAGATTGATAAGAAAGGCCGACAGGAAGATGTCAATTTAGATATCATGTTTCTTTTTCCTTTTTTTGTTCTTCAAATAATCCCATTTGGTGCAGACGGGCTACTTTTTGGACAATGTTAACTTAGGGTGGCCATTTTCGAGTAACCGCACACATCAGACTTTTTATAAAGTGTGTTTGTGTGGGAGTGCGCGGTCGGGAAACGGAGAGATGTGAATCCCTAGAGTGAAAAAAAAAAACACACACACATTACGAATGCAGTTTGTTCGTTTTTAGGATCGTCCACGCACATCGAAAAGAGGGTCTGTCAGTCTATCCGATCATCCGTCCGTCGGTTGTTCACGACTCAGCATCAATTTCTGTGTGTATGTGTGTGTGATGTTTGTGTGTTAGGTTAGAGAATCTACATAAAATCTAAATGTATTCTTATGTAAAATTCATCGGGGAAGACAAGTCGGCTATAAGTGCACAACACCATTACAATTTCAAATATATCTTATTTTTATTAAATTTTAATCATATGTATAAAATATTTCGGGGAAGACAATGGAAGTTGTCCCGAATCTCTAAGTGCCCTCTCCACCTAAGGGAGCTATGGGGGCCGAACCTCTTTTAAAACATCAAATATATCCTATGTTGATGAAATTTATATCATATGTATAAAATTCTCCGGGGAAGACAATGGAAGTGGACGGAATCTCTACGTTACCCTCTATGTGCCGAATATATACGTTTTCCCCACGTCTAAGTGACCTATGGTGGCGGAACCTCCGTAAAACTTCAAATACGTATATCTGATTTCAATTAAATTTAAACCATATGTATAGGTAACTAATTCAAAGAGCTTTTCAACATTTCAGCTTCTTCCGACTATATTAGGGGGCGAAACGGGAGGAGGGTGAAGTAAAAACAAAGAAAGTAACATGGTGTTATGAACATAGTGAAAAAGTACATAGTAGTGATCCTCATTCAATCCTGAGCAACGTCGGGTCTTCCTGCTATTATATATATATATATATATATATATATATATATATATATATATATATATATATATATATATATATATATAACAATAATTATTTTATATTAGATTCTATCGTGATAAGAACATGCTCGATTATTGGGCAGAGCATTGTTATAGGAAATACTGAAATAATAAAAAGTATTACTCTTATTCTCAGAAGGAAAAAAACAATAATTTATTAATTATTGGTAAATAGTAATTTGAAAACTCTACAAAACAATTTTGAGTTATGTTTAAATCAGAAATAGTCAAAAACTGGTTTCAATAATGAGCAGAAAGTCATCGTAGCAATGAATGTATCAGTAAAGTTGTTGAAAAAAATCTGATTGGAATATTGTATGTTATAGTGAAGGATATTGGATTCCAATAAAATTCAAGAAAATATTTAAAAGTCAAAAGTGTATGAAAAATTAGTATATATTTACTAAATGTTCCAATATCGTGAATACAAACAAAGAAGTTCTTTTAGTTGTCTTTGATTTGATAAAGTTTGTATGAGATGAGATTTATTTTGTCTGCTGTAATTGCATCCACAAATTTCAAAAAGCATGCAGTTGCAGTGGGTACATTTTGTTCGTCTCTTGGAGAAATGATATTTTCTACATCATGAGAATCAATAGTTGAAACCTGGAGTAATTTCTTTATATCCGTTTTAGCAATGTTACTATTTGGATTTTCAACATCTTTTAACTCAATGTTTAAACTCAAAATTTGGTGTTTCATTAAATCTACCAATGATAACATTCCAATTAGTTTTCTTAAAGGAGATTCCAAATTCAATGCAATACTAATAAAAGAGTTGCTTGCCTGTCTTCTTGTCCCATCACCATCGGTGCAAAAGTTGGGATGGAGACCCATTTTTATCCATAAAACCTTGAGAAATATCACTATATAATGAAGCCATGCCAGATTCGGAACTGCTGTGCTAAGGAAACATCTTGCCCGATCTAATATGTCCAGTAACGAAGACCCACTAAACTTCAATACTAAAATACCAGATCTTTATCATTCAGATTACATCTAGCATTGTGGAGCTCATTGGTGGCTTGTGCACATTTGTCTAAAATGTATTCAGTCTTATTCCTCAATGCAAGTTTAACCAATGAATAGAGTCTTGGAATGTCATTATTGGCAATGCTTATAATAAACGCTTCTGGAAAGAGAGTTTTTTTTCCAATGTTTTTTTTTTTCGTTTTGCAAGTTTTAAATTTTCGTGCACAACTGATGATGCGTAAGGTACTTTTTATTAATACGTAATCAGCTAACATAATTTATTGCTGCTCGTTCCTCAATATTTTTCATTGAAGTGGAATATTTAAAGTCAGTACATTTTTTTAACATTGGAGACATCACACACAACTCTAAAATTACCCTCAGCAGATTTATAGCGATGCAGAGAAGTTGTAGCGGTCATAAACATAGACCTATTTCCTCCCTCTGAAAAATGCCCCCATTGAGTGAGCGGGTTACTCACTGACCAATTAGCCTGCAGAGCGCATTGATTCCTTCTGTCGGCTTAAGAACTACTTCAGTCTCTTTGGGAATCACAGGCGATAAGAAACGAGGAAACACTTCTTTCACTCTCTATCCTGCCCCTGTCCACTGGATGCTCACAGCAAATACTATCTTCGCCTGGATAGTTGCTGACAGACCTCAGGCAGCTCTAAGAACTCTTAATTTCCTTTTCTTCTCTCGGACAAGTTTCTTTCTACCTATACCAAACGGTATAGGCAACTTTGTGAATAAACCCTTTTCGTTGTTGTTATAAAGAGGTTTTGTTAATTCATTTCGTGTCTGAAACCTTAGAGAGGGACAAAGTATTTCGTAAAACAACGTCTGAAATTTCTAACAACTGGAAAGGAACATTTGACAAAAAAACTGTATTAAGTGTGTAAACTAAACACATTTGAAACCGAGAGTTCTCATCAATTTTTTAAATTCCTATCAACTTCAAGTTCACAGACTTTCTCAATTAAAATTTCCAGATGTTTGAAAATAATTGTAAGGGGTGATGTATTGTTAATACTGTATTTTATCTAGATCCCAGGTAGGCGACGAGTGGTGTGTCCAAACCACTGGAGGATTCTTTCCAGAAAGCTTCCTTCAATCGGTGATAACTGAGTCAGTCGAAGAAGCGAGTTGATTATGTGGTTAGTTCATTTCGTTTTAATGCAATTTTTCGTCCTCTTACGTAATTTTAAACTTATGTAGAACATTTCTATTCCAACCCTATTTTTGCTCAACAGCATCTAAATATTATTACAAATTAGAAAATAGCAACCTAAATAAACTTCATAAAAACGAGTCGAAAAATGGGTCACTACTTTTCAAACAACGTAATACAATAACACATCAGATGCTGCTCTTCATACATCTATGAGGAAACATTTTTCTTATCCCATAGACTTGTAATAGTCAGGAACTATTTTGTAACTATTTCTTTTTGTGGCGAGTTATTATACCGAGCTAGTAGCGGCGAAGTTTACTCTTCGGTGCTCACAATGAAAATATTTAAAAACGTTTCTGCGTACACATCTCTGTGAATACACTCGTCTGAATTAATAAAAACAAATAAAATCATTTTGAGCCAATCAAATACCTTTCTCTGAATTTGTCAAATTTACCCTTTTGATCCACCTCGGGTGCATAAAAAGACATATTTTTCCTTCGATAAACATGTTAAGCCATAATCCACAACAGCCCCCCTCGTCCCTCTGTCGGACGTTGGGAAAACTGATAATGAATTTCTCAACTCACGCACATACACAATCATAATCATACGCACTCTAATACTAACGCGTACACATACACAATACACATACACAACGCATTAACTCTTTCACTCTGTCGTCTGCTTCTCGAAAACAAATGTACAAACTTATTTCTTTTAATACTACTAACATTTCTCACTCAACATTCTACACTGAAAACAAATGAATATTTACTCTTATTAATAACTTTTAATCAAATGTAAATTTTTAATTAAGTGGGGAAGTTTTGATCACGATTTTTCAGACCTGTGGATAATTCACGCTCCTTAAATTATCGACTCAGGCTTCCTCGATATCTTAGCTAATGAATCCCCCTTGTTCTGCAAGGACTCTCAAAATATGGACAAACATTCTATGTTTTCCTATCTATATGTAGACTTCCACATTTTAATATATATAAATATCTCTTTTGTTAACTTATGCTTTTGTACTCATTATTTTGTGCGTGTTTATCATATAACATTTCTCTCGCTCTCTCACATTTTAGTATTACCTAAAACTGTTTTCCTTAAAAATGTTTCTCTAAAGCTAACTTTCCCCAAAGATCGACCCCTAAAGGTAAACTCTTAAAAGGGTACTTCAAAAGCTAACTTTGGTTATATATTGAACAATCAGGCGATTCGGCGTAGTAACCTTCGGACGAACACTTTACAACTGTTTGCCGACAGTAAGTAGTGCACAGATCTCTAAATGTCAGCTACAAGACAACAGTTTCCTTCTTCCACTATATGCCGTTAGGTTGCCAGGACAGCCATCATGCAGTGTCACCCACATGGCGCACATATATTCCCACGGAAAAACTGTTATCACGCCGTATCACACATTCTCAGGGGGACACTGTCATGTCGTGTCACGCACACACATTCTCACAGAGAAACTAACTTTTCTCCTTTTCACGAAAAAACAATTTACACTCTGGATATTTGTACACGGTATATAAAATTTCAAATGTCTGTTAATACATATAATTATAAATATATATATGGGTGAAAACTTCAAGACAATTACACATATGAAAATGAAAAGAATTAGGCCTAAGAGTAGACGTATAAGCTAACATAAAATAACCCACTTTATAGATGTCACTTTAAAAGTGAATAAAAATACTTACGATCCACATTTTAAGAATAACGTCAATCCAATATACGTAAACCCAAAGTCCAATCACTATCAATCATAAAACATATTCCTAATTCTATCGAACGAAGGCTTAGCAATAACTCTAGCAACGAAAATGTATTTAAGAAGTCAGGCAACATTTACAACACATCTCTAAAAAATAGTGGGTATAATAACATCAAAATTAAATAAGGACACCAATAATTATAATAAAATTAAAAATAGAAGAAGAAAAAAATATAATCTGGTTTACACCGGCGTATAATCAGATGCTAAAAACTAAACTTGGCAAGAAATTTCTTAATGTCATCGAAAAACGCTTCCTCGAAAAAAGCTAATCTCTTGCATGAAATATTTAATAAAAATAACTTAAAACTGTCATACAGTTGTTACGACCGCAGCCGGTCGGGATCACCGAATGACAATACGTAACAATGATAAAAAAAGAAGAAAAAAGGTCATCCGGAGTGGCTCATAATATCCCAGGATTCAAAGAAAACGTTTTTAAATGAAATGGGATGGGGATTTCTCCAATATAAGACACCGCATGAGAAAACAAGACAAGAGGTGCGAAGAAACGACAAAGACATTAGGGTTAAAGTTACATACATTTATTTAACAGAAACAATATACTAAAGGGGGTAATGAGCAATATTATATAAAATAAAAATAAAAAGAAAGGTCTATTTTGGTGGGTAGGGAAATATATATTTCGGCAAGCAGAGTGCGGTTATAGACGTAAAATAAACAGTCACAGAGAAAGATGGTCGCGTCACGTACAATTCCGGTTCAGATACTACTGGTTGTTCGTTCTCTCATGGGTCTGGCGTAGGTTAACAGTTCGTTCCCGGCAAGGGGGGCGGGGCTTGGCAGCACACGCTGATTCTCAAGTCTATACACCGCTGACGTAGTCATTCTATCGGGTTATAGAATACGACACGGAGGAAGTTATTTTTCGAGTTTTCCTGCTCAGGCACACATTTCTCTCGTCACGGGTCGGCGTAGCAGCATCTATTCGTAATGCGACTTTCTCGTGGACGAGATGGCTTTCATTCTCTCTCAGTCGGGTGTCGGAGCGCATTCTCTGACCTTCCGTCTCTCTGGGCTGCCTCTCGTTAACTGTCACGGCTGCTGGACTTTCACTGACTGCCACGAAAACGAGGGAGAAGGGGTTTTGGGGTCGGCGCCCCTTCACCCACATCTCACACACCGCCCGATCTAAAAATAGAGTCGACGACATCTCTCTCTCTCTGGGCGAGCAGCCAAAATATGGGATTGGTAAATTATCTCGCTCTGTTTAAAATAAAGAAACCGAAGCCTGCCTGTCTGCCTGCCTGCCTTATCATAACTGTATTACAGTCTTAACTTATTGGCTCCTCAACTCGGGGATCAGGTCGCCTTGATACGCAACACAGTTTCTGCGAAAACTTAAACATGATAAAGCACGCAATAACAAAATACTAAATGAGACCAGTAGAGAAAAAAATGATGACATATGCGTAAAACAAATAAAACTACTCCACTGTAAATAGTAATAACCCAAAGCCTAATAGCAATAACCTAAAATAGAAATAAGGAAGTTAATAATGAAGAGAAAAGCTGTAACTGGTGAACTCGTGCACTTTGCCGACTATAAAATAAATGCCTGACCAAAAGCATTGTTTACCAAGCCATAATATTTGCCAAAGAAAGCCCGAATAACAAAAAATACGACGTGTGTATAACCTCCCTAGATTTTACAACCAGATATTACGATAACAAAAGCACAATTAATAACAAAAAACGCCGATTAAAAATAGCACTAGCTATTACTGGGAGCTCAAAGAAAGCGGACGCTCGCCAATAATCGAGTGGAAAATAGTACGACATGCCAGTACATGTAGAAATTTAGACGACCCGTGTAGATTATGTTTAGAAGTTTGAAATTCCAAACTTTAAAGATCCCCAAAACCTATTAAACTGTAGACATGAAATAGCAAACAACTATATACGCAGAATAAACTTCACTTTAGGATAACTATACATAATAAAAAATGTTAAAAATGATTAAATAAATAAATAAACTAAACTAAACAAACACCTAAAATAGCAACGGATAGCAAAAAATAGAAATAAAACTATTTCAAGCAAGCACGTGTTCAAATGAGGTTACCTGTTAATTCGACACATTCACAGAATATTGAAGAAGAAAGTTGTCAAGTAAAGGTCAACCTAACTTTTGTTTGGGAGTAGCCCTGCCATTGGCTAATGAAAACATTAACACGTAGGAAGGAATAACAATGAACCTGATTGTTTAGCTAGCTAGACTAAACACCACTGGATGTATAAAAACACACAGTAACACGAATTCCACCCACTTTAGCCTCACAATTCCATACGGGGATGAAACGCAGACACCTCTGTGCAGCTTAAGTGTCATAGATATATTTTCATAACTTACTATATATATATATATATATATATATAAGTCTTTCTGTTCAGTTTTATTTCCTTCTTTTCTATCTGTACTTAATTATAGGATCAGTCTTGTGACTGATACTAAAATTCATTCCTATAGATTAATATAGACTAAGGGTGGGGGGTATCGGACTTTTACGAAAGGTTGCACAAAATAGAACCATTCAATCGAGCTGAAATCGTTATGACTTGATTCACTTGATTACTCCTCTCTTTAAGTTGGGAGTAGTGTATACATATTAAAGTCAAAAAAACTATTTACGTCACCAATTTTGCTGACGTCATGTTTCCTTGCCAATAAATATATTCCTTTATAAATAGGGAAATCGTATTTGTTTTAAATAACACGGCGATGGAGACTGATCATATTCCATGGAAAAGATAACAATAAAATTGAAGAAAAATATCTGATTTCGTTCGTCCGACTTCTTCTTTAGAGTTGAGTGATTCTCTCGGCCCAAATCAATCGCAATCAAAACGAGAAGATGAAGGGTCTTTTCTTGTTGTTTTCTTTTACGACGACTTTGTTTTCGTTCTTTCTCTGCTTTACTTTTCTTTCTTTCTATCTTTCTTTCCATTGTGTAGTCTTCCATCTTCGTTCTTTTTCCTCTTTTCTTTTCTATTTTCATTCTTTCTTTTCTTTTTCTTTTCTCATTTTCTTTTCTATTTTGTTTGCTTTTTATTTTCTTTCTTTGTTTTTTTTTCTTTCCCCCCTCTATCATTTATCCCTTGTTCTTTATTTTCTGCCTTTTTTCATCTGGTGAAACAGGCGGTCGTCTTGTAGCACTCACCAATAGGGACTACTTTCGAATGCGTAATCACTGTCCTTGTGAGCTGGCTTGTCCAATCAAATCACAGGGAGCAGTAATATCGTTAGTTCCCTAAGGGGCTACTTATGTTCCGTTAGGGTTCGAGGAAAAAGATCAGACGACCTCCTGGCACCAGCTTGGACACATCGCAGAGAGCACCAGCGAGGAACGAGGAAACGCTCTCTCTCCTGCCGCCGTCGCCACTGGACGACTACTACCATCTTCACCTGATGAAAATCACGGGCAGCCCTAAGAACTCTTATATTCTTCCTCTTCCTCAGACGGACACCGTCCCCCTCTCTTCTACCTATACCAAACGGTATAGGTAACCTTGAGTTAATAAACCCCTTTTTGATATAGTTACAGAAATACTTTTCGTTGTTCCGTTTCATAATAGATAAAAGGATAACACCTTTCATCCTCTCATCATCTCCTTACAAATGGTGACCTGGCGCTAAAAGAAAAAAAGACCTTCTGATATACGAAACGTAAGGAAAAAACGGAATATAAAAAACAAACAAACAAAAAAACCATCGAAAAGTTATTTCTGCGACGAAAAGGTTTTAAAACTCAACCCCACGGCGACAAAAAACTCCGTCGTTTTAAAAAAGATAGAAGAATTTGGAAAGTTTCGAATGACAATTTTTTTGAGAAAGCAAAAGAAAGCAAAACTAATAAGGACTTTCTTCTAACACAAAAACACTTTCTCCCTTTAAAAAACAAAAACAACAAAAAGAACAGTCACAAATTGAGCAAGACACGAAACTCCGCGTTTTTGTGAACAGAAAAAAAAATTTCAACCTTGAGAGATTCGAAAACTTTTTAAATTCTCTTGAAAAGCTTAAAAAAAGGACAGTTATTTTTAACACCAAAAAAAAAACTACCGAAATCCCTTTTTTCTCTCTCTCTCTCTTTCTCTCTATCACAGTAAAGGCGTACTTCGCATCGAAGAAACTTTTTCTTTTATAAAATATTTTTCTGTCTTTAACTGAACGAATTCTTGACACAGAAATACTTCAAAATACCTTAAAATATAAAACTATTAACAAAAAAAACTTTTTTCCGAATTTAAAAACAAGTTTCAAACAACTTTAGACTGTCAGACTCTTCGACGTCGCGACGTATCCACTCTCCAAAATGGCGCTGACCAATTCTTTTGACTTCAACCGAAGAAAGTAGACTCAACAAACGAAGAAAGAAAGCATTCTTTTTTCCTTTAACAAAAAAAGACTCTTGTTTTTACGAATAATTATTTTTAAAGGCCCCTTAAAAGAGAAAGTACATTAGTTTTTTTCCCTTTTACACACAAATACATACACTCAAATATATCTATCCCCTCTGTCACCCCCCCAAAAATACATACTTATTTTTTTTTTTAACTTCTTGGCTTTCTACACTTACACAATTCCTCTCTCGTTTTTTTCTCTCTGAAATGTGTTTCCATGACGATGTTTTCAATTTTTATTTAACTTAGATTTCTTGGTCTGGGGTCCCATTAAAAAAATGAGCGCTTTACCTGCTAACGCCGAAGACAGCAGTCAACAGGTCACATTGGCCATACTCCATGCGATAGAGCGACTTGAGAGAAACATGCGAAAATTAATCATGTCTAGATCTCAATCGCCTAGACGTCGTAATCGTTCGTCATCCCCACACCATCGCCACTCAAATAAGCCAGGATTGTGTTGCTACCACAGTCGCTATGGTAATCAAGCACATATGTGTAAACAACCTTGTTCGTTCCCTAACCAGGGAAACTAAATTCTGGGGACCCGAGCACGGCACGGTCTCCACTAGGTTCTCATGATAGCAGTGCATATTTCATTAGGGACTCAATATCCCAAGCACGTTGCTTGGTTGATACTGGGGCCGCTTGCAGTATTTGGTTATTGAAATTACTAGCTAAAAATCCATCAGTGTCGCCCATTTCACTGCAAGCCGTAAATCACTCCCCTATTCCCACGGTCAAATTTCTCGTTCTTTGGACTTGAAATTTACGTGGGTCTTTGCAGTCGCGGATTTACCCTACCCCATTCTGGGCGTGGACTTTCTGCACCACTTTAATCTATTAGTGGACATGCACAGACGACGGCTGATAGATGCTAATACGGAACTTTAAATCAAACACCCCATCTGTCAGCCCGGTATTCTTTATTGCCGCAACCGATGACCCATACCAGACCCTACTCCACTCCTACCCAGAGTTAACGAACCTTAATTTTATTGTGAGTAATCCAACTCACTCAACAAAACATTATATTGAGACCACATGAGCTCCTGTGTTCTCACGCCCTCGTCGCTTACCTGCAGAGAAACTAAAAGCGGCGAAGGCGGAATTTAACCATATGCTGCAACTGGGAATTATACGCCTCTCGTCCAGTCCTTGGGCTTCCCCTTTGCCTACTTCACTTCGCCAACTAAGGCACTTTCTGGGTCTGTTAAATTATTACAGACGTTTTATCCAACACTGTGCGGATCTCCTGTCTCCTCTTTCCGACCTGTTACGTAACAGGAAGAAGAAAAACGAGCAGATTTCACTGAATGATGTTCAGCTAAAGACATTCAATGAAGTGAAGCAGAAACTAGCGACAACATCCTTGCTTACACATCCTGTTTCCGATGCCCAGGTTTCACTGGTCGTTGATGCATCGGGCATAGCTGTAGGTGCAGTGTTACAACAGCAGCACCAAGGCCAACTGTTACCTCTCGAACACTTTTCGAGACAACTGAAACTGGCAGAACAACGTTACAGCACGTTTGGCCGTGAACTACTGGCAATGTACCTCGCAGTGAAACACTTTCAGCATTCACTCGAGGGCCGTCAATTCGTGATCTACACTGATCACCGTCCACTTACATACGCACTGCGTGCTAAGCCGGACAAATATTCTCCTCGCGAAACTCGCCACTTGGATTTTGTTTCGCAATTTACTAACGATATCCGACAGAATGCGGCGGCAGACGCCTTGTCCCGCCTTCCTATAAATTCTTAGTCTTCACCTTCGGATATCGATCTACACCAGATGGCTTTAGACCAGCCATGTCTGGACACTCTGGATCTGTCGTCACCTGAGTTTGCAACTTGCAAATTCAAATACCTGCCTGTGCCCACTTCGGACACGCAGATAATCTGTGACACTTCAACAGATTCACCTCGCCCTTTTGTTCCACTGACCGATCGTAGGGTTGTTTTTGATACCCTTCACAACTTGGCACACCCCGGACGGCGTACTGCACGTTTGGAGGGGAGACACACGAAAAAGAACTTCTGAAAAACAAAGTTGATGAAAGGAAACGGTGTAGCAATGTTTTTACAATAACAAAAATAACATTTAATTATACATGTGTTTAATGAGTTCGTTATAGATATATCCCCTCCATAGTTTTATTATCATTTCCTCATAATTTTCGTAATGGTATTTAATTATTATATTATTGATTGATTGTTTAAAAAAACTCGCCGGGGTTCGAGTTCAAATGCCGTCGACATTGCGGTATTTACTTTTTTTCAGTTGTCTAGTGGACAGAACACTTTTGTATGGAGGAGAAAGTTTGATTTCTTAGCCTTTTTTTACGGTATATCAACCTATTTTGGGTTATTTAATGCTGAACCCCAATGCATATTAGGAGCAATTCATTGTATACGATAGATTAAAGACAAGTGGCTATTTTACCCATATTAGTATGAGTGTGTAAGGCACCTTTGAATTCAAATTATGAATAAAAGATGGAAACCGAACGCAATTACATCAATTTAATCCGTAAAGCTAAACAAACAGACCCCCTCTCTGACACATTTACGGTTGAATAAAATGGAACAAGACCGACCCCGTTAATAGCAGAATCTCAACGGGTTATCCTAAAATAAATTTATAATGGGTGATTGCGGTTTCTATGGAATTGAAAACAAGCTGATTTACGACCTCAAACCGTAACACTATTTTTTAATGTAATTAATTGACCATCTAGCACAAGCCATCGGGCTTATATCTGAGTGTCCGGTTCCTCTAGTCGGTCCTAGGAGACCATCGTCCCAAGCATTATGCCTTCCTTTGATAGAAGGATTAGTTTATTGTCAGTCGCCTGAGGCGCACTCACTTACGAATGCCGAAATGTCCGATTATGGCGAATTTTACAGCTATCTAGGGTGCTCCCATTTGGGGAAGGGGTGAATTTACCAGATTAAACCGACCTTGTCTCGAATCCACTGTTAGTGGGAAGAAGGGTAAATGTTACTTGACCACCTTGACCACTTTGGTGAGATTAGTTGCTAAAAGTGTATTTCGAGCGTGTCCAAGTATGCAAGTCGTAAGACACCGTTTTATTTTATTTTTGTTTTTATATAAACGTTTTTATTATCGTCGAACGCTACGACATTGTAAAGATCATCAATAAAATCGCTTTGATGGCTTTCGACTGACGATTCTGATGCGAGCGGTATGTATTGGACCGGAAAGAATATAGTTTTTGACTGGAGTCATTCCAGTCTAACGAATAAGATTAAACGGATTTTTTTCTTTTCATCAAAGCCGATGAAAAACTTAATTAGGAAGAATTGTAGGATGTGTATTGATTTGTGACTTCAATAAAAAAATTGAATGTTCGTCATTCTTTTTTATAAATTGTTTGTAGGAAGGAAATTTGTGAGAATTATCTTGTCTTGCATCTTCTATGAATAATAAGAAAAACGGCGCAACTTCAAACATGGTTTTTATCTATTCCACAACATATACATTGTAATGTTTAAAAAGTTGTTTTGATTGTTCTGACGAGGGCTGAAGGATTACGGCCGAAAATTTTATTCGCCTTCCTTGGAGAAAAAAACTTTTTTCTATATAAGGGAAAATTGATATTCCTAACGTCAAAATATAGAAAATAAATTGTGAAAATACATAAAAATATATTTTTCGCATTTATTTTTTATACACACACACACACACACACACACACACACATATACATATATATACATATATATTAAGTACGTGCAAGAATGACCGTATCTTGTACGGACTATACTTATTAAAAAGCGCTTATCATTAATTATTGAATTAGTTTCCGTGTAAACTTTGATTGTGTTTGAATGATAAAAGCCTAAACTTTATCTCTAAAAGGAAAAAATTGTATATTTACGTGTGAAAAAAAAATTATAATGAAAAATGTTATCACGACGGCTAAAAAATCTAAAAATTCAGTGAATTTTGAACTTTGAAGAAATTACTTGTAAAATTCCCTTGAAAGATAAAAATAAGTTTTTGGAAACTATTTCAAAGATAATTATTAAATTAAAGTCATAAAAACTTCCTACGTTTTACTAAAAATTAGCAAAATTATCCCCCAAAGAGTCATAGTTTACTCAAATCCGGTATTCAGTCAATCGGTAAACGACTTTGTTTACCGATTTACTATCGCTAAGTAGAATATATGGAAGACAAAATAATAATATTTCTGTTTATAAGTTTTAACTTTATATATAAAAATGGTTTTGTAATAGTTTATAGAAGTTGAAAAATTATTAGCCATTAATTTCTTTATTCTTTTTAAGGTTATAAAGAAATTTAATTAATTTAAATATCCTTATTTTGTTGTAATAAAAAAAGGAAATGCTTATTTAATTAAAATATTTGTGAATGTACGCAATTAAGATTTTGTTTATTTTTAACTAAAAAGATTCACATTTAACTTGGTATTAGTTTTTAATTCAGTCATTCTCTGAAATTATTGATAACGTCTTTTTACCAATGTTTTTCCTTAGAATTTGAAATAAACTTTTTTTAAAATGTAAAAAATTATTTTTACGATGATAAAATTGACGTAGTTCTTACGAACTGTGTCAATTTTATCATTTTTTTACATGATTATTAAACACTTTTGTTATTCGATTTATTCTTAACGTGTTGTAACGATAAATTACATTAATTCTTTTAAAAATAAAGTGTATTTTTTATTTTAAGTGTGAAAAAGTAAATTAAAGTCAATGACTACACTGACAATTTATTCATTGAAAAAAGTTAAAACAATTATTTATTAATAAATAAATAGAGTTCAATTTTGAAAAAAATGTCATGTTTGAATTCTATTTATTTATTAAATATTTATAATTGAAAAAAAAATGACAAAACAAATACAAACTTTCCAAATAATTGACGATGAATTGTGAAATTAACGAAATTGTTGAATCTCTAAAAAATAACATTTTGAGGGCGGTGTTAAAGTGAGTGGTGGTTGGAAGGCTAATCGCACCTTTTTATTAGAGAACAGGATCACCATACCAATCCAATTTAATCGTTAGTAGAAATTATCTAATTTTTAAAATTCTTTTTTCTGATCCTCATTTTTTTCAATTTTTTGTTTATTTTCAAGATTATGAAAAACATTTCTTACGCTGCTGATGACACGTTCATGTGCGAAAGAGAAATATAATTATATCGCATTTTTAATTTTCCCAGAAGCTCTAATCATTAAAATCACATAAAATACCTTTTTTGAAATTATATTATTTCTTGGGTGAAAGTATTGATTAAAAAATGCTTTATTCAATGATGACATCACCAATTCAAGAAATGAAGTTTTCTTCAAGGTATAGTGATTTTATTAACATGGAATTTAGGAGCCCTTTTCGAAATATATATGAAATATGTTTTTAAAAATGTTTAATTTTTAACATCTACAGTGCTTTATTTTAATTAAATTTAAAAAAAAATGTATTTTTTTTATTAATACATAAAAATATAACTTTAGTGAAGGTGTATTTTGTTTTGAACAAATAATACATTTTCACTAAGACCGTAAGAAAAATAATGATTGCATTATATTCCATGATCGTCTATTAATAAATACTGAAAATTTCATTTAAATTGGTTGATTTCCTGAATTTTGGTGAATTTTTAAGTGAAGGAGGGTCAAAATGTTTTTAAATTTTGGGAATCAGCCATTGATTTTGCACGTACCTAATATATATATATATATATATATATATATATATATATATATATAAAGTATTAAATCAAGGTTATATACTTCTATGATTTAATGACAATTTCGGAACAAAATACCTTTTACACACATGTAACTTGAGAAGTCGGAAGCAACCACGGGGGCAATCCAGGCTGTTATAACATCCCCTTCTTCATCAGAAAGGAGACGCATTTATTTATTAATAGCTCTATTGAAATTAAAAAAAATTAAATTCAAAAGATTAAATATTTAGATTTATCTTTGCTTTGATGATTGATTCCTATTCGAATCGATCTGAACTATATACATTTACTTTAATATAATTACGTATATATATTAAAATTATACAATCTGATAATTAAATAACAGTTTCGGTGCAAAAAATCTTTTCTAGAAACAGTTATGGTAAACAGAAGATATCCATGTAGTGTTTACTCCAAATATCAGAAAAGCGAAACAAAAGACACATCCGAAAGAACAATAATGAGGTTAAGAGTCTGAAGACAAAGAAAAAACTTTCATTCCGGACACAGAGATTAAAATTATTTAAAAGTTCTAGGGGTGTAATTTAAATTAAATAAAAACAACGAGAGTAAAATAATCAAATATATTTATAGCGCAAGGGAGCTAACCCTAAATATACTTAAATCAGGAGTAGAGAAAAAATTAATGGTAGAAAATGTGATTGAATGTAATTAATTTAGTTAATAAAGAATAATCTCAATTGTCTTAATATTGGATGCAGGAATTAAAAATATTTATATAGATCAAAAAGATGTATTAGATATTTCTATTTTATCTTAGTTGGAATTTTAATAATTAAATAGGAATTTAATAGGGAGTAGATGCTGCCATTTAAAAAATATATTAGAGTTTTAACTTTGAGTTATTTGATTGTGACAATTGCGATTGAAATTAATTTGAATAATTGAAAATGTTGAAGTAAAATACAGTTTCAGTTCAATTTAAATTGGGTTCATATTAAGATTATTGTTGTGTAGACAATCTGACATTACACCATTATCACATTGGTTAAACTTAACAATTATTTACAAAATCCCTCATCATCAGAAAACCATCCTTAAATTCCAGCAAGCTCATCTTTGAGATACGATTAAAAATCTTCTATAGAATAAAGGAATCAATATTATAATGATTTTCCGATGTTTGAGTATTTTGAATTAATTGATGACTTATTCATATTTGCTATTAGAATCCTGTGGAAACGTGCGTAAAACTTATGTTCTTGGATGTTTTCCATTCAGAAAATTTATTTTAAAAATATAAATTTTATATATATATATATATATATATATTATATATATATATATATATATATATATATATATATATATATATATATATATATATATATATATATAATCCGAGTATGGTATAGATCCACAGGGTATAAATTCAGGGGAGTTGAACCGGGTTTATGAGAGTGCTCAATAAAAATATAGTTTTTTGAAGGTGATAGAAATTTAAAACTAAATTAAAGATGAATAAAACAAAAAGGCAAGTAAAAAGAAGAAGAAAAAGAAAAGAAAAATAGAAAAAGAAGGAGGAAATATTAAAATATAAAATATAAGAATTGAAGGCAGAGATAAGAGCTACACGTGACAGAGGAAGGAAACAGAAAGAGAGGAAGGGAACGCAGATATGGCCGGGTGTGGGAGGCTCGAAATATGAAAGCACATATTTCCGGACCGACGCGCGTTAACGCGTGTCAAAAGAAGCTCTGTCTGGGTCAAGCCTACCCGGAGGAGGCATGTGCACCTTCAAAAAACTTGTGATTATGATCCTATCTTAACGGGCATAATTTTATTTCGATGCCTGATGATCGGGAGTCCCTCAAACTGCTCTCGTGAAACAAAATCAATTTTGTAGTCAAAATGAAATAAATTATCATTTATATATATATATATATATATATATATATATATATATATATATATATATATATATATATATATATATATATAACGCACCTTCTTTTTTACAGACAATGGATACTAGCTGAAACGAGACATATGCAGTGAAGAGTTTATATTGAAGCATGGGTTGCGCAATATCTCAGCCAAAATTCGCTTCATCGGCTGTTGCCTAAGTCCAGTAGAAAGAATAATACAAAATATAACATTTCTATGTATGCCCAATAAACATCGTTATGTTTTACACAGAGAAGGGGGGGTAATACATTTTTGGAAACAATAACTTTCAGATGAGATATTAAAATAAATCTGCGAGTTACTGAAAGTTATACCGATGTTTCATGTTTTAATCACCAATGTGTTATGTTATAACATGGCATTGCGCCAGACTTTAAACAAATTACTAGATAAGCAGTTAAAAATGTTTGAAGTGAGACGTGTGACAAATTAGATAACTAGGAGTTTTCATAGCTTAAAATATACGTTGGCTTAGATAGTATATGAGAATTGATTTTCACGAGTCAGTCAGACAAAGCAGACAACATGGATCAGTAATAATGTGCTTCCCGCAAGTGGTATACGCGAAAAGAACTCCCCTCCTCTCTCTCTTTTTCTCGCTCTCTTTCTCGTTCTGCTCAACACACCATGCTCTATGTATCATTATATATAAATACGTATAATAAAGTATTTAGTACAAATGTTTTCATGATTTAATCATTTGTCGCATAATCAATTTTTTTTCGTTCATATTTTATCAAATAAAAACCATAACTACGTTGGGGTCGCCGGCACCGTGATCCTGATAAACTGAAAACCGGTTGTCGCTGCCTGCGTGTGTTGTTGCCCTCCTCCTCGCGCCGAGGATAGTTTCGTTAGTTAAACCAAACGGTTGTCAGACATGCTTTCTTAATATAATTATTCGATACATTACACAGATCACTTCTTAGAGAACGAAATATTTATACAAATGATCGTTTCGTGGATTCAAGGTTAAAATGAGAGAGAAAGAGAGAAATATATTTATGTTTCAAGCGCATCCCTTAATTATAAAATCGCCCCATTAGAACATAATACGTGTTGTCTCGTTGATGTTTCCACCAATATTCAGGGATATTCTCTCTCTCTCTTCTTTCTCTCTCTCTCTCTCTTTATCTGTGTGTGTGGAGTTTCTGCCTGGCGTCATATCCGTCTGACTACTATCTTTTTCCCACAGTCCTAGCTCTCTGCAGGCAAGGTGAAACGTTTGAACTCTGATGACGTTTCCGTCTGCAGCACACCCTGTCTAATCGCTAATATGTACGAGCCAAAATCTCTGCTAGCAAACCTACCCACATTCATATTAAACATAATGGCGATGACGTTTGTAGTGACGTTCACAAATCCGACGCCACATCAACGAAGACTCTTGATCAATTAAGAAGTATCGACCCAACCAACAAAAGAAAAGAAACAGTAAAGCAGAGAAATTACCACAGAGAAAACAACGGAAGCAAGGGACGATTGGCCAAATAGATGCCGTCGCTGACTATGGAAATGTCCATGATGAGCTCAAATTCTATCGTGCCTATTGTGGTCATTTACGCTATAGTGTGTCTATTTACTTGCCTCCCCACAAGCTCGGTTTGTAATGTGGAGAAAATCCAGCTCCCCAAAAAGAGCACTCTGAATTGGAACAAAAAAAAAATTACCTTAGCCTAGAAGGATTTCTCCCTCACTGATCGAGGACAAAAAAGATGAAGTGTAGTATAAGATACTACACTTTGCTCCTAGCTGAACGGCCAAGGGGTTTAAAGATACCAACCCGCAATCCCCTCCAATTATGGGTCAGATCGCAACTTCTGTTCAATTAAACGTATACAATGAATCGTTTACAACATGGTCGATTTGCTATCAGACAAACCGATCCAAAAACTTCTTCCTTACTTTGTTTTCTACTTCGCGGGTTTGGGTGGTGTCCTTCAATGTGTCCATTGTGTTGTTGGCTTGATAATATTTTCCTGGAACTTTTCTACTTGTATCTCTCCGGAATGTTGTTTGCTTTTTTTTTTTTTTTTTTTTTTTTTTTTTAGATCTCTAATCGTACTGGAACTTTGTTTTTTTTTCTGGAAATTTGTGCATATGACGAATTTTTTAGAATTGCAACTTGGAAGTTCAATGATTAAAAGAAAACAATTTTTTAATTTTAAATAAATATATTAGTACAATTCGATTAACGGAGATGATTTACAAAAAGCTTCCCAACAGAAGACGTAAACACTACCTACCTTTTAAGTTAAAACACAAAATGAATTGGATAAGAATTCATATTTTTAACTAATAACAGCAACCATTTAACACATTTTATTGAATAAATCATTTTGATAAATAGATAATTGATATTTTGTCAATCTAATGGAGGGTCTTTTCTGTTCCTTACAGCCCTTTTCTTGCAAGAGGTACGTTGCTGGTCTCTCTTTACTCTATCGTTATTTCCATGGAAGGTGCTCGACTGAGCTTCAGTCTCTGGTTCCTCCCCGTAAGTCATTCACAGAATGAACTCGTTATCCAACTACAGCAAAAAAAACTTTCTTTTCTTCCTCGATGTGCATAGCGACAAATGGAATTTCCATGAACAAAGCTTCTTTCCCGTCTGTGAAACAAATTACCACAGGAATGCTTCCCTGAAGATTACAACATAGTCATCTTCAAATCCCATGTCAATAAATACTTATCATAAACCGTCCCCATAAAAGATCAAACTTACTTAGTTCCATTAATCATTTTAAATACTCTCATAATATTCTTCATCTTTCAACTGAAAACTATTCCATCTCATTAAGCATTATTCTTGAGTGGCTTTTGGCTGTGATAAATTGTGACACCTAGTAAAAAGAAAGTAAAAAGAAATATTATTTTTTATTATTTCAATAGCGAGAGTAAAAGAATCTATTTATTTTGTATAATAGAATTATGATACACCTCAGTCCGACAGTGGTTTTGTTGCTGTCGGGTTGATGTATGGCTCTGTTCAGTCCTACGCGGTCCACCCTCCCAGGCTTTACATTTTCTTTGAGAAGAGGTTAGTTTATTGCTAATCGCCTGAGGCGCCCCTACCGGAGAATGACAACGGAGCTGCCCAGACAGTTTTTGTATGCCGGGGTGCGCTGATCCTAGTGCACTGGCTTCTCAAGAACACGTCTGACTGTGTGTATAAAATCCTAGAGAGGATGTAAAATTTCTTCTTCTTCTTCTTCTTCTTCTTCTTCTTCTTCTTCTTCTTCTTCTTCTTCTTCTTCTTTGAAAATAAGTATTTCATTTTCATCATCAATTTTTATGCGTTTTTAATATTAAAACGCGTCATTTGTTTTTATGACATCAAATGTTTACGTCATAAAAACTTTTTGAAAAGTATTCCTGTTAATTGAATTGTACCTATATAGTTTCACTTTAATTTTATGTACAGATACGTTCTTTTTCAAAAGATGAGCAGAGAGATCGGGTGGAATTAGAACGAATACATGCCCCCTGCCATCCGTAAGGATGGGCTAAAGCGGTCAACCAACACCCATCTCTTTGTCAACACCCTCGCCCTCTCTCTAACCCGCTTGCCCATCCAATCCGTCTGTCACTGACCCCTGTTGCATCACTATCTCGCATGATCTGATGTGATCACAATTAGTCCAATGTTTCCTTTTTGTTACTCATCTGCGATATATTATTCTGTACTTATACATTTTAGCGCTTTTTTATTCTTTCCTTTTCATCTTCTGTTTTAACATTAGTTTTCTTCATTCTTTTTCTCTATCCTTTCCTTCACACCTTTTCTTTTATCTTTACTCTTTTCTTCTCTTTTTCTCCTCAGCACTTATTTTTTTTACTTTCTTATTTTCCTCTTCGACTTCTCCTCAATCCTCCCGTTTCTTTATATCTATTCACGTTTCTTGTGTTATATTCGTTCTTCTCTCCTCTCGCCACCTCTCATTCACCGGGCTTGCCCCTCTTCCCCTTTCGCATTGCCTGGCTTATTTTCCCCCTATCTGTCCCTTTTCAAACTACTTTTCCTTTTCCACTCCTTCCAACCTTTGTTTTTACAACGCCCCCTCTCTCCCTCCCACCCTGTCTCTTCCTGAGCTCTTATCTTCCCCCTGATATATTGTGTCCTTCCTGTTGTAACCTCTCTCTTATTCTTCGCCTTATTAACCTTTCTTTCCCCTTCCCCCTCGTGTTTAATTAATGCGATTCCTTCCTTTTCCCTTTATTGTACCTAAAACTTATTTCCCTCACATATTTCTTGTTTTGTCAACAAGTTCTACAGGAAGACATATCTGTGTGACGTAAATGCTTCTCTGCACGGTGAATAGATTCAATTAGCTCTTCAGCCCAACCCCACCCATTACACTGTCAGCGTACAATCCATTTGATAGCATAGATAAATGATCGAATACCCACTCTTAATAGCTTCTTGTATATATATATATATATATATATATATATATATATATATATATATATATATATATATATATATATATATATATATATATATAGAAAGAGAGAGAGAGAGAGAGAAAGAGAGAAATTGAAAAAGGAAAATAAAAAAATATTATTTATGTATCTATCAACGTTTCGTCTTTATTTCAAGACATCCTCAGGATGAATGCCTGAAGAAAATAGCACACAAGTACAAAATGTTTGAAACGAAGGTGGTAGCAGGAGTGGACCTAAAGGGCCGCTTATGAAAAAATAAATGATGAGATACAAATAGATGGTGGCAGTAGGAAATTGAGTTAACAGTAGAGAGTGTGGAGGGAAATGGTGACAGTTGGATTTATAAGATCATCAGGGAGGGGGAATGAGTTAGTACTTACATAGCCAAGAGATGTCGCTTATGATAAGATCAGTTATGGGATCATCGAGCTGGCGGGAGACATTACAATGACTGTGGAAGGTGTGGGGGGCAAACATTGGTAGCGGTCGGAGTTAATTCAAACCATGAAGGAGGAGGAGACATTATACATGTTTATTGAAACTCTTTAAAATTAGCCTTGAGCTAAGAGAGCGGAAGAGTTAAAAATCAAGGTCGCATATATATATATATATATATATATATATATATATATATATATATATATATATATATATATATATATATATATATATATATATATATTATTTGTCGCCTCCAAATGTAGACTGGGTTCTGTAGTGAGTAATATCAAAATAGCTGTCATCGTGGCTTCAATGCAATGTTTTTTTTAATAGGAGAACACTTTACGGCAGCTGCCTTTAAATAGGATCAATCTCTCGCTGATTTACCGAGTTGTTGACAACGACTGTGGGGGGGAAGGACGTTGGAATTTGAGTTTGAAATATAACTTGAGTTTTGGGGTTGGAGTCCGGCGACCGGTGTGAATAATTCTTCTCTACACTGACGATTCCCGTAAGGATGAAACGTATACGTATGTAGATAATATATATATATATATATATATATATATATATATATATATATATATATATATATATATATATATATATATATATATATATATAGTACGTCAATGAAAATTAATAAGACCTGCAAATGGAAGCAAATCGATATTTTCAGTTGTTCAAAACAAGGAGCAGTTTGGTTAATAAAAACATTTATTTTTCATCTCTTTCTTTCCTTAAACCAGGCTTTTCAAAGATTAAAATCTTATCATCAGAGGAAAAATTATGATTGATAAGTTGACAGGATAGGACTGTCAAAGATAGATAGAACCGATACTACATTACCCACTTTCTGTGGTTTAGTCGTCAATTAAGTTTTTCCCCCTTTGCAGATTGGCTGTTTGGAGTTTCTCTGAGCTAGATGACACTGGTTGGGAGACAATGGATTCCAAGTGTCCTCTGCCGCTAAACGTATCTGACAACGTAATCGACAACGTCTGGCCGACCGTGGGACAGAGAAAGACAAATGGCATTTCTTGCGATCCTGGCCGTAGCGCGAATGATGGTGTGGATGACCAACGGGTTGAATCATTTTTCTGATCAGGATCTGATCGCTTTCTTCAAGCACCAGGCGAAGGTCAAGATCAGATATTATAAAAAAGATTACATTCCTCGGTTTTTGAAAGAGGTCGATACAAGTAGCGAAAAACAGTCAAGTATGTTCACTGCCTGCCTTATTTAGAAAGTGGTGAAAGGGTCTTACTAACCGGTTTTTGCTTTTTTCTCCCACTCTTCATTTACTTCAATTAATTTCTGTATTTATATAACCATATTTATGAAAAATAAAAAAATTGAAACCAATTTGGTGATATCTTAATAGTATGGCCCCTAAAGTGAATGTGGTATTGTGGTGACTGAGACCATTCTAGTTAAGATGACTAACGACCCCTTATCCCCACACTTTTGATGGCCTTGTGCCTAATGTGTTCCAAATGTGTTCCAAATATAAATTTTTATTTTGTGTAGTATCTGTTCATCACATATCAGCGACATTCGTTGTTTTACTAATGCCGGAAGTTTTCGTGTAAATTATCTCCCTTGAAAATGAAATCCTAAAATAGTTTTTTAAAACGCTATGAAATATGCTTTAATTAATGTTATATAATAATAGTACTATCGACAAAACGATGGCCTATATAGAGGAAAATTTGACAATAGAAATTAGAAATGTATATTACAAAATATCAATTTATTAGAAACTTAAAAAATTGCAAATGAAGAAAATCGAGATCTGTTTGAGGAAGTTTGGAGATTACTATATGTACGGTATTTCAAAAGATTAGAATTAAATGAGGATAACTGGTTTTGATGTTAATATAGTTAGTATATATATATATATATATATATATATATATATATATATATATATATATATTTGTGTTTCTTTATTCCTCTTTTATAATATAAATCATTATAAAAAAATCCTCACTATAGATAATAATGGCAGTGTCTAACATTATTTCACTGTTTATTAAAACTTTGTGCCTACACACACACACACACACACACACACACACACACACACACACACACACATATATATATATATATATATATATATATATATATATATATATATATATATATATATATATACGCAAAAGATGTTCCATCTACTCTAACTATATCAAAATCAAAACCAGTTATACTTATAGATAGGAACAACTTTCTCATTATATATATATATATATATATATATATATATATATATATATATATATATATATAGAGAGAGAGAGAGAGAGAGATGAAGAGAGAGACAGAGAGAGACAGAGAGAGAGAGGGGGTATGTGTGTGCATCGCTTTCCTCTCTAATGGTGTAAACTCTGCACTTCGTCTCTTCTGCGTATTCTTAAAAACAAACCCGCTGAGTTGAAAGCTCGAATCATTCAATACCAATTTCAGACAATCTATACTTTAACCAGGAAACAAGGAGAACGATACATCAATTTGATAGATTGCCAGCTGTGCTGGCCTCTCTGGCCCCTCTTATATACACATAGATTCGTTGGATTGTATCAAATTTCATAAAATATGCACAAAATTATTAGAGGGCGTAATAGATGTCGTAAGTCGTGAAATATCAAGTCGTCTACAATCAATTGTATAGAATCAATCGTTTACAAAAGGGGTTTTCTTTTCGTTCTTGAATAATCCCCAAAAGTATTGATATGCCATAAAACAGACAAAACAAAATCAACTTCATTGCTTTATGAGGAAGTCTGTACCCCGGAGAAGATCCTGTGGTATAGCCAGACAGTTTGTCTTTGATTACCCCTTTTGAACTCGGCAGTTGCGTTAATAATACCACCTTCTTTGGACCGAGGACATTTGGCGCCTCTACAGAGTTGTACAACGAAAACATATCTATCCGCCAGAGCCTGATACTTATTTAATTTCTTGTCTTCGTTACGTCTGGCGATAAATTTAGGGTCGATCGTCAAGGTGATTATATTACGGACAGAAAACGAATTTAGAATGCGTGACTGCCAACATCATAGATTTTCCATATTTGGCGGGTAATACCGTAATTCCGTCTGATCGCTTTCCACCCCAACCCCATCCTCCGCTTAAACCGACAGGTTCTAAAAACCGAGG
This sequence comes from Sepiola atlantica, assembly GCA_963556195.1. NCBI lineage: Eukaryota > Metazoa > Mollusca > Cephalopoda > Sepiida > Sepiolidae > Sepiola > Sepiola atlantica. The sequence goes on from OY744520.1 coordinate 143,979,771, forward strand.
AGAACCGGCAATATCAAGGCTCTTGGAATAATGTCATTGATCGCTTAGTGGCGTGGTATTCGACCGGCACTCATGCGACAAGACAAAGTAAGAAGGTTAAGTTTGCCAGCGACATTTATGTTGTTCTCGAGTCAAAGACAGGGACAGATGCCAGCACAGTGAATATTTGTTCGTGAAAAAGAGATCGTATGAATCTAAAAATGACCACCCCCTGTAAAACCTTCACAGCAAAAACTCGTCTAGCTGCAACCACTGTGAATATTGTTACTTTCTTCTTCTGTGTACCTAAAGCTAAACTAAATTTATATGAACAAAGTCTATTTCCAAGAATTTCACGTCTGTTGTACACAATAGCACGGGGCTTCTTCCCAGCTGACTACAACATGGTCGTTTTCAAGTCCAATGTGTAAAAATACTTGTCGAGCCATCTGCCTATTTCACCTATCGTCTCCAATCATCTGAAGGTGTTGTTTCATCGTCCAACTGATAAACTCATCAACCTTTATCCTCAAGTGTCCTTTGGGCCTTGATAAGTGGTAACATATTAGTATAAAAATTATGGGTTGGCAATAGCAGATAAGGATGCAAGTGCGTAGTGGGGCCAGAGAAGTACAAGAAGAGATGGCATCTCATTCATTGTCTTTCAGGTTAAACAAGAATCGTGCATACTAATTGTGATCACTCGATCTCGAAGGCTAACTCTAAAAAAAGAAATACTTCTTTTATATTAATTTTTATCTCTATTTTAAAACTATAATTTTAAAAATAACTATGTTGAGCTTAGCCAGTACCAAATAGGTGCCCATTTTTGGATTACCAAACGCTATATGAAATCAGCCCTGAAGGTGCCGTTAGCAACTACTTCAGTTAAACCTGCTAATCCTCAGGTATTGACACAACAGAACAACCGGCCATTGCCGGAACTTCTGTTCTAAATCATATGCCGAAGCTAGTTCTCCAGACAGAATATACAATTTTATTGTTTTTATAAGTGGCGATTATGTACCATCGTCAATTTCGTATATAATATGGGTATATAAACCTATTAGGCTTTTCTTTGCATCTATGCATAGAAACTAAATATGATCACAATATCGTCTTTTTCTTCTTCTTTCATTTCGAGCGTTACTGATAATTTAAAGTTATCAGTGTATCCAATCAAATGTTTCTTGCTTCCCCTGTTGGCAACCTCACCATTCTAAAACGATCGTTTCATAGATTACCCTTCGTGTGACTACACACCGACTGTACAATGTTGTTATTATTGCTGCTGCTGCTGCTGCTGCTGCACCATGTATATTAGAATCCATCATCTTAACTTTCAAAGAATCGGATGCCAACTTTTCTTTTTTTTCTTCTTCTGCAGAACGAAATCGATCTGGTACTGAGTAGCGATTCCGTACAATTTTCCTGCAACTTTCATGCATTCATTTTACTGGCCATGTTATGCATTCTGATAAAATCGAAAAACTCGGTGGAGCATTGTGGCTTATTTATACGATAAATACTTACGGCTATTCTCAGACTTTACTTATAATCGATTATATGTACATCGCAATTTGGTATATATTGTATATACATATAAATTAAGACAGATGCATGTTATTCTAGTTGGATTTATTGTTTAGCCGTTACGTGCGTTTCTGACCTCATGCAATCTTTGTAAGTGTGGGAATTAACTATCACATGATACCAGGTGTTTATCACCGATAATAATTAATATAAACTTGCAACCTCATGTATTATTAATACTAACTGTACCTAGTTTCCCATAAGTTCTTACTTTTATTTTTGTTTGTCATTTTTTATGAATTTTGGTTTTTAGCAAATTATTAATTTTTTAGTACGATTATTTTTTGATTTTTAAATAGAATTTTAAAAGTTAACTTTGATTGTTACAGTATCGTTTGGTCACCAATTTCCCGCATAAGGAAAGTATATGTCGACGGGTCATTACACAGGGAATTTCCGGAATCTGACCACTCCGTTTCCATAGGAGAGAATCACTCTCTCCCCAGACCTTCAGACCCCGGACCGTAGCCCCGTTTCTCAGTTGTTCCGGATCTTTACAGACCGATCCGTAGTCTAAAAAGTGCGGTTGCACGCGCACCGCAAAGACCAAACGTTCATTGATCAAGATGTCGCCGATGTGCCACTCCTGATTTCCTTATCTTGAGACGTTATCGCGGCAATAAAATATTTCATAACAAGCGGCGCCAAATTTAGGCCGAACCCTAGTCGAGTAAGGCAAATCACTTTGCCTTTGATAATCACTGTTTGTAAAGGTCACTATGCGTTGGCAACGTGAATTTGTAGGTATGCATTCCTTAAATCTAAAAGCGACACATCGGCCCTTTGTCGCCGCCACTCTTTGGGTCTTTGCGCGCACACCTTTGTGTTAGCAATAAACGCATCCACACTGGTCGGACCTTCTGTTTGTGCTCTTGCACAACTGCTATTAACGGAATTACCCCCTTGGGAGGGTTAAGTTCTTTCTCGGGATATGGTAATAGCCATTTGTTGCGCTGCCATGGTGTGAGTTTTTCTTCGTACGCTTCCCGGACGTGATCAGAAACTTTATACTGCTGCACTCTATTTGTCAGCTCGCTGAGAGAATGACCACTCCCCCATTTCAACGACGCAGTCCATGCTTTCGTACTCCGATCGAACACTAAAGTCAAGCTCATTGATCGAAATAGCGGCACATTTTTCAGGTTTCCGAAGGGAACGTCACCCGATTCAGTCAAGCTCCTTAATCGCATAATTTTCAAGAAGGAGATCGAATACTAGCAACCGCCCGTTCACAACCAGGGCCTCAATATTCACGAGGTGAACCTCTTCAATAATCAACTTGATTTTTCCGTACCCTAAACACTCCAGGGCCCTTCCGTCGGCGGTCAATACTCCCACCTCCTTCTGCCACTAGCAGCGACACACGGTCATGCTCACCAGCGTCTATGATCATCTGGAATCTACCAGAGCTGTGCATTCTCGTCCGTCTATGAACACGTTTACAGTAGGTAATTTGCGTTTTTTTTAACTTGGTCGGGCAGAAGACTGGCACTGATGTCTCCTTCCCTTGGTCGTTTCACTGGCACTCTGATTAAATGTACCAAAGTCCATTGCATCGAAAACACCATTTTCCGCTGGCAAACATCCGCACTCTACTGTCTGACTCCTTCGGGGGTCCTTATGTACATTTTCTGGCCATATCGTTAGGCCCAGAGTATATGTAACAAATGATTGCTCTGTTGTATCGTTTAGCGGGGGAAAGTTCTGCATACAAACGCGATCATCTTGCAGATGTTGCGGTTGATACATGGCACCCTTCGCCATCCGTCATGATGGCTCTCGCCCAAGTCAAAACTTGTTCTATACTCATTGTGTCATTGTGAACATCCCTAGTTTCTGTCGATAACTTGAGGGAAAAGTAGATGTATCTGATTTTTGATGGAAAGTTGATATATTCGAGAGACACTAGCTGTTAGGAAGATTGATAACGGCGAGAAATAAAGAAAGTCGCAGATGACGGAGTTTGTCTAGGCTGAGATTTAGTTTGATGTAAAGACACTGGCGGCAAGACCCTAATGACACATACACACACCTGCGTTCAACAAGTTGCTTGTATACAATGTCTGTGTCCGTGTATTGTTTCCATTGTGCATATACATTTTGGATTATGGCTTATTGTATTGATAACCGTCTACACTAGAATCCCGACTCGGTCCTTAATCAAATGAACAAGGGGTAAGAAGAAAGAAAAACCACAGTACATGCGTTCGGAGTAAGGGGTTCAGTCGGAGGCGCTGGAATGGTTCCGCACATCTTTCTAATCCATTAACCTAGTTTTGTTTTGTTTTTCGATAGCATTATGTTTTGCTTGATTTTCGAGCCCGTGTATTTACGTTTTTTTAATAATGACGCATGAAACTCACACACTCCACTGAATTTACCTTTAATTATAATGAGATGTAAATTATAATTAAAAACGACAAAATTATATTTTTCCATGAGAATTGTTTTTCATTGCTTTCATTTCATTTTCATTTTTAATACTTGACTTCATATTGAAAATGTTATTTTTAACTATTCTTTCAAGGCACAACATTGTAAACATGACTATATTTTAAGTTATTTCCGATCAGAAATATATCTCCACACGGGCGACGCCGTGTGAACACCGCTAGTATCTATATATTGTAAAAATGTATGTTAAGATGAAATATTTATTTGAAAAATTAAATAAATGAATAAATAAAATAGAAGACTTTTGTGAATAAATTCTTGGTTTTATTCCTAAAGTTTCGGATAAAGACAGCGTTTGAATTGTTCATGCTAAAATTGTCGTTTTCAATTCATGAATCTGAGGCAGACAACTACGTTTGCTGTTATTAAATTTCGTTCTAACTGGCCATATTTTCTTTTCTGATGGTAATAAATTATTATTCACGCCGTTATATTTTTAATATAAATATTGTAATATTATTCAAATTTAATGTTTAATTTTCACAAAGAATATTTAAGTTTCAATTATACGCATATAAATACCGTTGAGGTTCAAAATATCTATTTAAAAATATACAGAATTAAGATGTTACTTCTTTGAGAAATTGAGTAAATTAAGTAAAAGTGTGAATTTTCTGAAAAAATAAAAATAATCATATAGATAATAAAATTACAAACGAGTGTAATTTTATTCTAAACTTGCGAGACCTTGTCTCGGCATTGCGCGGGAAATTTTATTTAACCAAGATATTTTGCGCCCACACATTTAACTACGGAAGCGATTCTATACTTTATTAAATATATAGGGGAAAACACAAAAAAATATGATTAGGTAGCGAAGTACGGATATTGTTAATATTTATATATTCTTGAATACTACTAAAGCAAATTAATGAAAAAACACAGCAACATGATACGTTAAAGGTATATGTGAAAATAATAAAATAAGTGTGTGTGAGGGGCGTCGGGAGTGATTCTGTAATTTTTTTGGTGATGTTTCAAATCCTCTCAATGTGTTGCTCATCGCAAACTGACAATCGCATAAACTCTTATTTTCGAGTGGCGTTTGGCCTTGATAAGCGGTAATTCATTTTCTATAATAAGGTCTTTTTTGTGTTACATAAATGATTTAAATATTGGCTAAATTCTATTTTACTCAGCCAAAATATTTTGAATGAAATAGGTCTCGTATTTGATCTCAAACAACTTATGTTTACTCAAACCATGTTTTAGTAAAAAAAACAACAACATTAAAAACAGTTAGTCATCGCAAGTTTAATCATACACGTGAAACGCTGAAATGAAAACGCTTATGGTATGTATTATTTTTAGAATTTCCACTTCAACCATCAATGATTACAAAGTTAAATATATTTAAAAGTTAAATATTAACTTCTAACTCAAGTAGGAGTTTTCATTTCGGCATTTAATTTTACGTTGGAACTTGCTATCAGTGTCTTTGCATATTATTATTATTTCTTACTTTTTGGTGTTACTGTAGATTAACACCCTTCGTTGAACGCCGCCTCCCCACGACACACAAATGAGATTCTACTTTTTTAAACGATTACGTGTGATCAACCTAAAAATCTTTGCTAAAAGACGAAAAAAGAACAATTAATTTAGAATTTAAGTGGGGGATCAGTTTCGCATAAAATGTAACATACAATGATTCCAATTCCGGACCATTAGATATTTTTTTGCTATGGGAGATAAATTCTGTGCGAGACGAATAAGGCACTTTTGGTAGATAGCTGAAAAATGAATCTTGTTGTTTGATAGAAATAAGAAACTTTGAAAATCTTGAAATGAAAAAAATATGCGCATTTTTTCTACTGTGAACAGAACAGATGAAGTGTAGTATGGATCGAATTTGAAATTGCAACCTATAAATTCATATGTGACACTGGGGCACTCTGGATGAGGACAAAAATAACAATTGGCCATCCTCCTCTTACTCCTACTTTGGGGTGGAAGTGTAGTATCTGTTCAGCTGTCATTCTTCCAGACATTGCCTCCTCTTTTTGAGGGTTGGGGCCTGGACATTTGTTCGTCGCTAAACAAAAACAACACAAATGGAAGACTTTTTTAATATAATAAAAAATACTAAATAATTTTAAAAAGTTATTTCAATAAACAATCGATCAATAGTCTAAAAATGAAATTATAAACAAATACAAATGTGTACGTTAAATGCTGGTGGATAAATAATTCGTTCAATTGTACAAAATGGATTATTGGACTTAAGTTGTCTATTTTTTCATGAAATAATGTTCTAAATTACTATATAATGTCTTGAAAATCGAACTTTAATCCAATGTTTTAATCGCTGGCGGTCATTTGTATTTTTGTCTAGAAGTGAGTGATCATTTCACTGTAAATTTATATGACCGGAGAAAATATAAAATAATGATTGAATTTACTAAAAGAAATATTAGAGTATCAATTAAATAAAAACTCATAGAAGGACCCATTTCACTGTGAGTAATTTACATGATTAAAATCGGATTTGTTAAATAAGTATTTATTATTTTGAATCAAACGAAATAAATTTCTCTACGTTTTTGGATGATTGTGATCCCCACTGTCATAGTTTTAAGTAGGGGCTAACATGATTAAATTCTATTTCAATCACCTGAATTACGTGAAATGGGTTCGACATAGAGAATTTTTATTTTGTTTGGAAGGGGGGATTTCTTGTTTGTTTTAAAATACGTTATAAATACTTTATAATGAAAGTATTGTTTTAGTAACGTGGCCAATACATAATATTCCCGGAGAAATTGTTTTTTTACTTCGTTTGAGAAGAAATCCTTCGTAATTTTAATTTTGTTTGAAGAACGGGATATTCCAAAAATAATAGTAAAACTATTTTTTAAATAGTTTAGTTTTGTAAATAGTCAAATAGGCTTTTTGTTGCAGAAATTAATACGACATCAATAATAAAAAGGGAATTGAAACGATCCTACCTTGTGTTTTTTCTTTTAAGAACAAGTCATAACTCAGGTGTTTACTAAAAAATTAGGGACTGATTTTTTTTATTAACCTCGTCAAACGAAGGCAAGATAGAGAGAGAGAAAAAGAGGAAAAGTTCTTTCAAGTCAGGGCCGAGCGACACCTAACGGATAAAACAGAAAATATAAGGGAAGATAACTCTAGCCCTTAATTACAATGTAAGACGAGAGTGAAATAATCAACACTCCTTCTCACTCGCTGTAAAACACTTAAATTAGAGTTTCGACACCCAAAAGTTCTCTAAATTTTTCAAACTGTGCGGCGGTGAGTCCTTTCGTCAGCACATCTGCAATCATATCTTTGCTTGGACAGTATTGCAGTTGAATTGTCCTGGTTTCCACTTGTTCCCTGATAAAATGAAATTTAATATCAATATGTTTAGCACGTCCATGGTACTGTGGATTTTTCGCCGTGCAAATTGTTGATTGGTTATCTTCATAGATGACCATTGGATCAACCGAGGTTTCATTAAGATGACAAGCAAAACGTTGCAACCAGACTGCTTCTTGTGCTGCACTTGCTAGTGCCATATATTCAGCCTCAGCTGTAGATAATGCTACACAGGTATGTTTTTTGCTTCTCCAACTGATGGCAGCTCCACTCAGTTTAAACAAGTAGCCAGAAGTAGATTTGCGATTATTCAGATCACCAGTCCAGTCTGCATCTGAATATCCTGTGATGTTACTCATTACGTCATTGTTGTATAGTAGCCCATAATTTCGGGTACCATTCAAATATCGCATAATATGCTTCACAGCAGTCAAATGTTTCTTTGTAAGCTGGGAGCAAAATCTTGCCACCATGCCAACATCATAAGCAGTATCTGGTCTCGTTTTTGTTGACAGATATAGTAGGCTTCCAATTGCTGATTGGTAAACCTCTCTATTAAACAGTTCACTGTCATCAGCCGCTTCTGTCAATTTCGTTCCAGTATCACATGGAGTTGTTGTAGGTCTTGAGTTCTCCATCTGAAATTTTTTCAGTATTTCTGCTGTGTATGTTGGTTGACCAATCCAAATATTTCCTGGTGTTGGATAAACAACTTTAACACCTACGAAGTAGTGCAATTTTCCTATGTCCCTGATGTTGAATTTCTCTGATAATTTTTCCATAAATTCCTTGACATGTGTTGGGGATTTGCTTGCCACAACGAGGTCATCAACATAGACAGCAACTATAAACATCTCTCCTTCTGAAGATAGAGTATAGATGCACGGATCACTTTTTTAATTCCTGGAATCCCATCCTTTTAAGTTGGCTGTCCAGCTTTTCATTCCAACATCTTGGCGATTGTTTCAGACCATATAAACTTCGCCTTAGTTTACAGACAAGGTGCTCTTTTCCTTGTATTTCAACCCCATCGGGTTGCTTCATGCAGATGTTTTCTTTAAGCTCCCCATTAAGGAATGCAGTAGTAATGTCTGCCTGATGTAGCTTCAGGCCATGTTTTGCTGCTAATGCAATAACTATTCTTATGGATTCAAATCTTACAACGGGACAAAATGTCTCGTCATAGTCAATTGCATATTTTTTATTAAAGCCTTGAGCTACCAGTCGTGCATTGTGTCTTTCCAAACTTCCATCCACATCATATTTTCGTTTGAAAACCCACTTACAACCGATAACCTTTCTTCCACTAGGCAGCTCAACTAAGTTCCATACTTTATTTTTACGAAGTGACTCAATTTCTGATTCCATGGCTTTCTTCCAGTTATCTTTCTCATGACTGGAAAGAGCTTCTTTCACTGTTAATGGGTCATTTAATTCATCAACGATGGTGGCCCATTCACCATACAAATCTGGAGGTTTCCTCAGTCTAGTCGATCTTCGTAGCACTGTGAGCTCTTGTGAGTTGTCATCATCATTCTCACTGATATTCTGACATTCGATTTCAGTGACAGAATGTTTTTTGTCTCCGTCTTTCTCTTCAGTATTCTTTCGTTCATCTATTGATTTTGATTCATCAAAGATTATATCTCTACTGAAAAAGACTCTCGATTTTTCGGTGTTGTACAGTCTATATCCTTTAACACAAGTGCCATATCCAAGAAAGATGCTTTTCTTAGCTTTAGGATCCATTTTATGTCTTTCATCCTTTGGTATATGAGCGTAAGCACTGCATTCGAACACTCGCAAATGTTTCACTTTTGGTTTATAACCTGTCCATGCTTCATATGGTGTCATTCTGTGCACTGCACTTGTCGGGCTTCGATTTCGAACATATGTAGCTGTTGATAAAGTTTCTGCCCAAAATCTTTTATGTAACTTTGAATCAGACAACATTGCTCAAACTGTTTGTACCAATGTTCGATTACTCCTCTCAGCTACTCCATTTTGTTCAGGTGTCTTAGGAACTGTGTATTCATGGCGTATGCCTTCCTTCTTCAAGTAAGGTTCCATATCTCTGGAAGTGTATTCACCGCCATTGTCAGTTCTTAGCACTTTGACTTTGTGCCCACTCGACTTCTCCACCATGGTTCTCAATTCGACAAATTTCTCAAAAACCTCTACTTTGTGTTTGAGCATGCAACTCCAAACATATCTTGATTTATCATTAATAAATGTGACAAAGTACTCACATCCACTTAGCGATTTTTGTTCTATTTTTGTTCAATTCATTCATTCTTCTTCCAGCAGTTTTTGGAAATGACTGACGATGATGTTTTCCATCTGCACATGGTTCGCAGAAATTTAATTATTTTGTCACATCAAAATCAAATCCATCCACAATTTTTTCCATCGCTAATTTCTGCAAATGTTTTGCTCCGAGATGACCATATCTTCTATGCCAAATCTCCTCTCTTGTATCATTATTTGAATATGTTGCTGCTGCATTGATAGACTCTTGTTTTTCCTCACTGTTCAAATAATAGAGACTTCCGAATTTGGTAGCTGTAACAATAATCTTTTCTTTTTCATCAAACAGTTTGCAACCGGATTCCGAAAAAATGAATTTTTTACCAGATTTTGTGCTTTTGGATACACTCAGCAAATTAAATGAAAGTTTAGGCACATACAGAGTCTCATATAAATTGCATCTTTGCCATTTTTTGTGAGATATATTCATCCACAATTCAAGTGTCCCCTTTCCCAAAGCTTCCACTGAGTATCCATCTCCAAGGATTATTTCTTTTGCGACTTTAAAATTTTCCAAGTCAACAAATTTGTTGGCATCGTTGCACATGTGGCACGTTGCACCCGAATCCACAATCCACCTATGTTCTTTACGACTATTGAAGACAGCATTAAGCGCTATTAAATCAACGCCGTCATTTTCCGAGCTACTGGAGTCTGCATTATCTTTCGTCATGTTACACATGTATCTTTTGTGTGGCTTCGTTTGAAAAAAGTATTATTGGTTTTCTCCGGTCCACGAAAAACGCGACAGTCACGCTTAAAATGTCCATATTTGCCACACTGATAACACTTCAACGACTCTCTTTGGTTCACATGTGTCGACATACGTATCCTTGTTTTTACTTTTTGTTTCTTCGTATAGCAGCCGTTCTGTTACTACATCCCAGCTTAGGACTTCTGCATTTGCTTCCAACGCCGTCACCAAAATATTGTAAGACTCCGGTAGGCTAGCTAGAAGATAGATAACCCGGTCTTCTTCTTCGATAGAGTCGCCAATTACACATAACTCTTCAAAGATTTCCATCATAGTCTTAATATGATTTTGAATCGGATTTCCTTCTCGCAATTTGAGAGAAAAAAGTCTCCTTCTTAAAGCTAATTTATTAGCCCAAGTCTTCTTCTGAAACTGGTCCGCTAGCTTTATCCATACAACAGTCGGATCAATGAGGTCGCCAATCATATATAGTAATGACGGATCCATAGACAAAACTATCGTAGCTAATGCACAATCCTTCCGCGACGAATATTTCTGATGCAAATTGTTTCCGGTACTGTCTCAGTTTGGTTGACAATGTTCCACAAGTTATCCCTAATTAGTGCCATTTTGCATTGTATTTTCCAGGTAGCATAATTTGATCCTTTCAGCAATACAATATTCGATTTTGTTTCCATAGTTTTTGATCTTGAGTTCTTTTTAAACATGATAAACAAAAACCGATTCTCCGGGCAAAAAAATGGCCGTCGTCAGACACGTGGGTATCCTTTTTTTTTGTTTTCAATCCTTCCAAAATGTTCTGGGTCCCATAACCTTTGTTGCAGAAATTAATACGACATCAATAATAAAAAGGGAATTGAAACGATCCTACCTTGTGGTGTTGAAGCAAGCAGCTTTTCTTTTAAGAACAAGTCATAACTCAGGTGTTTACTTAAAAATCAGGGACTGATTTTTTATTAACCTCGTCATAGGCAAGATAGAGAGAGAGGAAAAGATGAAAAGTTATTTCAAGTCAGGGCCGAGCGACACCTAACGGATAAAACAGAAAATATAAGGGAAGATAACTCTAGCCTTAATTACGATGTATGACGAGAGTGAAATAATCAACACTTTTTTTCATAAGTAGAAATGAAGGAAACACTAGAAGAAAAGCATGAATCAAAAACCAATGTTTCTTGTATGTTTGAAAATACATGATAAATATTTTATATCGAAAATATTGTTCTAATAACGTATCCAATACAGAATATTCCCAAAGAAATATGTTTTTGTTTCCGCCTAAGAAGAAATGCATGTTGACTTAGGCAAGTTTTAACGTCAAAAATGTACTTACTTTTAAAAACAGATGTTCGTTAAAGCGTAATCTGTTAAACTAGATTGTTTACAGAAAGTCTAAGCAACATGCATTGAGAATGGCTAAATGATATATTCCAGTAATCTGCAAAAGGGAGCGATCGTTATTTAGATTTAAACGCTATGTAGATAATATTAAGAAAGGACGAAATTATATAATTTAGTTGATTTAACCAAAATACCCTTCTATTAAGAAAGAGACCGGTGTTTGGGGTGTCTGTCGTAGTAGATATTACGAAGTAATTTTTCTGGAAGTTTTTATTGGGAAAATCGGGTAATTCAGAAAAATATAAAAAGTATTGAAAGAAGAAATTAATGCATAATTTTGGGAAACATGCATGAGGGTTTATCCTAATTGTATGGCAGAACAGATTAGCATACGGCGCTTTTGCTTATTAAGCTATTATGTCTGAAGGCGGGGGAAAACTGACTTTAATTTATTATAGAGAAGATCAGTTTCTATAATAAATCAAGTGTCGGAAAATTTTCGAGATTTTGGAAATTGTATATTGATTTTTTGGATTACTATTTTCATCTTATGTGTTATATTCACTACGTTTCAGCCGATGTAAGTCCGAATTTATTAGTACGAAATGGCAGAGTAATATCTTTTAAACATGGTAACAAATGGGTAAATAAATAGACAATGACAAAAGTAAATTTAAATTCCTATTACTGTTGCTACTACTACTACTACTACTACTACTACTACTACTACTACTAATAATAATAATAATATGTGTAGTAGTAGTAGCAACAGTAGCAGTAGTATTTGAATTATTATTATTAGTAGTAGTAAAAAATATTCAGCATGATCGGGAAACTGACGAAATAGAACTGTTATTGGCACCGGGATGAGATTAAATTGCTCAGAAAACTGACAAAATGGAAAGAAATTGTAGTTTTTATTATTATTATTATTATTATTATTATTATTATTATTATTATTATTATTAGTAGTAGTAGTAGTAGTAGTAGTAGTAGTAGTGTTGGATTATAGGGGGCCTAATGTTGAAAACGTGTACTTCAGCTAGTACGAATTGGGACGGGGGTCGAGATTAATATAGCTGAGTGCATGTCGGGCTGACACAAACTTTGGGGAAATTTCCCACGAGTGAGTAACGGATAGGTGAACTTAAGATCAAAGGAACAAAGCATTGGGGTCAATAAAGGTCAGCGACAGAAAGCAGATCGGTTGAGAGCGCGATGACGTAGCTAGCTTTTGTCGCGCACAAAGAAACGAAAGTTTCAAAAGAGTCTGGTCATAGATTTGAAGCGAGACGGACGTCGCAAAGTATGCTCCCTTTCTTTGTCCAGCTTCGTAATTGTCCTTTAATAAGTAATAAGTCAAGGAGTAACTAAAGTATAAGATAGACAGTAGTTAAGATAAGACGGTCTTTCCTCTACGTGCCTGTTTTATTCAGAGAAAATAAACTCTGAGATCTCTCGAAAAATTGTCTTCAGACTCCTTTTATCGATTAAAAATAGTTTGTTCGCTAGACACACTTATGAGGCGGCCACTGGAAAAGAAATAAATAAGATATCAGCACACAGCGACCACTATGACGATCACGGTATGACGACATGAAAAAGAAGAAAGAAGCAACGGAGAGAGAGGAAATTGACACAGAAAGAAAAGGTTGATTTCGCTTTAAATTGTAAATGAACATTTATATGAGAAAAGAGACAAAGAAAGAGACAAAGAAATACGGTGTGCACATACACACCCGTTACAGGATACGTTAAAAGTAAAAGATTTTATGGGAGCGCTTGTATAATCCATGTGCTTTATAAACGAACTAAGGATTGTACGTACACACCCATATTCGCAAACATTATAAGGAACACTCACGCCACATTATAAGGTACACTCCCAACACCGCACACACATACTACCACACCCGCAAACGTTAAGTGTAACATACGCGAAAAGTGCGTATAAGTTATAAAGCACTTAGAAAACAGTTTAAGAACTTTTAGTAACGTTTAAACTTATTTCAGCGTTACATATATTGTAGTAGTAGTAGTAGTAGTAGTAGTAGTAGTAGTAGTACTATAAAAATTATTATTATTAATATTATTATTAGAATTTTCTGACCCCGCCGTGACTCGGGATTAACGCATGAGAAGAAGAAGAAGAAGAACAACAACTACAAGAAGAAGAAGAAGAAGAAGAAGAAGAAGAAGAAGAAGAAGAAGAAGAAAAAAAGAAGAAGAACAATTCTAATTAGAATAGGTTGTTGTACGACTTTCTATCGATTTTAATTCCATAAAAATGGAAAGAAAATATTATTATCCGTTTTATTATTATTATAAGGATAATAATTATATTATTAATAACCAGCAGACTCGTGTCCCAGCGTTGTCAAGGAAAGTAGATTAACCCAAATAACTCCTGGTCCCGAACCTTGAACTATTGAGTCCTGTGCAGTTCTAGGAGGTGCACCCTCCCAGGCTTTGCATCCCCTCTTTGGGGAGGAGTAAGTTTATTGCTTACTGCCTGAGGCGCCCCTAATGAGGAATGCCGACGGGGCTGCCAAGGCAATTTTTAATGGCCACAGTGCTAACCTTCTCGGGTGCTGGCTTTTCAAATCTCACTTTTCCGGCCGTGTGTCACATTTTACCTTGTGGGAGGAAGATAAATTACAACGTTGAACTATTGAATTATTTACTGTTTAGGATAACCGCAAATGCAGATCGTACGATATTAATGTAAAACATTAACCAGAAAAATAGATTGCTGAGACTTTGAATTAATAAAATGGATGTCTATGTAAGAATTAATAAAATGTATTTCTATGTGAGTATTAATAAGATGTATTTCTATGTGAGAATTAATAAAATGTATTTCTATGTGAGAATTAATAAACTGTATTTCTATGTGAGAATTAATAAAATGTATTCCTATGCAAGAATTAATAAAATGTATTTCTATGTAAGAATGAATAAAATGTATTTCTATGCAAGAATTAATAAAATGTATTCCTATGTGAGAATTAATAAAATGTATTTCTATGTAAGAATTAATAAAATGAATTTCTATGTAAGAATTAATAAAATGTATTTCTCTGTAAGAATGAATGAAATGTGTTTCTATGTAAGAATTTATAAAATGTATTACTATGTAAAAATTAATGAAATGTATTTCTATGTAAGAATGAATACAATGTATTTCCATGTAAGAATTAATAATATGTATTTCTATGTAAGAATTGATAAAATTTATTTTTATGTAAAAATTAATAAAATGTATTTCTATGTAAGAATTAATAAAATGTATTTCTATGCAAGAATTAATAAAATATATTTCTATGTAAGAATTAATAAAATGTATTTCTATGTAAGAATTAATAAAATGTATTTCTATGTAAGAATTAATAAAATGTATTTCTATGTAAGAATGAATAAAATGTATTTCTATGTAAGAATTAATAAAATATATTTCTATGTAAGAATTAATAAAATGTATTTCTATGTAAGAATTAATAAAATGTATTTCTATGTAAGAATTAATAAAATGTATTTCTATGTAAGAATTAATAAAATGTATTTCTATGTAAGAATAAAGAAAATGTATTTCTATGCAAGAATTAATAAAATGTATTTCTATGTAAGAATTAATAAAATGTATTTCTATGTGTTGTGAAGTTTTTCCACAGTAAATAATAAATAAAGGAAGTCAAGTCGAGGGTTGGTTTAACAAGTGTATTAACAAAGTAAGAAAGTGACTAGCTCTTGGCCAGACAGTTACAAGACTGTGTTTTGTCTTCTGGTGTCTCGCACTATTTATAGCGACAATCGGTGTTGTTTCTCCTGTGTAAGAACGGCCGGTGTAACACCCCCCCTTTGAAAATATCCCCTCTGGGGATTAATAACGTTCTTTTTTACTCCAGCTTCCGCTTTAATGGCTGCTATCACCATATTCTCCAATGGTTTTGTCTGCTTAGGTATCAACCTTGATAACCCGTCTGCATGACCAAATTTCTTAGATGGTACATACTCCATTTGAAAATTTTATTTCAGAAGAATTGTACCCCATCTTTGGAGTCTATTCGCAGTGTGTTGTGGTAGTCCCTTTTTCGATCCGAAAATCGTTAATAAGGGTTTGTGGTCTGTTTGTAACAGAAATTGTCTACCGTGCAGGAAACGATGAAATTTCTTTACCGCGAATATAATGCTTAGCGCCTCTTCCTCAATTTGAGAGTAGTTTTTTTCGGCTGGTAGAAGTGTTCGGGATGCATGGGCTATGGGTTTTAATTTTCCATCATCCATTTTGTGCAATATGCATGTTATTATACCATAGTTGCTGGCATCGCTTGCAACTACAATATCGCGCTTGGGATTATAATGTGCCAGAAACAAGTCAGACGTTAAGATATCTTTAATTTTCTGAAACGCTTCTTCGCACTCTTGCGTCCAGACCCATTTTTGGTCCTTCTTTAACAGTTCATTTAAGAGTGATCTCAGTTTATGCATGTTTGGTACGAACACATTGTAGTAATTCGCCAACCCTAAAAAACTTTGTAGAGACGCAATATTTTCTGGAGCAGGCATGTTCCGTATCGCCATTGCCCTATCTGGGTCTGGCCTTCTTCCTTGCTCATCGATGACTTGTCCTAAGTATTTTATTTTTCCAATGAAAAAAGTACATTTCTCATCTTTGATTTTAAACCCATAATCCTTGATTTTTTTGAATACTTGGTTTACATGAGTCGTGTGTTGTTCTTTGCTAACGCTGTTTATTAACACATTGTCCAGGTACCCTACTGCGAAATCCATTCCATTTAACATCATGTCCATAATTTGTTGAAAAATCGCAGGGGCGACCTTTAATCAAAAAGGAAGTCGGTTGAATTTGTATAATCCCTTATGGGTATTGATACATAGCAATTTTGAACACTCTTCATCGACAGGGATTTGAAGATAAGCGTCGCTGAGGTCGATTTTAGAAAAATATTTTCCTCCACTCAGTTTCGCAAATATTTCTTCAGGGCTTGGAAGAGGTTAATGGTGATCTTTTAATGCTTTGTTCAAGCCTGTGGAAAAGTCGGCACAAACCCGAATCTCCTTGTTCTTTTTCTTAACATAAACTGTAGGTGAAGCCCACTCACTGTGATCAATTTTTGAAATGACAGCCATGTTCTCGAGTCTTTCTAATTCACCGTCTATTTGCTCTATAGCGGCGTATGGAACATTTCTTTTCTTTCTGAACACAGGTAGTTCATTTGTTTTAACTTCAAACTTTGCTACCGCTTTTGTACACCTTCCAAGACCGCCTGAAAATACGTCTGGAAAATTTTCTTTTAATTCCCTCTTGAGTTTTTCTGCCTCCACATTCGAATCCTCAACCTTTTGGCAAAAAAAGCTTAAAGACAGATCCCATAGGCTAAACTTTTCAATCAGATCAGTTCTAAAAAGGTTATTCGTTTTTCGCATAACAAAAATTTTGGCTTTTACGGTCTTATTCTGGAAAGAAATATTCGTCAATAATTCCCCTTCGAAGATTATTTTTTCACCACTGACGCTTCTCGCCGTTTTTTTGTGATTTGATCATAGTGGGTCTCCCAAGCTTCTTCCATGTCTGTACATTAATGATGGAAATGTCAGACCCACTATCAAGCTGTAGTCTTACTTTTTTTTTAAGCATTTTGACCTGTACATATTTCCGGATATTTTGTTCTTCAGGTTCAATTTTTGTCAGTTTAATGGCTGTCTTTCTACCAGATTTTTTTCTACAACGTGATGCCTTATGTCCTTTCTGGTGGCAGCTGTCACATTGTTTGAATATGTAGGGACACTCATTGTACCAATGGTTATATCCACACCCCCAACACGGTCCAGGTGGATTTTTTCCATGTTTTTTTCTCTGGTTATTCATTGAAGTCAATTTTTTCTTCTGATGGATTTTTTTTAATGTACGACACTCCGTTTTCCTCTATGTCACGACTGTCCTGTTTCAACGCAACAAAACGTTCACAGTCTTCCGCTAAGTTTTGTATTGTTAGACATGGCTCATTTTCGAGTTTATTTAAAACACGACGTCTGATTTCAGAGTCTTTATTTAAGACAAGACCTTGCAAGAATATTAAACATTTAAAATTATCCGATGATAATTCCTCTAATTTAAAATCGTCGCAAAGTTTATTTACTATACTTGCATACGTAATGTAGTCGTTTCTTCTCTTCTAGTGACATTCATACACTTATATCTCCTATGGAAAAGAGAAGTTTTTGTAGAAAACAGTTCTGTTAGTAAAGTAACTGCCTCCTGGAAGTTCAACTCACTGGTCTTTTTTGGAAGGATAAAATTCACGAGCTTTGTATGCTCGGCAGCTCCTAATTTTCTTAGCAAAAATCTAACTTTTTTAGAGTCTGTCCATGTACTGCAGTCCGATACAAAAATATCCTCATATCTTCTATAGAAGTGAGCAAAAGTGACATCGTCTTCTGGATTATAATTGAAAATTTCGATAGCGCTCCACACAGCCGTCTGGGAGAATGCATGGATTCTCGTTTGCTTTCATTAACTGTGTTGCCCCCAGAAATTTTCTCTGTTCCTCCTGTGTTTTTATCAAGAGTTCTTCGAAGTGTTTCTGCTGTTGTAGCAGTTTTTCTTGGAATCTTTCTTCTCGTGTTGTCGCCAGCTCTTTTTGTTCAGCATGCATTTTTCTTTGGGCTTTTTGCTGTTCCAACAACTCTCTTTTAAATTTCTCCTCAATTTCAACTTGTTTTCTTTGTAGTTCCATTTGTTGTTCAACTTGCTGTCTTTGTAACGCAACATTTTGTTCCGTTTGGAATTTACGTAATTGAAAAAGAGAATCTTTGAATTCAGTGTCGATCATTCACGAATTCAAGTTATGCACCACACAATTTACACTTGTAAAAATAAATCAGTTTTCCCCACAACGTGCTTAATATAATTAGTTTGCTCAACTAATACACAAAACAAGAAATATATTATTCCTTAATAAAAAAAATTAAATCCCAGTTCTTTTGTTTGAAAAATAAAACTAAGAAAAATTTGTTTTTCTTTTTTTTCTTAATTATATATGTGTACGTAGTTTTACAAAACCAAGTCCGTCGCTATAAGCCTAATAAGACTAGTTTTATGGGAAATCTTTTTAACCCCTTTTCATTTTGCAAAAATGCGACTTGCTTATTTAACAGTTCTTTGTTAGAAGCACAAATGACTTACGCGAATATATTTTTTTACTGTCCGTCTTTTGCTCTCGACAATTCTGTGGTAGACCGTTTTAATAAATAGTCAATCCGGATTTTGCTCAAATATCAGATGTTGTCCTAATAATAACGACAAACTTACACAATATCTGTAATAGTTGACGCGGATAACATTTATCTTAACGAGTCAGTGAAACTTGAAGAGAAAAATAAAGGTATCAGTGTATTCAATTATTTCAATAATTGAAAATGTCTTACGTGTTTTTTTATTTTTCGATTTTTGGTAGCAAGTTTTGAATTTGTGTTTTTTTTCGCTTAACTACTCAGTAGTTAATTTGCTGTTAATCCTTGCGAATCCAAATATCTGCCTAAGATGGGTTTTTTTTCCGTGAAGATCTTGCGAATCACTTTGGGTGATTTTTTTTTTTGCAGTGAACTCGTTTCGATTCCTCGTCGCCAATCTGTTGTGAAGTTGTTCCACAGTAAATAATAAATAAAGGAAGTCAAGTCGAGGGTTGGTTTAACAAGTGTATTAACAAAGTAAGAAAGTGACTAGCTCTTGGCTAGACAGTTACAAGACTGGGTATTTATCTACTCCCCACAGAGTAAAATGTGACACAAGGTCGGAAAGTGGGGTTTTGATAAGTCAGCACTCTAGAGGAAGAGCACCTATTACCTTTAAAAATTGCCTGGCCAGCCCCGTCGACATTCCCCGGTAGGGGCGCCTCAGACAGCAAGCAATAAACTTACTCCTCCCCAAAGAGGGGAGGCAAAGCCTGGGAGGGTGGACCTCCTAGAACTGCACAGGACCAGTCTCGTGCAGTATCCATCGGAACAGATACTACACTTTGATCTTGGCTAAAAGGCCAAGAAAGCGACTGAACGACAGTTACAAGACTGGATATTTATCTACTCCCCACAGAGTAAAATGTGACACAAGGTCGGGAAAGTGGGATTAGATAAGCCAGCGCTCGAGAGGTGAGCCATCTGACCATTTAAAAATTGCCTGGGCAGCTCCGTCGGCATTCCCCGGTAGGGGCGCCTCAGACAGTAAGCAATAAACTTACTCCTCCCCAAAGAGGGGAGGCAAAGCCTGGGAGGGTGGACCTCCTAGAACTGCACAGGACCAGTCTCGTGCAGTATCCATCGGAACAGATACTACACTTTGATCTTGGCCAAAAAGCCAAGAAAGCAACTGAACAACAGTTGCAAGACTGGATATTTATCTACTCCCCACAGAGTAAAATGTGACACAAGGTCGGAAAGTGGGGTTTTGATAAATCAGCACTCCAGAGGGAGAGCACCTATTATCTTTAAAAATTGCCTGGACAGCCCCGTCGGCATTCCCCGGTAGGGGCGCCTCAGACAGCAAGCAATAAACTTACTCCTCCCTAAAGAGGGGAGGCAAAGCCTGGGAGGGTGGACCTCCTAGAACTGCACAGGACCAGTCTCGTGCAGTATCCATCGGAACAGATACTACACTTTGATCTTGGCCAAAAAGCCAAGAAAGCAACTGAACGACAGTTGCAAGACTGGTTATTTATCTACTCCCCACAGAGTAAAATGTGACACAAGGTCGGAAAGTGGGGGTTTGATAAATCAGCACTCTAGAGGGAGAGCACCTATTACCTTTAAAAATTGCCTGGGCAGCCCCGTCGGCATTCCCCGGTAGGGGCGCCTCAGACAGTAAGCAATAAACTTACTCCTCCCCAAAGAGGGGAGGCAAAGTCTGGGAGGGTGGACCTCCTAGAACTGCACAGGACCAGTCTCGTGCAGTATCCATCGGAACAGATACTACACTTTGATCTTAGCCAAAAGGCCAAGAAAGCGACTGAACGACAGTTGCAAGACTGGGTATTTATCTACTCCCCACAGAGTAAAATGTGACACAAGGTCGGAAAGTGGGGTTTTGATAAATCAGCACTCCAGAGGGAGAGCACCTATTATCTTTAAAAATTGCCTGGACAGCCCCGTCGGCATTCCCCGGTAGGGGCGCCTCAGACAGTAAGCAATAAACTTACTCCTCCCCAAAGAGGGGAGGCAAAGCCTGGGAGGGTTGACCTCCTAGAACTGCACAGGACCAGTCTTGTGCAGTATCCATCGGAACAGATACTACACTTTGATCTTGGCTAAAAGGCCAAGAAAGCGACTGAACGACAGTTGCAAGACTGGGTATTTATCTACTCCCCACAGAGTAAAATGTGACACAAGGTCGGAAAGTGGGGTTTTGATAAATCAGCACTCCAGAGGGAGAGCACCTATTATCTTTAAAAATTGCCTGGACAGCCCCGTCGGCATTCCCCGGTAGGGGCGCCTCAGACAGCAAGCAATAAACTTACTCCTCCCCAAAGAGGGGAGGCAAAGCCTGGGAGAGTGGACCTCCTAGAACTGCACAGGACCAGTCTCGTGCAGTATCCATCGGAACAGATACTACACTTTGATCTTGGCCAAAAAGCCAAGAAAGCAACTGAACGACAGTTGCAAGACTGGATATTTATCTACTCCCCACAGAGTAAAATGTGACACAAGGTCGGAAAGTGGGATTAGATAAGCCAGCGCTCGAGAGGTGAGCCATCTGACCATTTAAAAATTGCCTGGACAGCCCCGTCGGCATTCCCCGGTAGGGGCGCCTAAACTTACTCCTCCCCAAAGAGGGGAGGCAAAGCCTGGGAGGGTGGACCTCCTAGAACTGCACAGGACCAGTCTCGTGCAGTATCCATCGGAACAGATACTACACTTTGATCTTGGCCAAAAAGCCAAGAAAGCAACTGAACGACAGTTGCAAGCCTGTGTTTTGTCTTCTGGTGTCTCGCACTATTTATAGTGACAACCGGTGTTGTTTCTCCTGTGTAAGAACGGCCGGTGTAACACTATGTAAAGATTAATAAAATGTATTTCTATGTAAGACTGAATAAAATGTATTTCTATGTAAGAATTAATAAAATCTATTTCTATGCTAGAATTAATTAAATGAATTTCTATGTAAGAATTAATAAAATGTATTTCTATGCAAGAATTAATACAATGTTTTTCTATGTAAGAATTAATAAAATGTATTTCTATGCAAGAATTAATAAAATGTATTTCTATGTAAGACTGAATAAAATGTATTTCTATGTAAGAATTAATAAAATGTATTTCTATGCTAGAATTAATTAAATGAATTTCTATGTAAGAATTAATAAAATGTATTTCTATGCAAGAACGTTTACCGTTTTAAGAAGATCGGAAAGAAGATTCGACCGAGGAAAGTGTGTTTTAGTTCTCAGTTGATACAGAGAGACGGGGAGAAAGACAGAAAATGCGACGAGAACGGCGATATTTCCCGAAGGTGAGGAAGGAAAAAAAGATTGATTACACACGAAGGAATTTAAAAAAAAGTTTTTAGCAAATTATGTTTTATTTCTGAATTAATAAAAGAAAACCTTCTCTTTCTAATCTAAAGTAAATAACAGAATAATTGTTTACTAATCGCATTTACTCTTCACTATTTAGTAGTCTCTCTACTTAATAAACTGGTATTGTCCTGCCCTCTGGGTCTGGATTTACGCCCGTCTATTGGGGGTTGTCTGGTCCTGTGCAGTTCTAGCAGGTTCACCCTCCCAGGCTTCGCCTCCCCTCTTTGGGGAGGAGTAAGTTTATTGCTTACTGTCTGAGACGCCCTACCGGGAATGCCGACGGGGCTGCCCAGGCAATTTTTAAATGGCCAGAATGCTCACCTCGAGCGCTGGCTTATCTAATCCCACTTTCCCGACCTTGTGTCACATCTTACCTTGTGGGAGGTAGATGAATATAGTCTCTCTACGTACGTACGCGTTGTCAAGCGACAATAGCAAAAAGTCTCAAACTTGTTGTTTTAAAGACTATTCCTCAAGGCGTTACCTCCTGTGTGAGGAGCAATCTAGTGTTGTTGTTTTCATATCATTTTTTAACTCGGATTACTGAAATACAACACGCACGCGCACATGCACACAACGGTGTTAATTGTTGCTGTTGTTTTGGTATATTTTTTTTTATCTGGAATGGATTTTTTTTTATTGGTATTGTACAAGTTATGTTAAATAAGTAAATGAAAGAAATCAGTGTTTAATTAATCTTGTACGTTCAGTGTTTTGTGCGAATAAGCATGGAACGATGTATCAATTTAAATGAAGCTCAGTATTTGCATAAATACGTAAAAGATTGACCCGTAAAACGTGGGTTAAAATGCAAGATTTATTGATTTATCATGAAAACTGACTGTGTTAGTGTTTTTAAACGTAATGGAAAATGGTTTGTAAGTAGAAAATGTTCAACTTCAAAATTTGAAACTTTCCCATACTCAAATCTTGTCCAACTTTTAGTATGCTGTAGAGTAGACCCAACATGACATAAAACCATGAAAAACAAAATGTTACATTTTTTTGTGTCAGTTGGTGCCTTGACCCCTCTAAAGTGATGTCTTTTGTCTATACTAGGCGTGGATCGTAGCATCACTTCTCGTCCACACCATAAGTGCGTGGGTTTACTCGGTCATTGTCCCTCGCTATGGAGGTGCGGGCCTGTACTGTTCGCTGGTATCTTCCACTATTGGGTGTTTTGTTGTTCGCTCGTGATTCTGTATTGTACAGTCTGTTTGGGGCGCTTGGCTGTCAATATTTGACATCGCTTTGTTCTGTGGGTACACCTGTTTTTTTAAACTGCTGGAATAGCCTTTTCTTGTCTTCGGCTGGTTTGGGCACTGTGTCCCATTTGTGCATTGGTCTGGGTTTAACCTGTCCATCCTGGGGGCTTCTCTGCTTACGCCACTTTTGTGCTATGTAAGCTACCGGCTTTTCCACCGGAGAAGAGTCCAGTTGTATGCCCCCGTCCAGGTACTTTTGTGCCTCATTTGAGATGCCTCCAGCAGTGTAGTGTCTACGTATAGGAAAATATTCGGTGCCAACATTTTCACCTTCTCGCTCATCAACATGGCGCTCATCAATGACAAAACCGTGTCTGCCGACATTTCGGTCTGCTTTTTCTTCTAATATTTGTCCTTGATGTGAACTGCTGCCTATCTAACTGTGCTTTCCAGTCTTCCTGCGAAATCCGTCAGTCTTTCGCCATCTTTATGCTGAAGGTTTACGCAAGGCTCAAATGCTGAAAATTCGACGTGTGGCTACTGTGTGCCAATAACAAGTAAGCCTTTAATTGGTCGAATGAAGTTGTTTCATGTGCTGAGTCCTCCATCTGCTGAACTATCCCTTCGTAAAGCAATTACTTAGCCACTTAAAAAAAAATCCTCCTCCAATTTGGGTTATTCTTGACACTCCGGTCGTACGTGAATAGCGTATGCCTTGTTTAGGTCAGTTATGAACTTGCTCACGTCGACACCCGGTTGAAACGGGCGAATATGGCGCATGGAGTCGCGCAACGACTATTGCTTTAAGAGCAAATCGTAATCGGTTGGACGACTTGATTGTGCTAGCATCGGGGTCGCTGATTTCATTGCTCTCAGTAGATTATTTAAATCCTCCGCTATTTCTCGTATCACGGAGTCTGATGCTTGTGATGGATCCTGTTTGAGCCTGAATACCCCAGCTTTTTGGTCTTTTATAAGACTCAGTAATTGTCCTTCAGTGAGTCCGGAGTAATCCATCCTTGTGGCAATCTTTTATTTAATTTTATTTATTTATTTATTCATTTATTTATTTATTTTTTTCTGACTCGTTGCTTGACGAGTTAACAGTTCAACGGCTCTTCATTTTCTGTCTCAGAAACCAGCTTTATGCGTTTCACTGCGGGTACGTTACCCTTTGTGAAGAGTCCGTAACTTCTGACACCTATGTTATAAATGTGATACTAGGACACTGGCGTTAAAAATGTCTTATTTAAGCCACGAATGTTGAGAATGTGTAAGGTTGGAAACCCCCGCCCTCTCACACCACACGTCTCCCTCCATCGTTTATCCAGGACCAGCAAGTTGCATTTTACCTTCGCCGTTAGTGAAATAAGACTTTTAATTTATTCTTGTCAATAAACTGGTGAAAGGGAGATAATCAGGTAAATTTATCGAGGGGAAACGAGACACATTTGTATCACAAATTATAAACATAAAGAAAATAATACACTTGCAAAAATCAACAAAAAAACAAATTAAGCAAACATAACAAGTGTTTATTTATTTGAATGATAAACTAATAGTCCTTCTCCGTTCAAGGGGAGTTCTTCATATACAGACTGGTTTGGTTAAGTCCAAGAGAGTTGATCAGTCAGGATATAAAATTGAGTCAAATTTTAGCAAGTATCGTTGTTTTTGGACATCATACATATGAAATTCAATTGAGAAGTTCTTCTCCTCCCATGGGGAGTTCGTAATAGGGAGGCAGGATTTGTTAAAACCGTGGTGGACGGTTTTATGGGATCATTTATACGACAAGAGAGGAAAAATATGAAAGTTCAATTTAGGACGACTTAATATGGAATTCTTTTTTTTTAATGTCATATGCACAATGTGCATATGTGCATTGCACATACCGTTTCGAGTTGACGGCTGAGGGAAGGATATTATAACAGAATGTTTGATTCTGAGACAGAGCAGTTTTTAGTGTCCCGAGATATACGTAATCTCGAATGCGGAGAGGTAAATGTTAATTTGTCAGCCGTAGTCAACTTTTTCGGACCAGGTTTTTCCTTTTGGTGTCCGATAGACAGCGGTAAGAATCGTCGCTGTATTTTCTTAGCCGTTAAATTTTGAATTCCACTTTCTTTTTCATGTGCGGGGATAAATTTGTTCGATAAGACAACGGTGTGAGCTGTCAATCTTCAGATGTCCGCTCTCGTCCGCTGCCCAAAACTCTCTCCTAGTATTTTTCCTTTTCTGCCCCTTTCCCGCTATTTCTCTCGGGGACCCTCTTTTGCATCGCAACAGCCTTTCGTTCAATTTTATTAGTTGATACATCCGCCCACACGAACGGAGTGGGCTGATTTTGCTATTCTCGGCCTTGAATGTCTAGACAACTTCTTGTCGCATTTTTAGTGTGTCTGTAAGGGGAAGATTATGAGAAGCGAGGGGATGAAAGGGGTTATCCTTTTATCTTCTCGTAAAGAAACGGAACAACGAAAAGTATTTCTGTAACTATAACAAAAAGGGGTTTTATTAATTCAAGGTTACCTATACCGTTTGGTATAGGTAGAAGAGAGTGGGACGGTGTCCGTCTAAGGAAGAGGAAGAATATAAGAGTTCTTAGGGCTGCCCGTGGTAGTAGTCGTCGAGTGGGCGACGGCGGAAGGAGTGAGAGCGTTTCCTCGTTCCTCGCTGGTGCTCTCAGCGATATGCCAAAGCTGGTGCCAGGAGGTCGCCTGATCTTTTTCCTCGAACCCTAAGGGAATATAAGTAGTCCCTTAGGTAACTAACGATATTAATGCACCCTGTGATTTGATTGGACAAGCCAGCTCACAAGGACAGTGATTACGCATTCAAAAGTAGTCCCTATTGGTGACTGCTACATAACCCCCTGCTTAGCCTGAAAGCCGACAGGTAATAAACGGAAGTGTAGCAGTGGGAAATAACAAAAATACAAAATTTGTCAATTAACAAATGTTTAAAAAGTTTTTTTTGTTTTTTTTTGCAGGGAAAAGTCTTTTCTGCAAGAAGTATTTTCAGGAAATGTTTGTATAGTAATGAAAATATATATATATATATATATATATTTATTTAAGAGTTTGTCTTCTCTTTGAAAAAAGTAATTTTGGAGAAGTGTGGATCCTTAATGTGAGAAGTAT
This sequence comes from Sepiola atlantica, assembly GCA_963556195.1. Taxonomy (NCBI): domain Eukaryota; kingdom Metazoa; phylum Mollusca; class Cephalopoda; order Sepiida; family Sepiolidae; genus Sepiola; species Sepiola atlantica. The sequence goes on from OY744520.1 coordinate 144,006,421, forward strand.
GTTTTGAAAAATAGAGTACAAGGCTCATTCTATATATAGACAGTTTTAGACAGTTTTTTGGGCCAATGTACTTGTCGATCACTACGTGTGGTGGTGACATAATTTTCTTTAGGGGTTTCTAAAAGTTAATGTGTATTTGCAGTTGTCTGATGCACAGTAGGGGGAATATGGGGATCAGGTGTTTCTGCGTTAAGAAAAGCTCTTTTCACCCTGTCGATGGATACGGTGTCTTTTTTGCCATTAATGTCAAGGGTGAAAAGTTTGTCAGTGCGTGAAAGCACGCGATAAGGACCAGAATAAGGAGGAGTAAAAGGGTCTTTCAAAGAGTCTTTTCGCACAAAAACATGAGTCCACGAGGAAATGTCTTTAGGGACCGAAGATTTAATGGTCTGTTGCATAGAGTGCATAGGTGGGAGCTCATTAAAGTAAGCTCGCAGTCTGTTTATATACAGAGCTGTATCTGTTGCCGTTAAATCTATCAGGGTCAACATCTGACCCGGCAACGATAGAGGTAGTCCATATACAAGTTCGGCTGAAGAGTATCCGAGGTCCTCCTTGATCGCAGCGCGACAGCCAAGAAGGACAACAGGTACGCACTCGCTCCATCGCTGCTGGTCAGGATAAGCACGCAACGCGGCTTTCACTTGGCGATGGAAGCGTTCTATCATCCCATTGGAAGCTGGCGATAGCTGGTAGTACGGATACGTTTAATCCCTAAAATACTGGAAAGTTCCTGGAATAGGTGGGATTCAAACTGTCCACCACGGTCGGTGGTAATAGTTGAGGGGACTTCATAGAACGATATCCAGCCACATATAAGGGTTCGCGCTACGGATTCAGCCGAAATGTCACTTAGAGGGATGGCTTCAGGCCACCATGTAACACGATCGATGCAGGTCAGGAGATAAGTAAATCCCTGACTGACAGGCCATAGTCCAACCAGATCAATATGAACATGGCTGAACCGAGCGTCTGGACTGCTGAATGTTCCAAGAGGTGCACGGATATGCTTGTGCACCTTTGACTTTTGGCAGGATACGCAGGAACGTGTCCAGGCAGTGATATCACGCCTCATATTTGGCCAGAAAAATCTAGCTGAAATCAGCTTCGCTGTGGCTTTGAGTCCGGGGTGTGCCAAGTTGTGAAGGGTATCAAAAACAACCCTACGATGAGTCAGTGGAACAAAAGGGCGAGGTGAATCTGTTGAAGTGTCACAGATGATCTGCGTGTCCGAAGTGGGCACAGGCAGGTATTTGAATTTGCAAGTTGCAAACTCAGGTGACGACAGATCCAGAGTGTCCAGACATGGCTGGTCTAAAGCCATCTGTTGTAGATCGATATCCGAAGGTGAAGACTAAAAATTTATAGGAAGGCGGGACAAGGCGTCTGCCGCCGCATTCTGTTCACCAGATATATGTCGGATATCGTTAGTAAATTGCGAAACAAAATCCAAGTGGCGAGTTTTGCGAGGAGAATATTTGTCCAGCTTAACACGCAGTGCGTATGTAAGTGGACGGTGATCAGTGTAGATCACGAATTGACGGCCCTCGAGTGAATGCTGAAAGTGTTTCACTGCGAGGTACATTGCCAGTAGTTCATGCTGTAACGTTGTTCTGCCGGTTTCAGTTGTCTCAAAAAGTATTCGAGAGGTTGCAGTTGACCTTGGTGCTGCTGTTGCAACATTGCACCTACAGCTGTACCCGATGCATCAACGACCAGTGAAAACTGGGCATTGGACACAGGATGTGCAAGCAAGGATGTCGTCGCTAGTTTTTGCTTCACTTCATTGAAGGTTTTCAGCTAAATATCATTCAGTGAAATTTGCTCGTTTTTCTTCTTCCTGTTACGTAACAGGTCAGAAAAAGGAGACACGAGATCCACGCAGTGTGGGATAAAACGTTTGTAATAATTTAACAGACCCAGAAAGTGCCTTAGTTGGTGAAGTGAAGTGGGTGGTTGAAGGTCTTGTAGAGCTTTAACCTTTTCAGGCAAGGGAGATATGCCTTCAGGGCTGATTGTGGGGCCCAGGAAAACTAGTGACGAAGCACCGAAAACACATTTACCAGGGTTAATCATCACCTGGTATTGCTGAAACCGTTCGAACAGTAGGCGGAGATGGGTGACATGTTCCTCAGGTGAGGCACTTGCCACAAGTATGTCGTCTATGTAATTATAGACGAAGTCAAGATCTCGCACTACTTCGTCCATGAAGCGTTGAAAGGTACTAGCCGCGTTTCGCAAACCGAAAGGCATCGTCAGGAATTCAAACGCTCCAAAAGGAGTTGTTACCGCCGTTTTGGGTATATCGGTCGGATTTAGTGGAATCTGATGGTAAGCCTTTACTAAGTTCAGTTTGGAGAAGGTCTTACAACCGTGCAGAAACGAAGCAAAGTCCTGTATATGTGGGATTGGGTAACGATCAGATACCGACATGGCATTGAGTAGTCGATAGTCCCCAGTCGGACGCCAATCTCCGGAGCGCTTCGGGACCATATGCAAAGGGGAAGCCCAAGGACTGGACGAGGGGCGTATAATTCCCAGTTGCAGCATATGGTTAAATTCCACCTTCGCCGCCTTTAGTTTCTCTGCAGGTAAGCGACGCCGGCGTAAGAACACAGGAGCTCCTGTGGTCTCAATATAATGTTTTGTTGAGTGAGTTGGATTACTCACAACAAAATTAAGATTCGTTAACTCTAGGTAGGAGTGGAGTAGGGTCTGGTACTGGGCTGACAGATGGGGTGTTTGATTTAAAACCCGGTACGGAAAGTTCATATTAGCATCTATCAGCCGTCGTCTGCGCATGTTCACTAATAGATTAAAGTGGTGCAGAAAGTCCACGCCCAGAATGGGCGACTGTAAAAACCCACGTAAAGTCTCTGCGCAATTCCAAGTTTAAAGAACGAGAAATTTGACCGTACGTGGGAATAGGGGAGTGATTTACGGCTTGCAATGAAATGGGCGACACTGGTGGCTTTTTAGCTAGTAGTTTCAGTGGCTTAATACTGCAAGCGGCCCCAGTATCAACCAAGCAACGTGCTTGGGATATTGAGTCCCTAATGAAATATGCACTGTTATCATGAGATCCTAGTGGAGACCGTGCCGTGCTCGGGTCCCCAGAATTTAGTTTCCCTGGTTAGGGAACGAACAAGGTTGTTTACACTTATGTGCTTGGTTGTCATAGCGACTGTGATAGTAACACAATCCTGGCTTATTTGAGTAGCGATGGTGTGGGGACGACGAACGATTACGACGTCTAGGCGATTAAGATCTAGACATGCTTAATTTTCGCATATTTCTCTCAAGTCGCTCTATCGCATGGAGTATGGCCAATGTGACCTGTTGACTGCTGTCTCCGGCGTTAGCAGATAAAGAAGAGACCTCAACCTGTGGCTGGCGGTGGGAAATGGGGTTATGTCGAATGACACAATCCATCACTTTATCTGCCGACGCAGCAACTACGTCGACAGAGCTCGTCTCCACCATAGGCGCCAGAATTGCCTTGACCTCGCGCGGCTGCCTAGAAAAGAAAAACTGCTTTATGAGGGTACTATTAGCGGATGCCTCTCCTTCCGCCAGTTCTCTCATTCTGCGGAGCAGCTCACTTGGCTTTCGGTCGCCCAAGCGCTCGTCGTGGACCATCGTTTGAAAACGCTTTTCTGCTGAGAGCGATGTGTTTCGTAGGACCTCCCGCTTAATGCTGAGTATATGTTATTCAGTCCTTGACTACTGGTGTTAAGGACGCAGGGAATGCACTAAATAAAATGTGCATTTGCCGTTGCTCAACGACATTATTTGCCGTGTAATATGCCTCGAGTTGGGCAAACCAGACGCGAACGTCGCCGGCGAATGCAGGTAAAACGCTCATTTTTTTTTATGAGACCCCAGACCAAGAAATCTAAGTTAAATAAAGATTGAAAACATCGTCATAGACACACATTTCAGAGAGAAAAAACGAAAGAGGAATTTTCTAAGTGTAGAAAGCCAAGAAGTTAAAAAAATATAATAAGTATGTATTTTTTTGTTGACAGAGGTGATTGATATATTTGAGTGTATGCATTTGTGTGTAAAAGGGAAAAAAACTAATGTACTTACTCTTTTAAGGGGGCTTTAAAAAAATTATTCGTAAAAACAAGAGTCTTTTTTTGTTAAAGGCAAAAAGAATGCTTTCTTTCTTCGTTTGTTGAGTCTAACTTTCTTCGGTTGAAGTCAAAAGAATTGGTCAGCGCCATTTTGGAGGGTGTATACGTCGCGGCGTCGAAAAGTATGTCCGTCTAAAGTTGTTTGAAACTTGTTTTAAATTGTTTTATTTTGTTAATAGTTTTATATTTTAAGGTATTTTGAAGTATTTCTCTGTCAAGAATTCGTTCAGTTAAAGACAGAAAAATATTTTATAAAAGAAAATGTTTCTTCGATGCGAAGTACGCCTTTACTGTGATAGAGAGAAAGAGAGAGAAAAAAGAGGGATTTCGGTAGTTTTTTTTCTTCTTTTTTTGGTGCTAAAAAGTAACTGTCCTTTTTTTTAAGCTTTTAAAGAGAATTTAAAAAGTTTCCGAATCTCTCAAGGTTGAACTTTTTTCTTTTTCTGTTTAGAAAAACGCGGAGTTTCGTTTCTTTCTCAATTTGTGACTGTTTTTTTTGTAAACGACGGAGTTTTTTTGTCGCCGTGGGGTTAAGCTTTAAAACCTTTTCGTCGCAGAAATAACTTTTCGTTGTTTCTTTTTCTCTTTTAAACGACGGAGTTTTTTTGTCGCCGTGGGGTTGAGTTTTAAAACCTTTTCGTCGCAGAAATAACTTTTCGAGGGTTTTTTTGTTTGTTTTTTTTATATTCCGCTTCGTTTTTTCCTTACGTTTCGTATATCAAAAGGTCTGTTTTTTTTTTCTTTTAGCGTCGGAGTCACCATTTGTAAGGGAGAGGATGGTGGAGATGCGAGGGGATGAAAGGGGTTATCCTTTTATCTTCTCGTAAAGAAACGGAACAACGAAGAGTATTTCTGTAACTATAACAAAAAGGGTTTTTATTAACTCAAGGTTACCTATACCGTTTGGTATAGGTAGAAGAGAGTGGGACGGTGTCCGTCTGAGGAAGAGGAAGAATATAAGAGTTCTTAGGACTGCCCGTGGTAGTAGTCGTCGAGTGGGCGACGGCGGCAGGAGAGAAAGCGTTTCCTCGTTCCTCGCTGGTGCTCTCAGCGATGTGTCCAAGCTGGTGCCAGGAGGTCGTCTGATCTTTTTCTTCGAACCCTAAGGGAATATAAGTAGTCCCTTAGGGAACTAACGATATTACTGCACCCTGTGATTTGATTGGACAAGCCAGCTCACAGGGACAGTGATTACGCATTCAAAAGTAGTCCCTATTGGTGACTGCTACATGTCTTCGCTTTTGGCGAATTGCACCCGCTTTCTTGTGCGTATGGGAACATGTGCCAACAAGTCTCCTTTTTTTTTTTTAAAAACTTTCTTGGGTAAAATATGTGGATATAACATAGATAAATAACTTTATCGCAGGGGGTTCGTGGTGATGAGGGATGGGCATTCGGTAGTGTTTTTCTTCCCTTCTCTGGGGTAGAACGAAATGCTAAAATAATCGAGTGCCTTATGCTCAGTTCAATATTGCTATTACAAAAGAGACAACTTTATTAACAACAAAAATTGTTTCGCACTGAAAAGAGCCTCGCTTTACTCTGAGTGTTTTGATACTGTGTTGTGGTGTGTAAAACGTAATTTTGAATTTAAACAAAAATATATATATTTTTTAAAGTAAAAAATATCACTCCGTTACATGAATATGATATTATGGCAAGGGAGATAACTCATTTAACATAATTAAAGTTATTGCCCTTATTTTTGTTTTCATGGAGTACTCTCCCTTTAATTGTGAAAAGTATCGTTATTTCCAAAACTTTATTCGCAAAGTTGTCATTTTTTATATTGCCTTGATGCAAGCGTTTATTAATGAATACTGGTTTTACTAGCAGGGATATGCGGCATTGCCCGGGAATGAATGAGGAATCATGTAGCTAAACCCCATGTTACTGTATTTTTCTTATTAAAATGTATCTCGCACCCACCAACAAAGCAATTTACGTTTATAGACACGGCTTTTTACATCTTACGAAATGCATTTTTGTTGTAAATAAACATTTAAAAATTTTCATTTACACTAATGAATTCTGATTTCAATGAATAGAGAAGTAATATTAAATAAAATATACAAAACGCGGAATTGTCTGATAACTTCTATTTTAATAAGTTTAATACTATTTACACACAAACACACACACCCACGTATATATATATATATATATATATATATATATATATATATATATATATTAGTAAATTTGTAGATTAACACCCTTAGCTAAATTTCCACAAAAACGAGCGAGGTTCTACTTTCTTTTAGGCGATTACGTAGTAACACCCTGGAAAACTTGGCGGAAAACAAGAAGAAAAAAGACCCGAATCAATTATTTTAGAATTTAGACTGTGGATCAGTTTCGTAAATAAGTTAACGTAGAATGATTCCTCCCTTCCGGCTATTCTAACATTTTAGGCCAGTTAACTATTTTTTACCACTAACCCTAAGTCCGATTAGCAAAGTTGTAAAACCGCACAGAATCGTCTAAAAAAGGAGCCCCTAAAGAAAAATGCAGAGTAGCAAAAAAAGAAAAAACAAGGAACACGGTTAACTGTCCTAAAACGCTAAAATGACCCGGAAATGGGGGGGGGGGCTCATTTTACGTTAACTTTATATGCGAAAGTGTCCGCCACTCTAAATTCTAAAATACGTTTTTCAGAGCGTTCACATGTAATCGCCTAAAGAAAATAGAATCTAATTTTTTAAGGGTGGGGGGAGAGGAGATTTAGCTTATGATGTTAATCTACAACAATAATCTATACTGAAAAAATGAATTATTTGGTTATACTTCAAAATTTGAAATAAATTTGGATGCATTTAAACTAAATAAAATAGAAGGTCAATTAAACTGACTTTAAAATTCTGTCTTGCTTAACTGTTTCATTTAAGATTTCATTTTAAACAATTTCGTTCGTTTAATTTACTGGCCAACGGTAATTTAAATTTAACAAAAGAGTAATACAACATTTATCATTAAAAAAAAAACCCAAAAAACTGGTACGCCATATTTTTCCAGGAATCAGGTATTTATTTCAGTTTCACTTTTGTTTTTTTCTTCGTGAAACAAAAATGAAAGTAAAATATCTTTCGAACAAACTCGGTTTGCTACTTTGTTTTAAATAGGACATTATCAAAAGAAAGAATGAAAAAGCTTATTCATACAAATTAATTTTGTTCGGCAACTTGTTAAGACAATGAAAATGAAAGTTTCGCAACGATCAAGAGTTCAAAGAGTCCACGGAACGTTCTAGGAGAAAGAGTTGTTAAAATTGAGTACATGTGTTCATCGGCTGTCGCCGTGTGCGTTTACGTATGTGTAAATGAGAATAAGCATGACTGCGTGTGTGTCTATTGGCATGCTTGTTTTATTAGTCAGAGGATGTATGCTTTTTTATTTCGGCTGGCGCCACATGCGATTACGTGTGTGTAGATAGCATGCCTCTGTTTTATTAGTGATAGAGTGTGTGCGTCTATGAACTTGTGTATATGTGTTCGTTTAGCGACGTTTGTGTGCGTGTGCTTCGCTGGCCGTACAGTAGTTCGTGTATGTTTCTCGTCATGTGTGTGCTATTTGCCGAGGGGCCCTTCGCCCCCCAAAAGCACGGCTGCATTGTGATGTACGTACATGTGTTATCTCTGAAAGAAGCAAAAAAGAAAAAGAAAAACCGTGTGTTTGGGTTTTTATAGTACGCGCTATAGTCTACGTCCAACAATTATCGTCGGAGAACCTAGGTGACAAGACATTCAATACCAACGTTCCTGAGACGCTAACGACTGAATCTAATTATTAACAATAATAATTGTTATGTCCAAATAAATCGGCTATTTTTATATTTGATAAAATTCCTGTATTTGTCATAATTCTTTGCCTACTGCCGTGTTGTTTAATGTTTAAAAAGTTGTAAGCCCCTGCAAAAAGTTGTGACCCCGACGTGATTACAGGTGCAACGACTGGGCAAAGAACAGCAGAACACAAGAATCAACCTACGATCAATCTAAATCCACCACCTTACAACACCATGATTAACATGAATTGGTTCACATAGTTCGAGGCGGTATTAGCGGCTAAAAGAGTGATCAATCAGCGTGTGGAATTTGGAAAGGTGGTAGAGGCTTTACAACTGTCCATCGCCGATTTGGCAAATAGAATATTTTTAAAAAATTACAAGGACATCTATCAAATTAACGACGATCCAGGGGATCACACACGGTACCTCGAAGACCAGATCGCAAACTTTCAAGTGTAGATGCAGGATATTCAGGAATCGAACCCACAATACTAGCTGGAGAAAAGAAGACAGCACAGATGAGCGTTGACTCCATAAAACTTTCAGCAATCCAGTTCTAAACTGCCGACTTCGCACACCTTTGCACTCATTATAAGGCAAGGGCAAACTAACAAACGGGCAGACAGCCACGACGAATCCGACTGATATAGGTTGTCTTTTCTATGTGCGTAAAAATAAGTTGACATATCTGGTGGATACTGATGCGGCACTTGGCATAATACCTTCCCCTACCAAGCTCACCTTGTTCAAACTCCAGGCAGCTAAAGGTTTCACAATAGAAACTTATGGAAACATAACTGCCCGTAAATGTTAACATGAGATGCAGCAACAGCTGGTTCTTTTACCATAGCAGACATGATGACACCCATACTCGACACAACCACTTAAGAAAACCGATGCAGGTTTACACCAAACTTAGCGCAACATCAACACCATCGGACAGTTAGCATATTCCTGGCAATAATGACTACATCTACCTAAGTTGACTTATGCAAAAAAATAGCATTAGACTAAATGTTACCAGATAGTGTAATCCACCACTCCGGTAACCCGCCGCTGCACCTTGTGAAGAAATTCCGTATCTATATGGATTACAGGAAACTCAACGCTTTTACTGTTCCTGACCGGTAGCCTGCCCCTTGTATCTAAGATTCTACCTCAGCCACGAATTTTAACCAATATCGATTTGACTACAGCATACTCCTAAGTTCCAGTTGCGTCGGAGAATATTCCCAAGACGGAAGTCACAACCTCGTTTGGGTTATATCTATCCCCCAAAGTATCTTTCGGGCTACGCAAAGCTGCACACAATTTATATTGATGGATGAGGTTTTGCATGGTCTACTATACGTCTACGGCTATAAAAACTGGTGATCAGCAGATACGCCGTCATCCGCAAACAACATTTAAACAAAGTGAATTCGGCACATAACATGTCTGCTATCACGCAGATGCTAACGGAATCGCTCCAATGTCCGAGAAAATACAGACAATACAAGACTTTCCGGTGCCCTCGTCGATTAAACAGCTGAGACGCCTTTTGGAGATCATTAACTTCTATCGAAAGTCCATCTCAGGCTGTCCAATCATTCTTAACTCATTAACCAACTCTTGGATAAGTGAGAAGGTGCATTGGTAGAACAAGAGTTGGACTCTCAAAGCTAATACATTACGTCCATCTCCGCTATAGTATACCATCCTATTCGACGTATAGCACATTCCCATAGAGCTCTTGACCATATACCAAGCCATAAAGTATTTTCGACACTTGCTAAAGGGGCGATATTTCACAACGTCCTTGAGCAATAACTTCGACATATACATCTCTTGTGGGATTAGGTATTTCGACTACATCTCACATCACCGCCCTGTTTCGATCGGACATAAATACCCTGTAAGACAGTCCACTTAGTCATGACTTGATAGCTGAAGCACAGAAATTGCACTGTGATGTGAAAGTATTTTCTCAGGCACTATGTCTTGCCAACACTCAGAAAAAAAGTCTTCGACCATCTGCACAGATTATCTCATCCGAGAAAACATGCCATCGTCAAACTCATCGCGGATCGTTTTGTATGATCAAACATAAACAATAACACCTACAATGAGGCCAACTTTTTTCTAATGACAGAAATGTAAAGTACATCGGAACAAGGATTCTGGATATAAGGTTTAGTGTTATTATATCTTAATTTTAATCTTCGTAAGGGGACATAAAGATGGTGCAAAATTGTTCTGTTCAAGGAATTAATTTTACCTGGGACTGGTATTCTTTTAGTATATATATATATATATATTTGTGTTATAATGGAATAATTCCAGGAGGAAATCCGGGTATGAGAGCTCAATGTAGTAATGAGAGCTCAATTATCGACAATTATGTGATTTCGTGTTATTATTTTATATATATATATATATATATATATATATATATATATATATATATATATATATATATATATATATATATATATATATATATATATATACTTTATAGTTGCATTCAAATGACCATAGGAAAAATAAATCCCAAACGATAATTTTCATTCATTCATAATTTCTTTATTTTCAAATTTCAGCGAATACTTGGATTTTTTCCTCGCCTCACAAAAACAATTCAATTGTTTTTTCCAAATGTAATACTTTTTCTTACGCGCGTTTCACAGCAAGGTCAAGAGAAGTATAGTTTTAGTTTAACTTTGCTGATCACCAGAACAATACTTCATTTAATAGTAATAGAGAAAACATATCATCTCCCCAAAATCAACTTCAAGTCCAAAGCAAAATCCCGGTGGAAGAACAAAAACAAAAAACTTGAAAAAACTAATTGATAAATTATTATTAATCCTGAAGATAAATAAGTCCTGTTAAAATCCATATAAAAAGCTTAATACGAAAATACGGTTAGTTTAGAATCACTTCTAATGTCAACAGCAGATTCACAGTAAACGTAGAAATATCATTAAATATTGAATTACATAACTTAAATTCCAGGTTCTAAATAGTTCTATGATAAATATTATCAATTTTTATATGTTTTAGCGAAAATAAAATGGTGTTTCTTGCTATTTCTGTTGATTGGTTCATTTTTGTGTCGTGTCAGTTGAGGCCGGTGTAATTTATTAGATGGAGCTTATAAAGTGATGTTTCTTGCATTTTCTGTTCCTTTGTTTGTGATGTGTTCTTTCTGTGGTTTTGTTTTCTTTCTGTAGCAGATTCCATGTGACCCTTCGAAGCTTATGCGGGTTGGTTTCCGCATTCAATGATTTTTCTTAAGATTGGAGCTGTTTTGATCATTGCCGTCCTTTGTATAGTTCCAATGATCTATTTGATTCAAATTTCTCCCAGTCTTTTTTTCTGCACGAAAGAGCTAGATGTTAAAATTAATCGAGTGCCTGTAATTAGGTCCCATTAAATATTGCTAATAGAAAAGAGACAACTTTATTAATACTTGATAGAGATATTGGTCACAGAAATTGTTCCTACGCGCGTGAATATTTCAATATGTATTTTGTGTGTAAAACGTAAATCTTAATGTAAGCAAAAATAATTCTTGAAAAAAGAAGCAAAAAATATGTGAAGAACAAAAATGTAAAGTACATCGGCTCACCAAATCCCCACCCGACACTTCACAGATGTCGATCGCTTTTCTTGATAGAATATATTAGTACCGATGAGGAAGAACTAATCACAAATGGTCGCCAAATTCATCTTAAGGGGCTGAATCGTGACTTTTGGTAGACTCGACATCCTCAACACTGACTTCAGAGCACAATTCAAGTTGGTGTTCTTTCGAGAATTTACGAAACTGCTCGGCGTAAAATTCTATCGGGAAAGGAAAATGACAATAGTTTTGTGAAATAATTTCTTCACTTTTGTGTATTTTACACGTAAAGTCTAGCCATAAATCTCGAAGATCGGCTGCAGTAAGCACACCAAGTGTTTTGTAGTTTATAATATATTTATATTTAGACAATGTATGCAAAATAAAAATGAAACTGTAGCGGACGGGAAATGACAATAGTTTTAGTTTCAAAAACTATCTGACGAATATACCTGGTGAACTAAGTGCACGAGAGATTCAAACAATTGTGCTTAAAAGGAAGGTTAGAATCATAAAAAGATCTCTAGGTTTGAGTCTCTGAGATAGCAGGTTAATGCCTGGCATTCGGTAGGATGCTTAACCCCTAGCAAAAATAAAGAGAAAAGAAAATTGAAATACAAAATAAAAAAAGTGAAACGGTACAGTGTCCAATATTATTTTTGAATGATTGCGATGTTTCAGAATTGTCTCATCACAGATTGATTTGAAAGAAAAACTTCTCTAATCATTTTGATGAGAAACTTAAACGATCTTAAATGATGTAATAATATAAGATTAATAGTGAATGAAAAGAAACTTAGTGTGATTGAAGCATCAGTAGACACAGTTTATGTGTAACTGTGTTCATGCCAAGGATAACATTATCGTGTGATGATTTCCCATTTAGTTTAAAAAGAATACAATTGCCTGTAAAATAGTATTTGCAACGTATATAAAGCATCCCAAGGATAATAATTAAGAGCTGTTGAAATTAATCTTTTACGGCCTTTCTTCACAGATTATAAAATATATGGAGGGTGTTCACGGGAATGTGCCAACGCCAATATATGTGTTTTAAATCTTGATAACTCAACTAAAGATATTATAAAATGTCCGCGTCCAAACACCAGGATTACCAGGAGAGATTAACTAGAACATTAATCAGAATAAACCGACATTAAAGAAAGACATAGAAAGCGACGGGTGCATTGACCAGCGACGATATGATACTTAGTGGTCAACAGCCGAGGGTCAAGATAGAGAATTCGGAAAGATGTTGAAAAACACGGACGTTTTTTTAGTTTTTGGCGGAAGTAAGCTGCGTTAAACGGACGTTTCTGATTTCTGAGAAAAAGCAAATACAGGGTTACGCAAAAGTCACGCATCAGTTTTAAGCCTACAACGATTCAAGAGCTCAAAACCAATATCAGACATGAAATCCAAGAACTAGAGCCAGTTATTCTAAGGACTGTAATAGAAAATGCCCTAAATAGAGCCCGTCTTTGTGAGGCCGAAAATGGTGCCCATTTAAAGGATATTATTTTCAAAACCTACTGCAACTAAATTACCAAGTAAATGTATTATTTATCAGAAAAGCCTAGTAAATCACTTGAAATGTTGTAGTTTCTATCACCTAAACAAACCAATGCGCGACTTTTGCACCACCCGGTATATTCGGGGGACGCTGGCTGTTAGGGGGCGAACAACGGCGGGCAACGGTGACAAAACCCGAGGACGAACGATCATGGTGAGGGACAGGAAAAGGGTCGCGAACGACGGACTTCGTTTTAGCTGAGGCTTTGAAGGTTAGAGATATAGAGACACTAACGACTAAACTCTGACCACAAATACCCGCCACACACATCCATGTCCGACAAATCACTGTATCTGTGTGCTATCTTTATTACGTATGTAAAATGTGGAGTATGGCTTCTCGTCCCGGCAACCGATTACACTAGCATCCCGACACGCCCTATAAGAAGATGATGCTAACGAAGAATAAGAAGAACAACAAAAACAACAAGAACAACGACGCCACATCAGTTTAGGGGTAAGACGATCAGTCGAAGGTGCGGGTATAGTTGCACAGCATTAGTTTATGTATTACATGTTCCAAACATTCTCTGGTGGATTGAATATTAGAAAAGATGGTATCAGTTCATGTCAATCGAAATCATCAATAAAAAAATATGAATATAGGGGCGACGTGTGATCGAAGGGCGACCTTAACGATTTGCACATAACCACAAATAATAGAATACTTAAGCCCAATAATAAATTTACAGTTGTTTCTTTTTGTCTTAATCATTTAAATCACCCACAGCCTGTAGAAAAAGAAGTGTTATTACGAAAATATGGATGATCCTCTATCCGCCCCCACCGTCTCCGGTATTTTCGTTCACATCGAATATTTGTAATCTCCCAAGAAACTCACCATTGGATCCACCATATCGGAGTTATGCTCTATATAAAAAGGCGAAGAATATTGTTTATCCAGAGTTTTTGAGGCAAAACGACTAATTGTACAGATTGTGTTATGAATCATCTGTTAACGACATTATCGAGCAGATTTACTTTATATATAAAAAGTAGAAACTTATCTTATTAATTCTGAGCTCTTGTATAAGTGAGGAATGAAAAAGTACATATGAAACAAAACGTGCAGAATCATCCGATTTCATTTATTCATGAAAAAAAAAACGAAATGAAATACTGATCGGGATTAAATATGAAATTATAAAAAAGTGATCGAAATTAATTGTTTTCATTTTAAACAATACAAACCGATATGTGTCCTCTCCGACTCGCCGTACACATGTTTTAATGAATTCCTTGTTAACGAAACTTTTGAACACAATATATATATAATTGTTCATCAGGTCACATAATCAGAAATAACAAAAACGAAGGTAATTTGATAAAATTATTTTTGTTTATTCAAGCTGAAATCCATTCAACCAATACATATTAAAAGAAAAAACAATCGTTTGATATTAATAGAATTTAATTTGTTTTATACTTCAACAGATTAAGCAATGTAATTTCAAGTTAACTATTTACATTATCTTTCTTCGGACTATTGTTATCTTCAATGTGATATTTGTATTTCAACAACGTTTCGGACGATGTACCCTCCGACTTTCTTCAGGTTTATTGTTCATTGCGGTGATGTTTTCCCCATATTTAAATATAATTGTTGTTGTATTCTGTGTACATTTTTTACGATTATTTAAAACATAATGCATTAAGTGATACACATGTTGAATAAAATATCACCCTAAATGAAAACTACACATTAAGATGGTCGGAAGGGCAATTGGCCGAAACGTAGTCGAACTATAAACAGCAACATTACGGACAACATTCAGAAGAGAAACAATGTTAATAATAAATGCTCATCGTCAAACTTCAAACGATTTTTTCAAATTAACGATTATAATTGATAAGTAAAACTTTCAAATATTCAGTCCGGTTTTGGAGGTCTTTGAACTTCTTGGAATTTTTCGTAGGATTTCTGCAAAAGAAAGAATTATTTTCTGTTCAGATTTTATATACCGAAAAAGAATTGGTAAATTTATTCACCGAAAGACTTATGATCACTAAAATAACTAAAACCAACCTAAAAAGCTGTTTAACTTAAAAGTCGATCAGCTCACGTTGAAGTCTCTTGGACATCATGACACCGGATTTTAATGTTTAACCATTCCGGGAGAAGTAAATATATTTAGGAGATGCTGGCTATTAGAAAGAGAACGAGAATGGATAAATAAGGGTCGCGAACGATGGAGTTAGTCTTAGTTGAGGGTTTCAAAGCTAGACATGTAGAGATACTAGCAACAAGACGTTTGCGCCAGATTTTAATGTTTAACTTTGATAGGAATAAAATAAAGCTCAATCATTGTTACAACGCGAACATAATATTGATACAAAGATAAAGGGACTAATCACAGAAACTTTTTGCAAAGTTATACGAAGTGGTCAACATAAGGTGCATATTAGTACAGTTGTACAGGTTGCAAGGCCACATGGACCGGTTTTACATACATCACCTGGTATTTCAAAATAGTCACCCATCTAAGTAAATGCAGGTATTTAAAAATGGTGCTGAGTAGTATTTTGTTTCTCAGTATAATTTTAATGATACTAAACACCGCATTAGTTACCATATCCACTTTGTGGTTCATACATTCTTCTTCTCCGACTCGCTATACTACTGCGCACTTGTTATTTTCACTCGTTGGTGAATATCTGAACTCTTTACGACGTACTTATTGGTTGTCATGACAATGTGTTAATTTACTCCCTAGACGTTTCTACATTCATATCTATTTCCCTGTTGATTAAAGTTTGGTATAAACATTTCGCAACATACGTTTGATTTATTCTGATTTTAAATTTGAACTTTCTTCTGCTTCTATAGTTGTACTCTTATGGATTCTGTTGCATCCACTCACTAATATAACTAATATTTCTCAGGTATTTTTCTATAAACTTGTGCTTAGAATTGTGGGGAAATTCACTCGATCACTACAGGGCGTTGTATCCCCTCCCACTTGATGGTTGGCGCCCATGTCTTATGCTGCCCACTGATACGTTTACGCCAGCCAGACAGAGGCGCAGAGAGACGTACATCACGGTTGAGCTCCTACGCAGGACGACTCACATATTTTCGATCGAAATACGGTTACGACGCTATTTTGAAGGACGTAAAGTAATTCGTCCATACAACACGGCTTTCATGCCATAGTAGAGTCGATAAAATCATCGATGCTATTGACACCATGGCGTTTATTATAGCGCTCAGTGTAAAATTAAATGGCGATTAAATCGTAATTTGCTGACGTTGTGTTGCTAAGTCAATATTTGATGTTCACAAGTGATTAATTTAAGCATGAATCATAAAAATATTATATAATTAAAAGGTTTATATACGCACCTTCTATTAGATTGCTTTTATGATCTACAATATAAAAAAGAAATTTAGATTAGCATATTTTAAATGTACATTTCAAGTCGACAATAATCAGTTTAATTATGTTGTATAAGAATGCTTAATTGGAAAACATTATTTTGCAGAAAACATTTTATTTTCAAGATTCTAACATTTGAATTTTGATTTGTTCCTTTATTTCTTTTCTCGTTCATACTGTTGCATCATCTGATTAATATAATTAATATTATCAGCTGTCCTATATAACAATGTTCTGATTTCGTGTTAGAGTCAATGGAATTATCAGTGCTACTGAGTGAGCCTTTTCTTTCCTTACCTTTTTAGAAATGGCCGACCAGCAGAACTTCTTGCGGAAACTGCATTGTTCTTTTATATTTTTAATCTTAGAATTATTGACATGATGCCAAAAATGATAGCATTTAAACGTTATTAGTTTAAAAAAATTAAATCAAATACATTCAATAGAAGTCAAAATATATACACACCATCTGAGTGCCTTCCTCCATTATCTGAAAAATAAATGTTTGTATTAAAATATTTTAAAGAAAAGATAACTTTTCAAGTCGTCAATAAGTAGAATAATTTCATCAATTAACATGTATATGTTGATGAACAGTGTAAAACTTTCTCTTATACAAAAATTGTCTTTCAAGTCTTTTATTGTAGAAGTGCGTTGTTTTGTATAATTTTACTGAATTGATTTAACAATTTAAACTTTTATTAAATCTTAAAGTAGTAATCTGTTATTGTAATAGAGCAAAGAGAGCATTCCGAACCAGGTGCCCTGTTCCAGGATGGACCAGGTGCAAATGAAAGATAAAAAATAAGAAAAACTGATAAATCAGAAATCTTGTTATTTATAATATAGGTTCTAGAATAAATTGACTTTAAATCAATTGTAGAACTTATTTTAAATTGTAATCAATAAACAATACTTTCTTTTTTCTCCTGTTATCAACCTTTTAGTTTATTGTTCAAAATACTAGAGTCGCTTTCTAAAACAGATTTAGATCATACAATATTTTACTTCGATGCCATTTCTTGAAATCTCATCAGAATTACCAAAATAATTGGTGGCATCGAACAGATAACTCAGAATTAAAATAGCTTCGAGACATTTTCTTTCTAAATTATAGAAAGATTACATTTAACATTATTATTATTATTATCATTATCATTATCATTATCATTATCATTATCATTATTATTATTATTATTATTATTATTATTATTATTATTATTATTATTATTATTGAGTGCTTTTAAACAAACGGTCATTAGATTTTTTAAACGTATTTTAATTCATAGTAAAACACGGAAATATTTCTAAAATTCTTGTATCATTTCTGAGGAAATTGTATAGATCTACTTTGTTTGCATTTAATACCATCGTAATAAAATCAGGTGGTAAGTTATATAGTTTTAATTATTGGTGATATTCGAGTGCGTGAGACAGAGCTGCGTTTGGTAAGTTCAAAGGTGAGATAACTAAAAGAATTATGTACCGTGAGAACAGAAGTGAGAATAGTAAAATAAGAAGTGACGTCATATAGGAAAAGAGTTTTTGTGCTAAGCTAAACACATACTAAGAAAATCGGAAATTAAGAGCTCGGTTTTTAAAAACCACTCTCACACCATCTCTCTTCCTTGCACACTATCAATTATATATCTCAATGAACTGAGACTGTCGCACACATAGACAACAATCATTTTCATGTGGTTTCTTTCCCACTGTTCAAAAAATATATATTGGTAATGGAATTGATTTTCACTGTTTCTTTGGTGTGACAAGCGAAATGAGAAACGACAAACAACTCACGACAATATGAGATCTGGACTAGAGGACACTTCCAGAATAATATCACGACAGAGGCGGAGGACAAGTAGAAGAGAATTGACGTATGAACTCAAAGACTAATTAAACTAGTACCCAACGAATATATAAAAAGGAACGATTTTATTAAGAAAAATTAACAACTCATAATCTTACACCCGTCTTCTTTTGTTAAATATTGGGCGAGTATAGTTCTGTTAGTTGAGGATAACAAGTGGTAGGGTTCAGTCGGGTTACTTAGTGAACTTGGATGTCAGATCGACCTTCTGTGTGCTAGAAACGGATGTGACATCACATGAACCAAGAGAGAGTGAGGGGAGAGAAGTCGTCAGTTCGCTTGGAAGCACACAGTGTGAACTTGGGGTTTTAGAGATGCCCAGATATGATATGATTACGCAATAATGATCAACTCCCCTCTGTTATCCCTCGCCCTACTGACCAGTGATTTGGAAGAACAGCAAAGCGAATAAACCACTTCTTGCCTTCAACCGTATGTCTTGTTTTTGTCTTTATTTTCTGGCGTATGAATGTACTTGTTGGCTGACGGCGTTTCCTCGGTCGAGCAAGACCACATAAACGGCCAGCAAGGTATATTATGAACGTTCACGTATTTTAATTGATTGTGACTTGTAAGACATTAGACCTTCCCTTAGAGGGGAGGTAATGTAACACTCGTTATACTGCTGTCAATTTGCTCTTCACACTTGTTGTTTGATCTATTTGTTTGGCTCGTATCTCTTATTTCTCTGATGCCAATATAGAGGATCCACTTACTCTCTAGAAGTTTCAATATTCTTCCCTCCTTCCACTTTGATTAATCTGTGATTGTTTGTATAAGACATTTGCAATATCCGTTAAGTGTTTTTGGATTTGACATTTACACTTTTCCCGGCTTCTTCAGTCATACTGTAATTCCTTTATGTTATAGTGTTTGATTAATATAAGTAAAATTTACGACATCTGTCTAATCTAACACTTCTTTCATCTCGTGTTAGAGGGAATGGAATCGTCAGTGCTGCTGCGTCATTCTTTTCAATTCTTTTTCTTTTAGGAATGGCCAACCAGCAGAACTTCTTGCGGGAAATACATTATTCTTTTATGTTTTCACTCTTATAATTATTGACACGATGGCAGAAATGATAAACTTCAAACGTTATTACTTTGAATCTAAATCACGCACATTTAATAGAATTCAAAAATGTTATACATACCATTTTACCGCCGTCCTTCGCTAACTGAAATATCAAAAAAAATGTTTGTATCAAAATATTTGAAAAATTTATTTTCAAATTGTCAATAAGAAAAATAATTTCGTCAATTAAAAATTATTCATTGATAAACATTCTCTTATAAAAATGACTTTTATTAAGAGGATTTTTATTTTATTTCACTGAATTTATTGAAAAATCTTAAAGCATGAATCTGTTCTTGTAATGTAGTGATGAAAGAATTCCGAACCAGGTGCCCTGTTTTAGACAATTAGTATTTACATGTTATTACTTAAACTAGAATGAAATTATTTCACATACATTAAATAAATATATATATATATATATATATATATATATATATATATATATATATATATATATATATATATATATATATATATATATATATATAGAGAGAGAGAGAGAGAGAGAGATATTAAGATACAAAGCTGTTATATTGTATTGATTCATTCAGTTTAATATGTAAAAAAAACAACACAAAGTTATAGTAAGGATGATGTTATGTTAAATGTAACATGCGTTTCTTTTTAGATCTTTAAATGGCCGATATGTCGGATAATTGTCTTTTTTATTAGGCACGTTGAATTATTGATTAAAACAAAGCACGGCGGGATATGATATTTTACTTCAGTGGACAACTGTTAATCAGCTGGTTCTGTAATTGATTGCCAGTTTAATTGTTTGATTCTGTTCAAGTGTTGCTTATCGTTGTAATTCGTATATTAAATGAAATATATATATATACACACCGATTTTAATGCTGTCACACCGCCCTGAAATATAAAAAAAAGATGTTTGTATTAACATATTTTAAATGTACTTTTTCAAGTCATGAATAAGCAGAACAAAAACGTTAGATTTTTAAGATTTAAATGTTAAGCCAGTTCGCTTCTGTATTGTGTCCTCTTATCCCGTACATTAAATTATTTGATAAATGTAACTAATATTTACGTCTTCTGTTCTATACAACACCGATTTCTCTTGATAGTAGAGCCAATAGAATCATTCATGCTGCTTGATGACCCCGTCTATCATTTCTTCTCACGTATGGCATATCAGCATCACTTCTTAAACGTTGGACATGATCCTTGATTTATTTTACATGGTATTAATTAATAATGTTTCGGAATTTTTTAGATGATGTTTGATAATTCATATTTTTTAATCATTCCGTCTACTGTTCTAATCTTATTGTCACAACGTTTCGGCCGATGTAACCTCCTACCTTCTTAAGATACATTTTGTCTAACTCAGGAATCTTTATATCGAACACGGGAATCGTTACGGAATTTTGAACTGAACTCTTTATTTAATCCACAGGGATAGACTTGCTTTCGTTCCGTTACTCATCATCGGATCGAAATCTTAAGTTATTCCTGAATTATATTCTTAGTGTTACCTGTACTGAGGATCGAACCTTCAACCACCAGAATACATGTTACTTAGCACTTTATCCGTTGCGCCATTGGAGCACATCCAATCAAATAATACAAATGATATTGATGATTACGTTTAAACGTTATTAATTTTAATTAAAATCAAATATATTTAAAATCATTCAAAATTGTTTATACACACCTTCGAGATGATTTTTTCCAGTATCTGAAATATTAAACAGAAATATATTTTCATTAAAATATTTTAAACATCTTTTCAATTACATAAAAATCAGATTCATTTCGTCAAATAACTATTTTTTGATAAGACTTTGTAGAAATTTATTTTGTTTGGTATAATTTTGCGGATATTTAACTCTCAATATAATTAGGGAATGATTATCTGTAACATTCTTCTTCTTCTTCTTCTTCTTCTTCTTCTTCTTCTTCTTGTTATCATTATTATTATTAGTTACTCACTTGGAGTTCTCACACGTCATTACTAGTGATTAATCACTGGCAAAAACAGGTTGTATCCACAACGAGTCTCATAATATTTTCAGTTCTCCCCGTTTCTTTCGATCACTCTTATTAATCAATTTACGTTCTCGCAACAGCCGTTTACCATTGAGATGGCCTTCTATGGAGCTTGAGTGAAAATAAGCTTCATCAAAATTTCAGTATGTTGGATATCCTTTTAGTCGAAGTTTGGATTGTGTTATCCCTCTTCGGTGTTTCCAACTGAACAGATCCTCCACGGCTATTTTCCGTGGTCCTAACCACTGTTGATTCAATTACGTTGTTTTGGTTATGAGGGTTATTCAGTGTGAGTTTATAGTATTTCTCTTATATATCTACCCAAGTTGTCTCAGCTCCCTTGGGTTCGTCTTAATATGTTCAATCTATACTCCCAGTTGTGTTTTAACAGTTGATAATGGATTACCTTACACAACCAGTCATATGTCCTTTTGAGCGAGCTTGCTACATTCACTTATAATGTGGTTTAATATTTCGTCATTTTGTTCAGAGAGGTTATATTGGATGTTTTCCTCGGTCTTGTTTATCTTGGCTTTTAAGTAGTTTATTTTGATCGTGTTTTTTGTGCGTCAGTCAGCAGCGATTTCGTTTCTCTATTCCAGTGTCTTTTTCGCAGCCATGACGAAGTTTTCTCGTGCACACTTTCTTTGTTTCTTCTTATAACTAGTCCATGTAGTTGCTTCTCTTCCTATTTTATTTTCTCGATTTTTAGTTTTCCGTTTCACTCCGGATTGTTCACCATGATAATCTGCCTCTCCGTAATTTGCATTATGTATTTCTCTCGTACTTAATTGTGTCGTCTATACAATCTTCAATAATTACAAGTTATCTCCCCCTTCTTTCTTTTTTACATGAAGTCAGTACAAAATCATCATTCGATGTAGTAATTGGTGCATCCTCATTAGTTTCCTCGTTCTTTGATCCCAGTTATTCAGTGTTTATTTCGTCCAATTTATGAAAGGTCCTGACTATTTTACAACAGGAATAATAATAATAATAATAATAATAATAATAATAATAATAATAATAATAATAATAATAATAATGATTATAATAATAATAATAATTATTATTATTAGTTGTAGTAGTAGTAGTAGTAGCAGCAGTAGTAGTCGCAATAGTAGTAATATTGATGACTTTCTAAACTAGCGGCCAGTAAAGTTGTCTTTAACACTATTATTTAAAACGAATTAGACACCGAACTACTCCAGAATTATTGTCATATTCTTTCTGAGTCAATTCCCCCTCCATTGTCTGTATTTTTTTCTTACTCGTATTGTACACTTAATATTACCCCTTTTATTTTCGATGTGGTTGTTTTCCATGTATTTATTTGCTGACATAATAAAGAACTTACCCTGAAGAATTTTCTATTTTCTTACCAAATTCCATGTTTATTAATCTGTGATTTTCGGTGTAAGAATTATGCAATGCTCCTTCAATGTGTTCGTTTTTTCATTTTAACTTTTTCCCGCTTCTCTTTCCTCTCATTCATTCTACTGTATCTCCTGATTTATATAACTAATATCCCCGAGTTTTGCCTCATACAAAACTGCTTTCTCTGTAAATGGAATCGTTGGTTGTCACGAATGATTCATCTTTACTTTTCTTCTAATGTATGACGTATCAACATCACTTCTCACCGGAAGTTCACGGTTCTGTATTTTTTGTTTGTGTAAGGAAGATTTATTGACACCGAAAACCAGTGATTATTGCATCTAGCGTCAAATATCATTAGATTCTTCTCTACTGGCGCTGTGTTGCTAGACAGCCAAAGATTCGGAGGAATAATTAGTATTTAAGTGCTATTAATTTGAACTTATATGAAATACATTTAATAGTATTCAAATTATATATACGCACCTTTTCTATTTGTTTGGGTCCAAACTGAAATAAGAAAAAAGATGTTTATATTAAAAAATTTTACAGAAACTTTTTGTATGAGCAGATTAATTTTGTCAAATAACAATCCCTTATTGAAAAAACATTTGAAAATGTTTGTTGTTTCCGAAAATCAGTTATTTTTCAAAACTCATACTGTACAAGTGTTTACTTCCCTCTATTTACTTGCCTCCCCACGAGGAGGGCAGACTTATGTTGTTTTTTAATGTGGGCGAAATCCAACTTGCTTGTTCACATCAGTTTTAAATATCTGCATGTTGGTACAGTCGGAAAACAGGGAGCAGGGAGGGAGTTCCAAAAGCCTGCAGCTCGAGGAAAGAAGCTATTGGAGTTGAAGGCTCTCTGACATCTGAAGACCTCCACAGTGTATGAATGGGATTTAGCTAATTGTCAGGTTGGTCGAGTGTATTTACGTTGAGGGGGACCAGAGCAGCAAGTTCATCAGAGCACATTCCATTGAAGTACTTGTAAAACAATCACAAGGATGCCACATTGCGGAGATGTGACAGGGGCTAGAGCTTGGTGGATAGTGAGGGATCTATCAGATTAGCAACTTTTTTTGGACCTTGTCTCAGAGGGAGAGACTGGTGGATGGTGCACCAGTCCAGATGTGACAACAATGGACCGATAGTGGCTTTGTAGAGGTACGGGATACTGTCAGGTGTTATAAGTTTTCTAGCACGGTAGAGAAAACCCACTTTCTTTGCAGCAGCTTTGGCAATGTTTTCTATGTATTTGTTCTAATTCGTGTTACCTGTGAATGTTAGGCCGAGGAGTTTGAACGTTGGACTCTCAGTTAGGGTGTTATTTGCCATGGCAATCGGTGGTTGAAGAGGTTTCTTGTAGTTGTTGAAGGAAACAAACTTTTCTTAGCAGCATTAAATGTTACCATGTATTTATGACCAGATTCCACTACAGACTGAAGGTCACTTTCTAAGGATTCAGCCATTGCCTCGGATATGTGCGCATCCATTTTACCCACATGACATTAGATATGTATAATTCTTTACAACGATCGTGAAACTTATTTAAAATTAGAGTCTACAAACATTTTTTTTCATGTTTTGCTACTGTTATCATTTTTTAAAGGAAATATTGCAAATACGAAAGTAGCATTGAAAAATAATTTAATGATACAATATTTGAATGCGACGCCATTTATTGACATTCCATCAAGAATAACAAAAATAATTAGTTTTTGTGTTATCTGTATGATTCGGACTATTGTTCTCATCTTCGATGTAAGTCTCACAACGTTTCAAATAATCGAACAAATAATTAGTTTTTGTTTTATTCAGATTACTGTTCTTATCTTGGATGTTATTCTCACAACATTTCGGTCAATGACTTTCTACAGGTGCCTTTTGTCGAACTCGGGAATCTTTATGTCGAACTCGGGAATCTGTACAGAATTTCGAATGAAACCTTTTATTTAATCCACAGGGGTAGCTTGCTCTCGTTCCGTCAGGTAAAGATCAGAGGCGCAGCGGATATAAGTGCTAAGTGATAATCACTTCTAAGTGATAGTCTTCTGGAGGTTGAAGGTTACATCCTCAGTACAAGCGATACTAAGAATATAATTAAGAATTACTCAAGACTTCTACTTGGTCATGGCTGACGGAACGAGAGCAATCTTTCCCTGTAGACAAAATAAAACCTTCCATTCAAAATTCTGTACAGATACAAATTATCAATCCTCATCTAAAAAATTCTGAAATAAAATAATCTGTTATCAACAAATAATCGCATACTTGAACAACTTAGAGATCACAATAAGCGATTTGCGACACGATTAACTCTCTCTACATATATTTATGGAACAATTATCTTGGTGAATTACACTTTACAGTAATGTACATGAAGTTTTATTATATTAATGAGTCATCACTTATCAAGGCCAAAACCCATTGGAGGATAAGAGTTAACAAGATGGATAGATTATTAGTTGAATGATGGAGAATATTATGAGAGGATTGAAAATGATGAATGGAATGAACAAACTTTGCTAAAGGTGGTTTACGACAAGTATTTGTTGACATTGAATTTTAAGACGACCATGTTGTAGTCTGCAGGCAAGCAGCTCCATGCTAAGGTGTGCCACAGATTGGAAGTTCTTTGAAAGAAAGTCTGTTTATAGAGTTACATACAATTAGTATTTAAATGAAATTGATTTAAATTTAAATCGAATAAATTTGATATAATTTAAATTATATATACAAACCTTTACTAGTAAATGTTCGAACTGAAATACAAAAAAAAAGTTTGTATCAATATACTTTTAAAATAAATGTTCAAGTCTTCAAATAGGAGATTAATTTAGTCAAATAACCATTCTTTATTAGACAATGATGAACATTAGAAAAACTCTTGTAGAAAAAAACATTTGTCTTTCAAGATTAGTATTTTAAAAGAGTTTGTTTTTCTTGTGTATACTTTTAATTAATTGATTTAAAACATTGAAATAATCAAAACTACTAAAATATTAATATAACTCTTATGTAATGCCTGCATCAAGAATAGCGCTCAGAGTCAAGCACCTTGTCTCAAACAGGTTCAAGAAGAACATACAATAATATGATGTTGACTTTTAAAACAGGATACGAACATACAAATCACAGAGTACACGATCGAAATGACGAACGGATTTAAATGTGAAACGATCACATTGGAGGAACGTTCGTGAAAATTCGAGAAGAAAACAAAATTGTTTCTTATTTCCTCTTTGATCCCAGAGTTATAAGACATAGATATCTTCTCCCCTCAGTTCGGCTTATAAAGACTAGAAATCCCCTCCCCTCAGTTCGGCTTATAAAACCTAGAAATCCCCTCCCCTCAGTTCGGCTTATAAAACCTAGAAATCCTCTCCCCTCAGTTCGGCTTATCGCGAACACAAACAAACGACCATCGAGCAAAAGGTTAGAGTAGAAGGTTGATCTCTCTAATATTTATTTTGAGGGATTATTTATCTTCAACGGTAGGTCTGTATTCAACAATGTAAAACTTTTTTAGCTTTTTCATCGGTGGTTCTCCCTGTAATCTGAGTGACAATACACCTCATAAGGATCTCAGTACTCACTGTACCCATTCGGTCGAGGATTGGATAATGCAATCTATCCTCTGTCTTTCAATCCTTTCAGATCCATAAGCGTTTTTGAGGGAATATATAGTATCATGTTAGGCGCAGACGAGTTATTATTATTTACTCACTAGGAGTTCTCACACGAGTCATCAGTGAACGCTCACTTACAACAACATGTAGTGTTCCCTGGAATCTGAGTGACAACAAGCCTCTCCATATTTCGAGTACTCTTCGCTTCTTTCATTGCGAATCACTTTGTCTTCTTACAACAGCCGTTTACCATCAATTTTTCACTGATATTGGTTGTTGGCTTTCACTAAAATTTGAGTGGCAATAGGCCTCATCAGGATATCAGTACTTCCTGTGACCATCTAGTGATTGTAATCTACTGACACCATGTTACAAGATAAACTAACATTGTATGGAAGAATTAATATTTGAATATTATTACTTATAACTTTTATGAAATACATTTAATATTTAAATTGTATATACACACCTTTTTCCTTGCTGCGGGTCCCAACTGGAATATTAAAAAAATGTTTGTATTAAAATATGTCAAATCAAATTTTTCAAGTACTCAAAAAGCAGTTTTATGTAGTAAAATAATAATTGATGAACTTTGCAAATCTTTTTTTATTCAGTAAAAAGATTTGCTTTTTAGCACTCTTACTGTAGAAGTATTTATTTCTACTTTGTATAATGTTAATGAAATTATTAAAAACTTAAATATATAATAAATATTAAATCAATTATATAATGTATTAAAATCATTCTAACTAAACATTTGTGACAATTATATAAAATGATAGAAACCTGAAATTATAATGAATAAACATTTCTTTCTGTTTTCCTTCTGCCATCAATCTTTTAATAAAATATGCTAAATAAAATAAGTTGCTTTAAAAATGATATTTAATGCAATACACATTTAGTATACTTCCAATTAAAAATACATACCGTTTTGAAGACGCCTTTTTTGGCCTGAAATATCGAAAAAGATGTTGATATTAACATATTTAAAAATTATTAAACATAATAATATGAATTAATTTGTGACGAAACCAGTTTTTATTTAAAATTATAGGAAGTGTAAATTAGAATTAATTGACATTTCTTTTTCATTTGTTCATGTCAACAATCTTTTAATTAAAGTTTGCAAATACTACGTCACTTTTTAGAATAGATTTCAATCATATAATATTTAAATTCTATACAGTTTCCTGAAATTTCAGGAGGATGGCACCAAACAAATAATCAAGAATTAAAATAACTTGGAGAAACATTTGACGACAGGATATGATTTCTGTCGAAAAGTAGATTTAACTTTTCATGAAATTAAACTATGATTCTCTTGTTTTAATTCCAAATGGCAGAAATATAATTTTAATTTTACGTCGAATTAGTGCATATATGTTTTTATGTTATACTTAATTCAAATCCATTATACGATGCCAATTACGGATACATACCTCACGTAGGATGGCATTTTTGAGCTGAAATGTAAAAAAATATTTGTATCAACATATTAAAAAAATACTTAATTCAAATCATCAATAAATCGATCAATTTAGTTGAATAACTGTTCTTTATTCTTGATAGTTTAAACTGTCGCTCGTGCTGCAATTATTGAACGATTATCGGTAACATTACTATCGTTTATTTGCTAGGAATTTTCACATGAGTCATTATAAGTGACTTCTCAATGGCAATAACAAGTGGTGTTCCCTGGAGTCTGAGTGACAGAAAATCTCCTCAGATGTTGAGCACTCTGACTTTTATTCATCTTTTATTTAGTTTCATGTTTTTTAACTGAGATTTTTTTGTATTAGTATTTTGCAAATACTTTAAAGAATTTTTTATTTAAAATTTGAACTTAATTCGTCTTCTCTCCCCCAACCTCCCATCAATTATGCTGCATGGTGTGACTTATTTTACTTATATTGCTTTACTGTCTTATATAACTGTTATGTCAGCGAAGGGGCATAATAAATAAATAAGACAAACACGTACGTTGAAAATAATCATAAGGTATATTACAGTAATACAATATCGCCAGTGTCGCTTCTGCTACTTGACTGTATTTACCGTCCTTCCTCCTACCACAGGAAGATGTGACACAAGGTCGGAAAATGAAATTTGATAGGCCAGCTATTCTTTATGCTTGAATATTAAAAAAAGTTTTCTTGAAGAAAAAACAGTTTGTTTTATGAGTCACATGATCTTGAAGTGTTAACATTCTGTAGAATGTTTATTAATTTTTTGAAATCTTGAAATTATCAAAATATTAAACCATTAATATTACTTTTACGTAATGCATGCATCGAGTAAGGCCCTCAGAGAAAACGAACTTGTTACAGACCAGTGCAAGTGCAAGTAAAAATTTAAATTAATTAAAATAAAACAATATTATATTGACGTTTGAAACAATTGACAAACATTCAAGTCACAGATTACACGAGCAAAATAATTTAAAGTTTTAGCGATCACATTCAAGGAGTGAATTACTACTTAAATATTATTATTTGAAACCTTTATGAAATATATTTAATACTATTTAAATTATATACACACCTTTGGTAGTCCGTTGGGTCCCCCTAGCTGAAATATAAAAAAAACATGTTTAGATTAAAAATATATCAAATAAATGTTTTCAAGTCAAATAACCATTATTTACTGATGAACGATGGCAAACTCTCTCTTTCGGATATCTTACTGTAGAATCATTGGTTTTTCTTTTGTATAATTTTAATTAAATCATTAAACATTTGAATATATATAACAGTAATATGATTGGTTGAAATATTCGTGACGTAACATATCTGTTTTGTATCGTGACGCTTATTTAAAATTATGGAAACCCGGCAATAAAATGAATAAAAATGTCTCTCTCTTTTATTCATGTTTTTATTCATTTAATGAAATCTTGCAAATAATAAAGTTCGTTTTAAAAAATGTCTTTTAATCAATCAATATTAAAATTCTACCCCATCTTTTGAAATTCCATCAAGATTTACCAAAATAATCAGTGATACTGAACATATAGTCAAGAATTCAAGTAACTTTGAAAAGCAATGACTAACAAGTAAATGTTTTTCTGTGCTGAAATTCGGATGAAACACTTCATAAATTTAAGGAACAATGTTCTTGTCGACCTCCTCTTCAGCAGAAATATTAATTTAAAAATAAAGTAGAATTAATGGTTAAATATTATTAACAAAGTTACATCTAATGTGAACACATTTAATATCATTTTAATTGAAGATACACACCTTTTTCATGAGCTCATCTCTAACCTGAAATACAAAAAAGATAACATATTTTAAAGATATTTTCAAGTCTTCAAAACAGATCAATTTAGTCTAGCATTATCTATTCGTGAATATAAAATAATAACTTTCCCTCGCAGAAAACAAATGTTTGTCTTCCAAGACACAAACTATCGAAGTGTTAACTTTTGTACAATTTTATTGAATTTATTTAAAACTTTGAAATTATAACAACCATAAAACCATTAACACAGCCGTTATGTAATCCATGCATCAAATGGTTCCCCTTAAAATGAACAATTTACATACAGCTCAGCATAGATGCAAGCAACAAAAAATCAAACAATATTACATTTACTTTTTAAACAGGATACACACATCCAGGTCATGAGTACAAGCGCAAAATAACGAAAGGATTTAAAAGTCCAGCGATTCTATTCCAGACGCATGCGTGAAAAGAAGAGAGAATAATTAGAATTGGTCTGTTTTTTTCTTCGACCTAAGACAATTCATACTTATAGAATTAGTTTCGCCTTCTCCCTGACACAGGCCAATGGAGATTCACTTAAGTATGAAAATATATATACGTTCATTTTTCTAGTTTTGTGTTTGTGTGATTATTTCGACCTACAGAGGTTAGGGTTAGGTATTTTTTATAACTTGAATTCAACAACCCAGGCAACAACCAGCATGAGGACTACAGAGTGTAACACTCCGAATTATACAGCAAATTAGAAAAGAGTAGAGGTGTGGGTAAAGCAGATTAGATTCAATATATAAAAGGTTACAAATGGCAAAAAATACGGTTGAAAAATCTCACTTCACGGAATGGGAGAAAGTTAAAAAGCAATTAGAAACGTGTGATCATATATAGTGAGAAGGGTGGTTAAAAGTTCAATTCTCTATCTATCAAAGGTGGAGGGAATCAGTTAATATAGCGCTTGCAAGAAGCCTTATAAATAACTTGTCATAATTGAAATTAAAAATTAACGAATTAGAAAATTGCTGAGTTGAAAATTTAAAAGGTCAAGAAAAATTTACTACTCAAATATTTTTTTTAATTGAAAGTCAAAACATTAAAAGTTTAAAACGATTTATTTAAAAAAAATCACTGGAAATTTAAAATTGAAGACAACATTAAAACAAGTCGTAGTTTTGCAAATACCCTAGTGAGAGGCCAGATTAGTGACACTTTTCAAGTAATAAAGTTTAAAAATAATAATGATAATAAAGTAATTATAGTAAAAAAGAACAATACTGATAATAATTTTCATCATGTTGATGTTAATAATAAAGGTATATTTCATGCAATTAAAATCAGAATACATATAAAAGTGAATAGAGATGAGAGAATGAAGCAAAATGATAATAATAATTAAAATGATAATTAAAATAATAATAATCAAGTGGTATAGAACAGAATAAAAAAGTAACAGTGAGAGATTTAAAAAGATTAGTCTTCAAGTTTATAGAAAACAAAAGATATTTCAAATATTTCAAATATATAACTTAGGAGAATACCTCTATTAAGAACTAATTATAATAAGTAAAAAATTTAAAACCTGCTCTTTGTCAAACTTCTTGTACTTTGAATTGTTTACCGAAATATTTCACTAGATTTGAAAGTTGAAAGTTGAAAGTTCAACAATTTAACAAGTTAAAAAATCTCAAAAGTCGAAATTAAACTTTCAAAAAAGTTTTAAAAATATTTTTTAAACAGAAAAGATTAATATATATATATATATATATATATATATATATGTACACCCACATATTTACAGTTTTGCAACTACATATATATATATAGATACACACACACCCATACTTGGACAACATATACAAAAAAACACAAAAAACACAACAGCTCTAAGGCGAATCAAAATGGATAGGTATAAATGTTATATATTCTCATTATTATTATTTTTAGATATGGGCCAATCTAATTTCAGTGGAATGAAAAACTTCAAGCAGTGAGAGGTGGCAAATTATTATACCTAGTTATAATTAGACACGAGTAATTACTAAGCTAAGATTCTTAATTACCGTGGTAAAATGTGTGCCATGGGAGGGTTAAATAGTTACAGTTCTAAGGGAAGGAAAGATGTCACCTCACAACCTCCATAGAGTCTCAAAAAGAGGTTGAAGTTTACTTGGAATATAAATTTTGGGGGCTGGTTGCGACATTCAGACCAGTTGACACCTTTGCAGAGTGATTAGCACTGCTAGGAGAAGCTGGTGTCATGGCGAGGAAATAACCTTATTGACCCAGACACATTATTGGAACGGTAAAAGAGGGACCAGTCAGTCTCCTTAGTCAGCCAACATGTTTGTAAGTAAAGTCGTGGGATTCAAATGTTGGCATAGTGACTTAATGGAGCCACACATTAAATTTACCTAGAATTAGTTTTATATGTTATTAAGTTGCACTTTATTCAAAGAAATTAATATAATGTCAATCACACATACAAACCTTCACTACGAGGGATGTTTTTAGCTGAAATATCAGAAAAGAAGTTCATATTAATATATATTAAAGATAAATTTTCAAGTCAGTAATGAAAAGATTAATTTAGTAAAGATATTTAAGTTATTGATATTGTTTGAGTGTTTTATTTTGTACAATTTTAATGAATTGCTTTAAAACTTTAGAATTAAAATTTTAAACATTAAAATTATCATTTTACTGAATTGCTTTACAACTTTGAAATTATAATTTTAATGAAATGCTTTAAAATGTTAACATCATCATATTAACCAAATTCTTTAAAACTTAAAAATTATCATTTTACTGAATTGCTTTACAACTTTTACATTTTTTAATGAAATTTTTTATTTTAACTTTTCCTGCTTTCGTTTGATTCATTCCGTTGCATCATCTCAATTGTTGAATTAATATTGTCTCGTCCTGTCCAATATCATAATGCGATTATAATAAACATTAGGTACTGAAATTCAGCTCTGGTTGCTGCTTTGCAGGCGGGAAGACGGTATCAATGCAGAAAGTGTTCCCTATTATAATTCAAACCAAACGTTTGTAATTGGATTTTTACGGTATCTTTTCTTTATTAAATTGTTAGGTGAAAATACAGACTAGTTAACAAAGCCTCCTCTTCAAGTTAAGAATGGTTTTCTAAATAATAACATTATTATTTCAACACGGTTTGTAAGCTGTGGAAGTGCCGTTTTTTTACAATATATAAAGAAAGCGGAATGCATTTTTTTTACAAATACTCATTTTTTACAAAAACAGTTTATAATGAATTATATTAAAATAGTTCACAAGTTTCACCATGATTTTACGTTATCTGAGATGTAGATAATCAGAAGAGACATTTTCTGCATTGACACCGTCTTCCCGCATGCGCCGCAGCAACCGGAACTGAATTTCAGTACCTAATATTTACCATTACCAACAATGCTTTGTCGTCATTGTGGAGTGAATGGAATCATCGCTACTAACAGTCATTTTCTGCCTATGACTTCACGGCATCACATATCACCGGAAGTGTATAAGCCTCCATTTTCTGATCTGCTAGGCAAGCATTATTTACACCATAGCGCTGATTATCACATTTAACATTATATACAATTAAATTGTATTGCTAGACAAACGAACATTCTAGGGAAAAGTTAATATTGAAATATTATTAATTGAAACATTTGACAAAAACATTACATATTTAAATTATATATATTTACCTCAAGCACTTTTTCGGGCCCCAACTGAAATATAAAAAAAATGTTTCTATTAAAATATGTCAAATAAACTTTTTCAATTCCTCAAAATGTAGATTTATTTCGGCAAATAACAATTATTTATTAGTCAACATTGCAAATATGTCTTTTCCAGTGAAATATTTGCTATAGAAATATTTTTTGTATAGCCTTTAATGAAACAATTTAAACTTTTAAAATAAAAATAAAGATTAAAACAAAAATATACTATGTTAATATATTTGTAATGATTTTTTGTGTAAGTTTAAAGAAATCATTTAGATATTTGGACATAATAAATATTAAAAATAATATATTAAACTATTTGCAACGAATTCTTTTGTTTTCACTCAAGAATCTTATTTATAGAATTATAAAATTATTGAAACCTAAAATTATAATACATAATCTTTTTCTCTGTTTTGCCTTGCCATCGATGTTTTAATGACATGTACATACTAAAGACGCTTTTAAAATAAATTTCAATCATATACTATTTAAATTCTATACAGTCCCTTGAAATTTCAACAGGAATTACCAAAATAATCGATCGCACCCAACAAATAATCAATAATTAAAATAACCCCCAAAAGCATTTTACGACAGGATATGATTTTCTTACGACAGGATATGATTTTCTTACGACAGTATATGATTCATCTTTTTTGTTTCAATTTTACTTGGCAGAAATATAATTTTAATTTTACGTAAAATTAGTGTATATATATTTTTAAGTTGCACTTAATTTACATCCATTTAATATGACGTCAAGTACGAATACACACCTGTTTTTCAACGCTGGCTTTCATCTGAAATTACAAAAAAACATGTTTTTATTAGCATATTTTATATATAGTTTTTCAAGTTGTCAACAAGCAAATTAATTTACTAAAATATTCTTTAGTTATGGACATTGGAAAATGTTCTCTTGTAGAAAATAATTGTCTTGTAATATAATTGTTTTCTAAGTCACTTATCTTTTAATGAATTTATTTAAAACTTTGAAGTTAGATAATAATTGTTATGTAATGCATGCATCGAAGAAATCCCTCAGAGAAAACACACTTTTTTATAGTCTAACACAAGTGTAAGCAAAAAATAAAACAATATGACATTAACCTTTAATATAGTATACCAAAATACAAGTCATAGAGTGGATCCCAAATCAATTACACCTCGTCCCGGACACAACTCAACGAACATAGACTTGAGAATTGAATACATAGAATCCGAAATTGATCTATCGTTGCTGGCCAGTGTTTGGTCAATACAGATCAAAACGGACTGTTCATTGCAGTTGTTGATTGGTAGCCGGTTAGCGGCTTGCAAGGCCACTAGGACCGGGAACTGTTGATAGGGTTGGGAAATAGGGTTAGGCAGAACAGAAATGGAGAAAAGGCTGGGAAAAATGAATTCTGATTGGTAGAATTAAATACAAAGGAACTTCCAACCGACACAGGTGGTATTAAACAACCAATGGGAAAATATTTGTAATAAAACTTTTTTATATTTTTGAATCGTAACAATTGTTTAAAATTATAGGTAACTGGTGTTATAATCAATAAACATTTATTTCTCTTTTGTTATTGTTATCAATCTGTTAATAAAATGTTTAACATACTAAAGTTTTTTTTAAAAATAGATTTGAATCATAGAATATTTGAATTCTACACTAGTCCTTGAAATTGAATCAGCAACTATCAAAACAATTGTTAGAATTGAATAAATAATCAAACATTCAAATAACTTTGAGATGCCATGAACGATTTTCACTCTTTTCATGCGAACATTTACATTCCCTTAAATGTAATTAAGCAACGATAATTTTTAACATTATTTCAGATTCACTAGGAATTTTCAAACGAATCATTACTAGTGATTGATCACTGGTTAAAAAAACCCAGGAGGTTTTCCCTGGAATCTGCGTGACAATAAGTCTCTCCAGATTTTTTTGTACTCTCCACTTTTTCAATCACCATTACAAATCATTTTTAGTTCTCACAACAGCCGTTTACCATTGAATTCTTGCAGTGGCAATAACACTCTCTAGTATTTCAATACTCCTTCTGCACCTTTTAAGTGGAAGTTTTAATGGTGCTCACCTTACTTGGTCTTCCTGTCCTCTCAGATGCCTCACGACCATTTTTCCTGTGGAACTAACTGCGCTTTTTTGTAGAGCAAGGGATGTGTGTGCCAGAATAATTATGTTGCATCATCGGAATAATATAACCAATATTTCTGATCCCTTTCCTACGTAACACTCTTTTATCTTAATTGTAGAATCATCAGTTCCGAATGAGTGATGTTCCTTTATCCTTACTTGTAACATATGATCTATCACCAGCATTTCGCAACTAACTCTATTTGAAGAGTTCGAATGCTAAACACGATAAATCCAATTGTTCAAATTGAGAAATTTGACTATGCAGAGACAAATATTTTAATTTTAAATGTAAACTGTACAAACTAATTTTGATTATAGGCTAGAATATTGCTCAAATATCACATTATTTAAAAAATGTTTTAGAGCGTGTTAGGGTGATAACATAGACCACTTTTCATAGCGGTAACTTAACAATTTTCAAGATGGCGTTTATCGCGTTTTGCATTCGATCTCTTTATTTTCTGATTCTGTAAGCTACCATTATTGGCACGATTACATTGGTTATTGCGTCGTGTTTAAATATGATTAGTTCATAAACGACTGGTGCTTAACAAACCGATATTTCGGGTGGATTAGTGTTTAAATGATATTAATTCAAACTTACATAAAATACATTTGTCTATTTTAATTTTATATATACATACCTTTTTGAGGAAAGCCAATTTACTCTGAAATATCAAAAATATATTTGTATTAACATTTTTGTTCAGGACAAATGTACCAATAAGCAAATGAATTTATCAATAAGCAAATTAATTTAATCAAATAATCATTTTTTATTAATGAAACTTGAGAAAGATTCTCTTGAAAGGAAACATTTGTTTCAGAAAATATTTACTCTAGAAGTGTTTACGTTTCTTTAGATTTCATTTCAATTAATTTAGTTATAGATTTGAAATGCTAACAACTATTAAACCATAAATATAATTGTCATGTGAAGCATGTACCAATGAGAACGCTTAAACCGATGCAGTTACATTCAAAAATAAAAATAATATGACACTGCCTTGGTCAACGTCACCATTCGTGTGCAGTTTCCTTGTTTTTAATCCCGGTTATTGGGTTCTTTTGTCCAGTTTATGAATGATCCAGGTGATCTTAACAATAACACTGCCCACGTTTTTATTCCTTTCATTAGTTTCAGGGATTACTTGTTCTTCCCAAATATTATCGTTTCTTACTCTCTAGGAATTCTTATACGAGTCATTACCAGTGATTGCTAACCGACAGAAATAGGAGGTTGTCTCTGAATTCTGAGTGACAAGAAGTTTCCTCATATCTTCAATACTCTCCTCCTTATCGATTACCATTCCAACTCACTTTGTGTTCTGGCATCAGCTGCCTACCATTGAGTTCTCGATGAAAACGGTTAATGGTTTTCTCTGGGAATAGAGTTACAATAAGCCTCATTAGGACTTTAGTACTCTCCGTGCCCTTCCAGTGGAGGTCTTCATAGTGCTAATCTTCCATTGCCTTTCCATCCTAGCAGGCTCTTCACGATCATTTTCTGTGGTATAAACTGATTTTTGTGGTACTGCGATATTATTATTATTATTATTATTATTATTATTATTATTATTATTATTATTATTATTATTATTATTATTATTATTATTGAAGAGTTTTAAATTATAAAGGACTTTGAATTACACCAGACTTATTGTATTCCTTCAGAGCTGATCTGCTATTATCGCTTTTTGTTTTATACCCCTACTGTTCCTATTCGTTTTTTTGTTCTTTCTCCTGTTGTATTTCTGTTTGGATATTATGGCGTATTATTGTATAGCAAAGGATTTACATACCGTCTAGAAGTGTTCGCCTAATTTCGGCTTCACTAAAATGCGATTTTCCATATCAGCATTCTGCAATTCTATTTTTTCTTAAATTTGAATGTTGTTCCGCTTCTCTCGTTGACATCTCATTCATTATTTTGCATCGTTTGACTATTATAACTCAAATTTTCAAACGCTGTCTTATATAACACCCATTCCTCTGTTTATTGAGTCAATGGAATCATCGCTGCTAATGATTGATCACCTCTTAACGGAAGGTTTATCAGCATCATGATTCGTCTTAAGTGCATTGTACTCTCTTTTCTAATCCTGACATGAGCATTATTTATATGCAAAATTACACCTCTTGTAAAATATTATTATATTGTAAACTACTGGTGCTGTCTTGCTAAATAAATTCATATTCTTGACAAGTATTAGTATTCGAATGTTAATAATTTAAAAATTATATATCATTTCAATTATATATAGATGTATATGTACATACGTGTGATTTTTTTCCAGTACCGGCCTGAAATATCAAAAACATATTTGTATTAAATTAAATTTAAATAAAGTTTTCAAGTGTGACATATATATATATATATATATATATATATATATATATATATATATATATGAAACTAAAAGTATACTTTTAGAAGATATAACCTATAGTGAAATAGTTTAAGCTCAATATACGAGATATATCAATTATAAAGATAAATGAAAGAAGAGATATAAATATATACAAATGACAAATCCATTTCAACTTCGATTGTTCAATGCAAAGTGTACTCGGTAAAAACATGTTTATTTTTATTTCCTTAAGTCAAGGCTTTTCAAAGATTAACATTTTATCATCAGAGGAATTACATAGATAGATAAGTTGGCAGTGGAAAAGCCAAAATTCAAAATTTGAAAAAATATAAAGTAATGAAAATAAGAGTGTGCGTGTAAAAATATGGAGTCTGTCCAGTTGGTGAATGTCCGTAGATAAAGTGTCCGACGAAAGGAAATTTAAAGATGGAATAAATGGTTTCGTGAAGGCAGCGTTGAAAATGTGCAAAAATCAAGTAAATCCTATAGTAAGATGTTTAGTTCAATCGTAAATGGAACGCACTTTATCAACGAACGCACTCTATCTACGGACTCTTCTGACCTTCGTAATAACGAGTTGATTACAAAACCGTTAGAATAATGACAAAAAGAAGTACATGTTGTAATATATTATGCTGAACTATCAGTGGAAGAAGAGATGTATCCATTTGCAATGTGTGTATGTATGTATACGTGAGAGTGGATTTGTATTTTTGAATGTATATATATATACATGTGTCGATCTATGTATGTATGTGTCTGTGTGTATATATATACAGCACAATCACACACACACACATATGTATATATATATATATATATATATATATATATATATAAAAGATCTGTGCGCACGTGTGTATTTATATGGAGATCAGTGTATGTGTATATGGATATGTCTGTATTTTTTTCTATGTATATATTTGTGTATATATAATTAGATATTTATGCGTTAAAATGTTTGTGTAAATTAAAACTTTGAAGTGTTAAATGGAGAAGAAACGAATTCAAGCTAAGTGGGTAATAAGAAAAGAAAGACATGGAAGGAAAGATAGTAAAAAACGAATGATGAAGGTAATAAAAATAAAAAAGATAGAAACTAATTGAAAGAGTTAACAAGTAAAGAATGTAATCTGATGCTGAGCTTGACCGGTGAAAATTATGAACATATCCCATCCTCAAACAAAGATTTACTTAATAGGAAAGTTTCCAAATTCATCTCACTTCCTTGTCTTTATTGGTCTGAAGACATAGACTCTCTGTGAAGAGTACAACCGAAACATGTATGCACATATGTAACCAATAATGTTTGTATAAATAAAAATTGAGCACTTTTTATAAACACTCGAGTTTCAACGGATTTATATCTACAGAAACTAGTATAATACATATACTATATATATATATATATATATATATATATATATATATATATATATATATATATAATATTTTATATAATTTAGTAATATGGAAAATATTATTCAAATAAGATGTGACATAATAATTTTGATTACATATGAGTATTGTTGCTGATAATGATCATACTAACCGGGAAAACGCTGTTGGCATTATGTCCGCCACAAATTTGACCCGATTCGCATTTCTTGTCGCAATTGGTGGCAGGTCCGTATTTGGCATAGTGTGTTCCGCACCGGCAGCCATTACCATTCTAAATAAACAAAAAACAAATGAAAAAAGTCTTACGAATTGATATCTTTCATTACATTAACTTTTTATCGATTCAAGATAAAATGTCATTTATTGATTGATTAAAGGATTCTTTTTTACAATTACATCGTCATGGAAAACGGCCCATTATCAGTTTTAAAATTCCAGTTTTAGGAATGAGTACTCCGATATTCATGGCCCATTAGAACCACCTTATATTTTAATAACAACCAAGTCGTTTTTTTTCAATTAAAATGTGACTTAGTAGATGATAACATTACAGGTGTCGGCCAGGTCTTTTGCGTCTTTAATTGACTGCAGAGGTCAAAACGGTCATGAATTGTTTTGACCTTTAGATAATTTGTGAACGTATTTTTTGTATATTTTCGTAAATTTCAATTGTTCAATTTTATTTCTTAAACCTTTAGTTTATTTAAAAATTAATAAGAAAACAGACATCAAACCAAATGAGAAAATTATAAATAATTTATATAATAACAATTTTTATTTTTATAAAAAAAATAAAAATTGTTATTGCATAAATTATTTATAATTTATGTTATAACAATTTTTATTTTTATCAAAAAAATCAAAATTGTTATTACATAAATTATTCATAATTTTCTCATTAATTTTTAAATAAATTATTTTACATTTTCTCATTTTGTTTCATGATCATTTTCTTATTTACAATACTACATAATCGCAGAGGTAAAGAATGTCTGCAGATTTAAATTCCCACAATATCCAGAAATAAAGAAATAATGACTAATGTTTTGTGCTGATTTGTTTTATTACAGACATACGCCATGACACTCCCTCCTCATGTTATCATATAATTATATTAGACATATGTGACAAGTAATATTCAATATTTACGATAATATTAATATTTATTATAAGTAACATTTAACATTTATGATAAATAATATTTAAAATTTAAGGTAAGTAATGTTTAAAATTTAAGGTAAGTAATATTTAGCATTTATGATAAGTAATATTTTACATTTATGATAAAAAATACTTAACATTTATTCATAGCATTTAAAATAAAATAAAAAAAGAATACCTGTTGGTTATCGAAATGCATCTACATTTTAAAATGGTATTAATTTAAAAAATGGAATTATAAAAATAAAAATTCGTTGACTTCATGGCGGTGTTACTCTACAGAATAACAGATTATTGAAATGTCTGCAATTAAGTAATCCTCATATATTTCACGTACCTGGATTCCAGCATATTTGTAGTCTTTTTTAATGCATTTATCAACGCATTCTTGCACATTTGCTACTTTTCCTTTCCAATGAGGCAACGCCCGGAAATAATGCTTGTCCTTGAAACAACCAATGCTCTCTGAAATATTACATGTTTTCAAATTAAACATTGCAAAATGAGATTTGAGACTCGTCTCAGTAAAACGTTTTGTCTGTCGGTTTTTGGTCAATAACGCTTCTGTTTCCGGGTTGTTTGGAAATGTTGTGAAAAATTTGTGATGGTCAAAAAGTGGGGATCTGTTGACGTTAACTTGATATTAGAAACTGGGGCTGTAGAAACGTCGATGTTAGCTCTCTCATGGATTAGGGCTAAACATTCAGGTGAAGGAAAATCTGTGTTTTCATGGGGTCGAGGTGGCTCCCAACGGACAATTTCTATGAATTCAGAAAAATCCTCTAATTGGGCCAAACTATTATTATTTGTTTTTATTAATTCTGGCGCATTCGTGCGCAAAGCGGTGTGTGCAGAAACGAGTTAAAACACTTTCATTTTCGGCACCGAAGGGTAAACTCGTCTCTACAAATTTATATAGGAAAATGATCCCCCCTCCTAAAATCTAAAATTTTGAAAAAATTCCAAAACACACGGAATTCTCTGGCAACATGATAGGTAATTGTGTATGGAAAAAATAAAAAAAATTGGTCAGTAAAAAGTTGAGAAAAACGAGTGGTTGAGTATTACGAATAAGCGGCGAGACATCTAACGCGTAGCTGTGCTGAATTATTATTTGAAAGAGGAAACTATGTGTCCCGGGGGTCTGACAGCAACACAGACGGTATTGATCGGCATTTTCAGAAAACAGCTATTCTCTCCCCTTTGTCAGAAACATCGCACATGGAATGTGAGGACTAAAAAACAAGATAGGCGGAAGAGAGAGTGACAAGGCTGCCCCCTATTTTGTCCTTTAGTCTTCACATTCCATGACCGATCGTTCTCACACGGGTTTCAATTGACTTGATAATTGTTGTAACGGTAACAGCAGGCAAAAATTACGAAGTATGGCCAATAAAACGGTGTATGTACACTTTAAATACATTACATACAAACCAAAAAGGGGATAACTGTTACACCGGCTGTTCTTACACAGGAGAAACTACACCGGTTGTCACTATAAATAGTGCGAGTCACCAGAGACACAGAGAAGACAAAGTACAGTCTTGTAACTGTTTAGCCAAGTGCTAGTCACTTTCTTACTTTGTTAATACACTTGTTAAACCAACCCTCGACTTGACTTCCTTTATTTATTATTTACTGTTGGACAACTTCACAACAATAACTCACACACATTGACTTCGTAATGTCTTGTTAATCACTCATTACTCTGGGTTTCGGAAACAAGAGGTTTAAGTGAAAGAGGAGAAAAAGAATCTTAAGGACATTCAGCAACTTATTCGTTGAGGATGAAGATTTCCTAGAATTCTTGATCCTACACTTACTCGTAAATCTGAGGTCCAACAAAAATGTTATTCTTAGGTTTAGCCCAATTGAAATATGGCCAGTGCAAAATTCAGAGCTGTTGTAAGGACGTACCATTCTTATCCATAGCACACACGCTACTCTTAATTTGTCTTAAACTCCTATGTATTTAGTTTAATAGCAGGGAGACCCGACGTTACTCAGGATTTAATAAGGCACATTATATCCTTTTTCACTATTGTCACAACACAATATTACTTTCTTTTTTCTGCCCCCCCTCCGTTGCAACCACTAATATAGTCGGAAGAAACTGAAATTTTGGATAATCCTTTGAATTAGTGTCTTATACATATAGTTTGCATTTCATTCAGCATCATTTTTTATCACTCTTTGTGGAGGAACCCCACCCTGGTTTCTTTCCATCTTGTTTAATCCCTAGCTAGGCGTGGTCAAGTAGGACCTAGTTGGCTATCGAGGTCGTCTCTCCACCGGGCTTTTGGCCTTCGTCTAGGTCTTTTCCATTTCCATTCTGTCGCTCTATATGACCAATTGTTGTCTGTACATGGTGAAAGGTGACCTGCCTATCTATGTTTTGCCTTCGTAGTGATTGTGTCATTTATTCCAGTTTGCTGTCTGATCCAGGTGTTTCTTTTCCATCACGTAAACTGATGCCGAACATAATGCGTTCTATTTTGCATTGTGCCACTCTTAGCTTTTCTATCGCTGCATTTTTAAGTGCCCATATTAAACAGAAAGTGTTCAATGAATACATAATTAGTGTTATAATATATTGTAGCGAAATATAGGCATTTAGTAATAAAGCGATAGAAAAGCTAAATTTAATTAAAATCAGATATACGCATTTTAAGTTTTAAAGAGTGTTTTCCCCTATAGTTGCCTTAGAAAGAGCACATAAAGATTCAGCACATTGAGGGGCAAGTAGAGATTAGGACCACTTCCATTGTCTTCCCCGGGGGATTTTATACATACAATTTTAATAACATCAAAATTAGATAATTTGAAGTTTTTAAAAAGGTTCTG
This sequence comes from Sepiola atlantica, assembly GCA_963556195.1. Taxonomy (NCBI): domain Eukaryota; kingdom Metazoa; phylum Mollusca; class Cephalopoda; order Sepiida; family Sepiolidae; genus Sepiola; species Sepiola atlantica. Next base: position 144,049,766 of record OY744520.1, read on the forward strand.
CCCCCATAGCTCATGTGAAGGTAAACTTAGAGATTCTGGACCATTTTCATTGTCTTCCTCGGAAAATTTTATAACTATGGTTTAAATTTCATCAAAATAGTATATAGTTGAAGTTTTGAGATGGGTTCTTCCCTCATAGTTCTCTTAAAGGGAAAATAGAGACTTGGGGTCACTTCCATTGTCTTTCCCGGAAGAATTTATATATAAATACAATTTTAGGTTTTATGTAGATTCTGTAACGTTTTTTTCTATAGGAGCACACAGAGATATTGTTTTATATATATATATATATATATATATATATCACTGTATGTTCCTTTCAGTAGTGGAACACTTTGACGACGGCTGCCTTTAAATAAGAGTGATCACTCGCTGATTTACCGAGTTGTTGATAACGACCGTGTTGGTAAGACGTGGTAGTTTGAGTTTGAAACATGACTCATGTTCCGGGGGTTCGAGTCCGGCGACCGGTATGAATAATCTTCTCTACACTGATGATTTCCGTAAGGATAAAACGTAGATAAAAAACAATTATACATATATGCATATGTGTATACTTGGTTCATGTTTTATACAAACCAGTTAAATTTCAATTTCAATCACCTGAATAGTAAACTATAAAGTAAAATTTTAATACGTACTTGGGCATTGATCTGAAATACAAAAAAAGAATATTTACATTAGTATATTATCATTAACGGCATTATAATTGTTAGTCTGGCAATTTTGTAAAAAAAAAACTTCGGAATATTATAGATTAAGTGTCAAATTTACATATAATCAGGGGAGGCACGAGAGCGCTCTATCCCTTAATAGAATTAACGAATGGCCTATGCTGGAAATCTCATTTCTTTGATTAGTCATAACTCAAAAACCAATAAACCAAATTAGTTAAAACTTTGCACAACATTTTTTTGATAGGTTCTATAAGTGTGTAGAATTTCAGCATCATTAGTCAAGGTAACTCAGAGATCCAGAAAGTTCAATCATTAAATCATGTTATCTGTGTGTACGTACGTGCGTACGTATGTCCCACCCTGTATCTCATCAACTAGTTGATGGATTCAGTTGATTTTTGGCAGAGATAGAGGTTCTAGGGTATAGTTGATGGCATTTTAATTTCAGTTTACCATATACCTTAGTTTTCCAGAAAATTTAAAAAAAACTTAAAAATGACCAGTATTAATATACTTTATTCGATATCTTATCGACCATTTGATGGATTCAGCTGATTTTTTGGAAAGATAGAGGTTCTAGTGTATAGTTGATGGTATTTTAATTTCAGTTTACCATATACCTTGATTAGTCAAACTACCAACTATATATGTTATGAGAAGGCATTGTATTGAGGCATAGCCTTTACAAAAGTAGTGACATTCCATGAAAAATGCCAGTATACTGAAATCATATGCCCTTAATAGGGTTAAGATTAAAATTCATATGCACTAAATGTACAAAAGCAAGGAAATTCCCAAATTTTTACCCTTTTATCATCATTAAGGGTATGCGAGCACAACAGGGCTATGTGTTTTACTGGTAGGAATTTTTCCTCAGCGCACCTCACACACTTCATCCACTCATACATAGAAATTTATACTGTAGTGATGTGATAATTAAATGATTTGGTTGATATATAGTCATACCCTTAATGACAATAAAAGTGTAAAAAATTGGGAATTTCCTTGCTTTTGTACATTTAGTGTATATGAATTTTCATCTTAACCCTATTAAGGGCATATGATTTCAGTATACTGGCATTTTTCACGAGATTATCTTTATAAACATATATTGTTCAATTTTAAGTTAGGTTTAGTTTACTCTACAAGTTTCATGTAAATGCATCACTTTGAACTTACTCTATCCCTCTGGAATTATTTTAATCAAAGGCAATATCGAATAAATATGAAATTTTGCGATTATTGAAAAATAATTTTGAAAACAAATACTATTAAATTGGTCACTGTTAGATCAGTTTCAACCTCTTTGGGGGGAAAAGGCGTTGCCCATCCTTAATAAGTACTGTCAGAAGTTGCCCCTGTTGTTGGGGATTATATCAATTGTTCAAGAACTATAAATAGTTATCTATGTTTTTGTCTATGTAACTCTCAGCTGAATAAAGTTTATTAAGCTATACTATGTTCCGGTGTATTTTTCCTAAAACGTATTCAACTTTTCCTCTCTGCAATTTCAATAGATAGCTTTAATATTTTTTAATTAAAATAAATATTGTGCCAGCAACAAAATGAACACTTTTTAGCCTCTTTCGATTTTTATCTTAGGCATTGAAAAAATTTTAATTAATAATTTAATATCAACTATTTATACACATATACATATATTATATATTTATATATATATATATATACATACATACATACATACACACATACATACATACATACATATACATATATGCAGGGTATTGTAGCAAAATTCGACACTAGACAAAAAGAAAAAAAGACTAGGAAAAAACAAAAGTTGTATATACAGAAACCCGACAGTTTATTTAGTAACAGTTAGAATTATATTCTAAATTTGTTTTCAATATAACTGCCGCCGGTGGCGACGACCAAATCAAGGCTGGTGTGAAATGAGTCACACGCTTTGACAACTATGTCCTTGTCTATAGCGGCGAACGCATCCACGATCGCAGCATTCAGAGAGTTGACCATGTCGCATGCATGCTTATTAGTCTTTGCCCTGTATCACGCCCCAGACGAAATAGTCAAGGGTTGCAGTCGGCCACAAGTCCGGCGATCAGTGATGAGGAACATTGTTGAGCAGCCTCGTCTGGATCGCCTTGGCATTGTGTGCAGAAACGGAGTCCTACTGGAAGACTTAACGACGCCTGACGGCGATCTCGTTCATCCAACGCTTCACCATACTCCTCAACACCTCGTATTTCGTTTACTTTTTGTCAAATGCCGGATTTTGCTGCAACAACCTTGCTTAACTAACACGAATGTGCCGTGCTTTTCTTCTTCATCTTCCTATTAACCGTGTCAAGATTCCAGTGAAAAAATATTTTGAAAACCTGGACAACGCATTTATTTATGTTTTTTTTTTTAAATAAATGATTTATTTACTTTCAAAACCAAGTGTGACTTTTCATTCTACCTTATTCACGTAACCGCGTGCTACACACACCGGCATATGAACATTAATCGTCGATAACATCAAGACGAATTTCAACTTGACTGCGATAAATATGTCTCAAGCAAGAAGGATTAAACGAAAAAAAGAGGGGAAAATATGCTTATACTTTTGACAAGGGTGTATATCACCGAAAGTACTCAAGTTTTTAAAGTAAATGAATAATTTATTTAAAAAAAAAACATAAATAAATGCGTTGTCCAGGTTGGCAAAATATTTTGTCAAAATATTCTCATATTATATATATATATATATATATATATATATATATATATATATACCTGAAGAATACACGTTACAGGACGAGTAAAATTAATTCCCCGAACAGAACAGTTTGCACCACTTTTATGACACCTGACGAAGATTAAAATCAAGATATAATTATACTAAACCTTATCTTAAGAAGAAATTGAAAGTTAGGGAATCATGTTTCACTAGTGTCTAATGACTATCGACCACATTCAATACGAATCTGATATATTGTTATAAACAAATGTGATGCGGTGCCCATATTATTCTCCCTTAAAACCCGTAAAAATACTCCAAAGAAAATGAAATTTAGCGAATATTTATTAATTGATGTCTTATACGTATTTTTTAATACCACAAATATTGGAGGTCTATATATATATATATATATATATATACATCGGCTTGTATTTCCAACTGAAACTGAAATAACGTTAATAGATCAGTGTCCGGATATTGTCATTGTGTCCGTTAATTTGAAAACGTTTTAATCATTGAATTAGCAGTTCCATTTGAGATAAAATTCTGACGGCGCACCAGCGCAAGTTATAAAGATATGGAGATCTACAAAACAATGTGTAAGAAATGGCTGGAAAACCATAGTTTTCCTATCGTAGTCGAATGCCGAGGTTTTATTGCACACTCAACCTCGGCGTGTTTTAATAAGCTTGGTCTTTCTCCATCAGACAAGAAAAAATACTGTGGCTCCCTGAGACGAAATTCACCTACATTGACGTTTTTTTTTTTTTTTTTTTTGTAAAACTTAATTATGTTCTACAAAACCAAAAACAAAAACAACAGCCCCTCTCCCTTTCTCCCTCCCCTTTTTAATTTTATTTTTAGAACTTGAAGCATAAATCTTTTACTATAATGACCAGATTCGGCATTAAATAACCCAAAAAGGGTTGATATGCCGTAAAACAAAACTACCAAACCAAAAACGATGATTAAACATTTGAAGATATAAAGAACTTGAAGCATAAAAACTTTTACTATAATGACCAGATTCGGCATTAAATAACCCAAAAAGGGTTGATATGCCGTAAAACAAAACTACCAAACCAAAAGCGATGATTAAACATTTGAAGATATAAAGAACTTGAAGCATAAAAACTTTTACTATAATGACCAGATTCGGCATTAAATAACCCAAAAAGGGTTGATATGCCGTAAAACAAAACTACCAAACCAAAAACCCTGATTAAACATTTGAAGATATAAAGAACTTGAAGCATAAAAACTTTTACTATAATGACCAGATTCTGCATTAAATAACCCAAAAAGGGTTGATATGCCGTAAAACAAAACTACCAAACCATACCAAACCAAGAAAAAATACATGAATAAAATACAAGACAAGACTCTATCTGCATCAGCGTGGATATAGGAGGTGACGGTGGTTAAGTGGATATCGATATATTTCCAGAAAGATTTCTAACTAGAAAAACATCGGGGAAACTGATGCCAACACCAGAATCATCTGATTCACACGAAAGAAGAAGCGTGGATATGGCAATGTCACAGAGAAAGTCTGGTAGTATCA